>JAODKC010000048.1:16729727-16774937 GCA_026777985.1 Mormyrops attenuatus | reverse complement strand
GCCAGGGTAGATTGCAGGGGAGCCAAGAGATATGTGTATACCCCCCCCCCCCACCCTCCCGCACGCAAGAACCTGCATCTGACCTGTTGTATTAACCGTACACACCCCAGCCTCGCTCCAGTGAGCCCACCTCAGTACACACTAACATGTACACATGAGTGAATTTAAAGGAGGTCCTATTTCTGATTGATGTCAACTCAGATGTGTCTGTCTGTGAGGTCACAATGGGAGTGAGTGACGCGGTGCTCCCATAAATGCGTTCCTTTGTGCAGTTGAGTAGTATATGTTCAATCTTGGGAGGATCTTGACTGCAAAGAATGGAAACGTTCCCCCCCCCCATCATTTCAGATTGCTTTTGTGTTCTGTGTCACCCTAATTGTTAATATTGTTTAGGATTGTATTAACTTTATAGGGGGGTATTAAGGGTTGGGTGTGTGTTTTGTGGTGTCTGCTTTCCTAAAGAAATATGCATGAAAAAAAAATAAAATACAGAAAAACACTGGATGCTAGATAGATGCTCCATGTACAGTTGAGTAGGCTGTTGAAATGACCTTAGACCAGAAAATGAGTTTTTCATGTTGAACGTGACATCATTCTCTTCTGAAATGCCTTTTCTTGTTGAGTTGCCCCTCTACTTGCTGTTCCCTCTCTTGCAGTTCCGTTTCAGCTTGTCTTCATTTAGCCAGTGACTTAACAGTTTGTGTAATCTGAGCTTGTCTAGAAGCACCTATTCTCCCCCTCACCCCGAGCACCAAGTATGGGCGGTGCCCCCCACCCACAACATCTCTTTGCAGTCTCATGGACTCATTTGTGCTGATACCAAAGGTGCAGTTAACGCCAGATCTGTTTAGTGTCTGACAGTTTGTTTGGGGTAAGGAGGGGGTGTCACAGGATTTTAATAACCCAAAGCACAGCTTGGTGTGCCGTAGGGACACAGTGTCTACTGAATTTTCTTTGTTGCACGTTTAATATTCAATGATATAATCAACGATATGACAGCCCTTTCTGGGCCCTGCAGTTGACATCAAATTGTTTCAGAAGATGAACAATGACTAAGTTGAATAAAGACAAGTGCTTTTTCATTTTTTTTTAAATTAATGACAATATTCCATGCAGCTTGGAATAAAAAAATCTGTGGTATCATTTGTTACATTTGCGCATGTCAAAAATCTTTTTGAAAGTATTTAGCAGTACAGTATCGCAGCTGTATGCGTGTTTTAGCATTTGCAAAAATTCAGTCGCTTTAGATGATTGTCGTTGGCATTTATAAGTTAGTTATAACTCATACATGGTTTGGTAACATATTTTATCAGAGTTAATGAATCTTAAAGGGCACTGCACTCGGTACCAATGTTCCTTTGCTTGTCACTGGAACTGTACCCTCTAGGGTCTGCCAGTTGTACTCTTAGCTGTAGGTAATTTTACCTTTTATGGTACAGAAATGGACTATGAGGAACACTTTTGTACCATTGGGGGTACATTAATGTCTGTACGTTGGAGAGTCCATTTAAGGTACAGAAATGTAAGGTACAGCCCCGTTGAAAAGCAAAGGTACAAACTTTTTTTCCTGAGAGTTTGTTTACAAGGGCACGGATAAAATAAACATTTTAAAATTTTCATATTCACCAGACGTAGATTTCCCTGCTAATTGGGTAGGATTAAATAGGATATTTAATCTCAACTTTGTTTCAAGTCGTATTTCCAGATTCGGGAATTTGTCATTCACGGTTTCGGTCAACGGTAGGTTGTCCGTCAATATTTTTGGACGACGCATAAGCCAAAAATACGTAATACTGAAAATGATTTGGATCAAATAAAATCATATATAAATATTGCTGTTATTTGACATTTGTTCGTGTAAGTGCATAATATATATTTAATCAGTGTGCGAAATCCGGGGGGATAAGACCCCCCGAAAGCCTCAAAAGCAAAATTTTAAGGGGGTCTCAAGATCGGTATTGCGCAACAATAGGGAGATGGGGACCCCCCGAATATTGACGGGTATTTCGCACACTGTAGGCCTATTTAATGTTTAAAACACTTATTTCGGCATCCAGCATCACTCACGTGTCTCTTTGACCCTGGAATCTCGCGTATCTCGCAGTAACTTTTAAACTTGACAGTGCCGTCAATTTCGCATTTTTAATAACAGACCTAAGTATTATTCGCGAATTTTCACATCCTCCAAGACCTACCGCCCCTGAATCGGGCGAATGTGAAAGGGTGACTGTTCGGTTCGTACTCGATTTCGGGACCTGCGTTTCGCACCGGAGACGTGCCACGGTGACTCAGCCTCGGTGATGCGCGGTGAAGTTCCATCTGCAGTCACAAGGTGGCGGTGGCCATTTAAGCGGCGTTTTATCTCCAATGAAAGCTTATATCTAGACGGGTCTATGGTACGAAAAAGTTAATCAAAAATAGCAGCGCTTTTCGTTAGCAAATGCCACTCATGGTAAGCTAAATGTTACGGCTGTTTACAAATACAGGTCAGGTGATAATTATACGCTCTATACGTCTTTGGCTAATGATCTACAAACTGGAGAACGGCTGAAAACGAGGTAAAATGCAATGCAGATCCATGTTGATGCGAGTTGTGTTGGTGCCTTTATACAGGTTGCGCGGAAGTTTAAATATTGTGCATGTCCGACTGGCTTGATCGCATGTTTTTCTTAGCACTATGACCTACAACATCGCCTGTGTGATCTCGGCCGGTCGGGCCGTCCTGGAAATGATGCAGTTCGACTGGGAGCCGCTGTCGCACGGAGAGCTGGACCAGCGGCTGGACCAGGCTGTGGAGGAGATCCTGGAGGCCGATCTTATTGAGAGGGCGAAGACCCAGACTGTGCCGGTGTGTCTGCAGCAGATTCAGCCCCCAGAAGCGACGCCGCACCCCCTGCAATCGGAAGCGCCTGAGCCGTCCGAGGACTCTGAGCAAACACTGCTTTTCAGTCCAATAGAAGAGGATAACCGCGCAGTACGGGTGTGTTTAACTCCCTTAACTACTTGCCGGTTATTTTGTTAAAAGGAAGAACTGTTGTGTATATGCTCAATTTGTTTGTATTAAGTGAGTTGGAATAATGGTAGGACTGCCTCGATCAGTACATCACAGATCTTCTCCGGAACTCGGACTCCAGCTACAGTAAGAGCCGGCTGACGGGCCGGGCGCGCCTCTCGCTGCCGCACACCGTGCTGCTGTCGCTCACCCTGCTGTCGCGGAGGCTCAGCTACCGCTCCGTGTCCACGCGCTTCCGGCTCGAGAAGGGCAACATCCACCGCATCTTCTTCTCCTTCTGCGAGCGCGTGAACGCGCTCCGGGATCAGCAGATACGATGGCCGGCGGGTAAGCTCTGCCGGTGACCGTCGCTGATATCCTGACTCTCCCCATCAGCGCCTACGTTGATATTATTGTCCCTAGTCTAATGTTGATGCCTGTCCTCCTGCACATTTGTAAGAATACGTCTTAAGTGCAGCTGATTGTTGCATCAATCGGGGTTTCCCAAATCCAAGTCCTAGGGTCACCTTGTACAGATCCAGTTTTATTGCAGTTCCCATTACACCTGACCCAAGCAATCAGGAACTCTAAATACTTTATGGGTGTGCTGGGAACTTGGATAAAACAAAAATGTGGTTCTGTCCAGTGTGCCCTGAGGACTGGTTTGGGAAACTTTGGATAAGTAATAAACTAATGTTCCTCGTGTCTCCCTGTCAAGGCCAAGAGGCAGAGAGGATTTTAGTGCCTTTGTCGGATGCCTTGGAGGACGTCGAGGGTGTGGAGAAGACGGAGGTCCCCAAGGTGATCGGCATCCTGGGACACACTCGCATCCCCATCCGGCTGCCGATTGGCAAGCAGGAGATTGGGGAAGGCCTGCTGGAGATGAAGAAGATGAAGAAGGAGGTGCACCCAGACTCGTGGCTTAACCTGGAGCTGGTGTGTGATGGTCAGGGCCGATTCCTGCACTGCAGAATCAGCAGGGGCTCTGACGGGGCTCGGGGTCAGGCCCTGAGGGAGCGCCTTCGGTTGGACCCGCACGCTGTGCCCCATGGTGCCTTCCTGGTGGCTGGGCGGGGTTACCCGCCGTTGGCCCGGATACTGACCCCGTACCCCGTAGCGGGCTGCGGCCCCAGGGAGGAAGCCTACAATCGGACCCTGGCGGCTCATCTTGACGTGCTGGACCGGACCGTGGCCGAGCTCAAAGCTCGCTTCCACCGCCTGCGCTACCTGGACATGGGGAATTTTGAGAGAGCGCGGGCCGTGGTGCTGACAGCGTGCATCCTGCACAACGTGTTGCTGGAGATGGGAGAGCGTGTGACTCTTGCACAGGTGGTAAGGGAGGAGGGGGCTGAAGAGGAGGGACAGGGGGACGAGGATGGGCTGAGGACGAGGGAGGCCATCGCGGACCTGCTATCCAGAAGGACTCAAGTTGGGAGCAGCTGAAAAATTGTGAAGAACGGGAGCTGATCACTGTCACCACGCAGCAGCTTCATTTGAAAGGTGCTGCTTGTTTCACACGAACCAGTCACAGAACAGACAAGATGTAAAGACTGCTGTAAAGTTTCTCTTTATTAAAAGCTCCATTGATAGCTTCTGCAGCTTGTTTTTAAACTGCGTGCAAGATCTATTTACAATGGCACCCTTTTTCAATTTTTTCCAAAATGCCTTGACAGCACAGTCTTGAATCGCAGGTGCAAACTGACATGCAAAATAGTACTTTGGCTTTTCACTCAAATCAACTGGAAATGTTTCTTCACCACCCCAACCTCATTCTTTATTGCTTTTAAATTATTAATCCGATAAAGAGCCGCATTCATACAAATACCCTCCCAGCAGTAGGTGATAACTGGGGGGAAAAAAAATAGTTACAGATTCTTCAAGAGTATGTCCACAGAAAATATAAACACACCATTTTTACCATATTTATAAATGTAACAAATATTAAATGTTTTTAAATTGTACAGTCTGTGTTTTAAACTAAAGTTTAGTAGACAGGCCAAAAATAAATCTCTGGAAGTCGAAAAATAAAATAATGCTCTTCCGAGTGGCAGGGCTTTGTCACACAGCAACCGTTGCCTTAGACACAACCAGCGTTCGACCTGATTGGCTACCTGGCTTCCTTCGGCAACTGTAACCTGGCGTCCTCAGCCAAGCTCGATATTGCTCTGGCTAGATTATTAATGGCTTCTATCTTCCTCTCCTCAAGGGCCTTCTGTTGCATCCACAGGTTCATTTTCCTCTCCTGCAGTTCCAGATATAACTGTAGCACATCTTGGGAGGGTCGAGAGGACTGAGGGGCCAGGGGCAGAGCAGGGGTGGGGAGGATGGGTGTGAAGTGCTTGGTGGCCAGAGAGGGGCCCAGTTTCTGTGTGTGCGGCTTCGACTTCCTCTGCACCTTGGCCTCCTCTCCGGTCCTGCCTAGGACGTCGTGCATGGCTGGGAAAAACTCCCAGTGCACGCTCTGAGCGCCCAGCCGCTTGGCGCGCTCTGCGTTCTTCCTGTAGGTGGCCAGCATGTTCCTCCACTTAAGGTCGCACTCGTAGGCCTTCACAGTGCCGCCGGGGTCACCTGCCTCCCGGAGATTGGCTGTCACCCTCTCGGCCACCGTCTCCCACAGCTTCTTCTTCTTACATACTGGCTGGTCGAACTCGGCATCCATGGAGAGTCGGGTGCGTACCAGCTGCCAGGTGGCCTGAAGGGTCCACAAAAACTCTGGAACGGGGTGCAAATTAAGGGGACAGAGTAAAAAGCAGTGATCTAATGTCACAGAGTTGTGCTTTAACCAGTTTGTGAGTTTTAGTAAACATCATAAACACAAAACATCCACAAAAAGACTAATACAGGTCACACGTTTACCTACTGAGATGCAATACCTTCCTTGTGGATAATGTAATTTGGATATTTATCCCATGTTTCAAAAGTTGTTCAAAATCTTAAAAAAATACAGGAACTATTTATATATAACACAAAACCCAGAGGATGACGTGTAAATAACCCACCTGATGGGACACCGTTGGAAAATATCATTATTAACACTTTTTCGTTTCGTTCAATTAGAACGCATTATATTTATTGTTATTGTACTTGTACAACGAAACTATATATGTGTGGTTCGTTGTACATGTATTTGCGGAAGACATTAGTGCCACATGCATACTACACATTCACAGTGTCTACTTTAAACACGTCTGATGAGCAAGTTAATTCAAAACAGCCGTAAACTTTTTGCAAATAAACTACTTACAGTTGCACATCGGTTTCATTTACTTGCATTTATAATATTTATAATATTTGCATTTATTAAAATTTGTTGGAAACGGTAATGTTTGTATTTGGGCGCACATCTTTATACTGGTTACATTATGAGTAACGATCCTCCTTGTAAAACATACTCTTTCACAATCAATGTTTAATGCCTTTCCTTTTGCGTGCACAACTTACCTCCTTTAGATTTATCATAATCCAAATTCGCAGCCACCTTTGGTTTGTCATTATTGTTTTCACTATTTTCACTTACTATGGTTTCAACGCTTTCCATAGTGCGATGTAGCTGACAGGCAATAGCGCCGTGAGGGAGCGATTTGCAGTGGATTTAAACAACACTTGCGTTGAACCGCTGTTTTTTTTTTCTCGACATCAACTAAACCGATGATTATAACAACCTGCGTGTTTTGAGCGGAAGTAGTGATGTGGCGCCTCGTGGCCTGTGGTAAATGTAGTTTTTTACAGTCACGATTCTGCGAAACGGACAGCAGAATTTACTAAATTGCAGTTGGACTACACTCTGTGGAAAATCAGCATGGCTGTGAAAAATTCACGCACATGTTGAAAAAATACTGTTTATTTTTGAGTGGCTTTTCGGCAGGCAACTTAGGGACGATCCACCAGTGAGACCACGAGTCCCAGAGAGCAAATATAATACCCGCCTTTCCGTCCCTCCCTCTCCGGCCGCCGCCTTCCTGTTTGTTATTTTGCTGAAATGGCGTTAGCTGCTAGCTAAGAAGATTTCGTTTGGGTTGTTAAAATACAAGCGGTAGGTACAAGCACACTGCAGGGGCATAAAAATATAATGAATGGTTGGTTGAAGACTAAGCAGGTAAAGGAGGGGAACTGTTATCTGTGTCCGGTGTTGCGTTTTTTTCTTTCGGCCTATTCACTTGAACAGGCTTATTCCAGAGAGACGAAGTGGGGTTATTGAACTACAACTCCCTATGTCACCGCTAGTGGCTCGTCAGACGTAACGCGTTCTTTTAGTATATGCTGGGTAGCCTAGTTTTATGTCGATATCACTGCCCCCCTTATTTGACTAATTTTCCTGGTTTTTATAAATCCCGTTTACACTGAGAGGTGTAAGAATCTGTAATCGATTAATTTTGACCAGAGTAGTTGCGAGGTAATAGAAAGGGTGAAAAATACAGGTGACAAGTTTATAAAATATTCTTTATATTTTTGGGATGTTTAACAGACACAGTTTGTGCTACTTTTTTCTATCCCAACCGTCTCCTCCCCTTAGATATAGTTAAGGAGTACTCCAAAGAGTGCGAATTGGAAGCTTTATGGAAATGCTTCCATTGCATCAACATGGAAAAGTCAAAGGCAGCCGTTAGCAGTGGAGAGACGACGGCCGGTGTACCGGAGTCCTCGCTGTCCTGGTGCCTGTTGCAGCTGCAGAGAACAGAAAATCCCACCAAGGCAACAGCTGGGGGCGGACAAGGCAAAGAAGAGGAGCGGAAGGAGGATGCAAGGAAGGCCCGGGCAGGGCTGTGGCGGGCACTGGTCGCGATCCGGACGCAGCACATCAAGGGGGGCATTGCGAGCATCATTAGGTTCAGAGCTCGTAGTGGACTACCTCTTCTCCTGAAACTTCTTCAGCAGTCGGCATGTGACAGGAAGACCCTGGACCTAACACTCAGCATCCTGGCCAACTGCTGCACAGAGAGTGAGACGCGGACAGAGGTGAGTTACCCCCTTCACAAGATAGAGTATGTAATTGTGGATGATGGGTGGTTCAGTGGGTTAGGACACTGCTTTTGATCAAATGGTTGCCGGTTCAAATCCCATGGTTGGCAGAGTGATTTTACCGTTGGGTGCTTGAGTAAGACCCTTAACCCCAATTGCTCCAGGGATTGCCCTAACCCTGCTTCTTCAATGCAATGATGTTTTGAATGAAGGCTTTTGCTAAATAAATAAAATGTAACGCCCCGCAGCCCTGAATTGTTGATCCCTGGCTTGAACGTAACAACATAAACCGGGATAAAAGGGAGGTTTTAAAAAGCTCCAGATGGAGGTGATCATTTTTATATAGCATCTTCTGCTTTCTTCTGGGTCTCCTTCTATAGGTGAAGAAATTGGGAGGGATACCACTGATTGGTGAGTAGAATGGTGCAGATGTGCCTGTAATCCATGTCTCCGTGAGGAGTTCCTCATGGTAAAGCTTGTTTTCTTTTCACAGTGGAGATCCTGAAGAATGTCTCCGTGGTAACGGTGCAGAACCGAGCCGCAAGGGCCCTGGGAAACCTGGCCATTGACTCTGAGAACTCAGAGCTGATCCACTCTGCAGGTAAGTCCAAGAGATACAGTACTGTGGGTGAGCAGACTGGTCAGGGTTTGGGAGCAGGTTATGTTTCGTTGTTTCCAATTGGGGTGTGTATGTGGGGTTGCAAATCAAGTCCCTGTGGTTTTTAAACCTAAATACATTCCTCTTTTCTGTTTCAGGTGGTGTCCCACTCCTTATCCTTTGCCTCGCCATCTCCCCTCCTGCCTCAGGTTCCCCCACCCTCCCCTCGACACCTGCTGGCCCAGTGTTGGAGTGTGCCCAGTCTGCTGCCCGTGCTCTCCAGTATCTCTCCGACACCCCGTTGAACCGTCTGTCCTTGCTGTCCAAGGGTGCTCTTCCCGCTCTAGTCTTGCTTATTGCCCCCGAGTACCCTCCTGGTCTGAGGCGAGCCTCCCTGCGTGCTCTGAATGAGCTGACGAAGGGGTGCGGAGCAGAATGTGCCCGGGAAGTGGTTCGGTCGGGAGCGCTGGTCCAGCTAGGGGCCCTGGTCATGGATGAAGCTGATCGGCCCTCAGCAGAAGTTTGCTTGAAGATTTTGGCCAACCTGTGCTCCCAGGGCTGCCTCCGCCCACTCGTGGGGTCTCTGGGGGTGATTCCAAAATTTGTTGAGGAGGCGAAAGGCAACACTCTGAAATCCGCCCTCTTCTTTCGAGCCCTCTGCTTGTGCTGCAAGGAGGCTGTGAACAGGGTCAAGGTGAAGGAGAGTGGTGGATTGGAAGTTTTGATTGGCTCACTCTCTGTCAGTCAGAGCCACCCGTTTTCCCGATTGGCTGTTTTGGCCTTTGTTGACTTTGTCTACGATGAGGCGGTGATGGAGCAGCTCCAGGGACTGGGGCTGGTTCCACTGCTGGTAGCCAGACTGGTTTCTGCAGCCAAAGGCGAAGGCCCAGCTTCCGGAGAGGTGGATACGTCCACTGCCTCTTCCTCTGAACTGATGTCTACTTCCTGCTTTGATTCCTTTGATTTCCCACAACCAGAGGCAAACCGGAAAGATGATGGAGGGAAGGAGCACGGACAGGAATCCTCCAGTTTTCTCAGCCTGAGGTAAGCTTGTATGTTGTGGTACGGTTCAGAAAGTGTGTGTGTGTGTGTGTATATGCATGTGACTACGAAGTAGATTCAACGAAGCGTGGTTAGATAAAGGAGAGCAAAGAATGATCAGATCCCTGACAAAGAATAGAAGCACCAAATAAGAGTATTTTTGGAATTCAAATGACCAAAGGTTTTAACAAAGTAAATGTAAACCACAATAATATCTTAATTATGCAGTGTGTCTAAGGCAGGGGTGACACATGTGGCATGAAGCAAAATACTTGTTGCTTATATTTGAGATCCTGGTTTGACCAAATGAGTTGACATTGGTGTTTATTGGGAGACCTTATCTGAGAAAGTGGCCATTGAGCATTTGGAAGATAAAGCTCTGTTTAGCGTAGAAGCTCATTGAATAGGAAGTCCGAGTGCCCTTCCTGCTCTTGTCTTTCTAGGTCTTGGTTGCTGTCTGAAGGGTTGATCTCCTGTGAGGGGGAGCTGCTGTCTCCCACAGCAAGTGGGGTTGCTGAGGGAGAGCTTGGCACTTCTCCTACGACCGCTTTGTCTGATAGGCTCTCTCTTCTTCCTGGCCCCTCCTCTTCGACCTCACCTACTCCCACACCAGTGACAGTTCCCTCGCCACCAGCTGGCAAGAGCCCTTGTGGCTCTCGTAACCTGCCTCCTATGTCTACCTCTACCCCCAAACCTCACCATGTCACCTCTACCACCTTTCACCCGCACCGACCCACACCTCTGTCTCCATCCAAACCTCTTTCACAGAAGCCCGCACCCCCATCTCCTTCTAAAGCTCGCTCGCCCAATAGCAAACGAGCCGGCCCGCATCTCTTGGCTCCCACCTGTACGCTTCCTCCGGAAACCCCTCCCTCGCTGGTGCAGGCCCACACCTACCAGCACCCCTACCACCCCGAGCCTTGGACGGCTGAGTCACCAGTCCTGCTCCTGCTGTCCCGCTTTTCCCAGTCTGTGGACCCCAGTTCAGCTCTGGGGAACACGGTTGCCGTCTCGGGCCTCCTGTACTACCTCACGCAGCACAGGGAGCCCAGCAGCCGCTGCTTCCGCGTCCTCTGCCGCCTGAGTTGTAACCCCAACTGCCTGGAGAGCCTGGTCAGGACTGGGGCCGTGGCCTTCATCTGGCTCCGCCTGTGCCTGGGACAGGGGGCCGGGGACAGGCAGACGGGGAGGGTGAAGACCAAGGTGCGGCAGCTGGGTGAGTCTGGGTGGGGGCTGGGAAATGGATTTTTTTTTTCTGTTTTGTATAAATAGTTTTGTACAAGAAATCATCCATTGATCTTATAATTGCATATCCTGATAAAAGCCATAGAGAATGTTTTGGGGAGCATAGGTTACAAGGATGGGGTACACCCAGAATGGGATGAGGTACACCCAGAATGGGATGGGGTACACCCAGAATGGGATGCTGGTCCACGGCAGGGTGCATGCAGCTCTGGGAAAAACTGAGAACACAGCACAATTTTTAGTTTCACTCATTTCTCAATTTATGGGTGTGCATCTATGTAAAATATACATTTTTTATTTTATTTTTTTTATACAAACTCCAGCCTGGCTCTTCCCTGCTTCTCATTAATGAAGGGCTTCTTCATTGCTTTATGGGTCTTCAGTTCCACTTCTAGGAGCTTGATACGAACTGGCAGTGCACTTCACACCACTTAATGTTTCCCATGAAGGTCACTTGAGGTCATCCTCTGATTCATGAGGCACTGCCAGATAAGTTAACGGTCATCTCTGCCCTTTACCTGGCTGGTTTCTGGTCATTCCCAGCATCTCCTGTTTCACCTTGTTCTTGTGTACCGTTGTCTTGGAAACTTTGAGTCTTGAAGCATCCAGCAGAACCAGGATTAAACCAGGATTTAACAATGCAGATTCTTAAAAAATATGAAGTGGTCTCAATTTTTTCCAGAGCTGTACATTCACAAGCACACAGTCTTACACTATGGGCAGTTTATACTCTAACGGCATGTCCCAAGTGACAGAGGGAATATGTAAATTCCACATATTCCAACCCTTAACCCTGAAGGAATGAGGCAGTTATACCTACTGAGCCACTCGTACAAGAAATTCTGGTGGTAGTGTGATATATAAGGGTGCAGACACGAGTTCACAAGGGATAAGAATTTGTCCTGGTAGCTATGACATCTCAAAACAGTGCATGCTGGGTCCTTTGGAAAGCGAGCCAGCAGTTGGCTCTGACACAGGACAATGTGTTCTGTGTGAGCAGCAGCAGCAAGTTACGGCAAGGCTGTCCATGTAACACGTGTTCCGTTTTTTGGGCTGGCTGGTTCCAGGCAAGATGGTGCTGAACAACTTGCGCATCCAGAGCGAGTCCAGCTTCGGCTCAGGAGTGCTGAGCCACATCATGCTGTCCGGTTCTGAAGTGGACCGTCTGCACTGCGCTCTGTCCCTACCGCTCATAAACAGGTCTGTTGGTCTACAGCCCAGTCAGAAAGGTCGATAGATGCTAAATGTTGGAAAGCTTCTTTTTCCTAGTCTTCTTCCTTGAAGCATCGTCTGCAGTTTCAGGTCATTTTCTAATGTTGGTTCACCTGAACTGTTTCTGCTAAAGTCTGTATTATTTGCCATGTTCAGGTTTGTTACTCTTCATTCTTCCAGCAATAAACCATTTCTGAAGAAGCTACTGTTAGATAACGGGGGTCTGCAGCTGGCGGTCGAAGCACTTTGTTGCCAAGGAGACGCTGACGACTGTGTCCTCAGGAGGTGGGCATCCCTGTCCAGCTGGCTCCAGCCGCCCCACCCGGCATCTCCTGCCCGCCTTCAGTTGCTCTATTTGTCCCTGCTCATCGAATGCCTGTCGAACCTGCCCAGCCCCCCAGCTCTGGAGTTAAGGGTCGTGGTGGAGTCAGGGCCAGGAAATGGGAAGGAGCTTGGAGGTGACATGCCCCCTCCCCTTAAAAAGCCGTGCTTCGCCCCCATGTGTCCCTACCTCGATTCCAGCTTTGATCTCGTCTTCGTGCTGGATGACAGTACCCGGGTCCCAGCGAACATGGAGGCGGTGTCGGGGGGCCATGACGGAGAGGCAGGTTCGGAGTATTTCAGGGCACTGCTCAGGGGAGGATTCTGGGAAGGGGGGCAGAGTCCCGGGGAGGGCATCCCGATACGGGACGTCACACCTCAAATGCTTCTGCCTGTGTTGCACTATTTACATGGCTGTTCTGTGAGCAGCGGGAGGGAGGAGACGGAAGAGATGGGGAATAAGAAGAGAATTGTGGGCCACTGTCGTGTTTTGGGGTCTCTGAATGCAGAGGGGCTCGGGGAGGAGGATATGGGGTCAAATGGGGCCACCGCCCTCCAGAAAACTGCCTTAACAGAGGCCATGAGGGGAGCTAATATGTTTCTAGTGTCAGGGCTGCAGAAGGAGCTGGAAGACTTGGGCGTGTCCCTGATTTTGACCTCTGCTGCCTCACAGCCTGGATCAATGGCTCAGCTGAGACCACAGCCCCTAGACAACACTGAGCAAAAGCTGAATCCCAGAACTCAAGGCAGCCTCGAGTGGGATCCTGGGAAAGAGTCCGCAGAGGACGGCGGGGCGGTATTGCAATCAAGCGAGAAACTGCCATGCTCAAAAGCAAGGCTTTTTAAAGTGCCCGTAGGACCCAGGACCAAGTCGGAGGCAATGCAAGCCCGCGACGTGCAATCCAGTAGCCAGCGGCAGAGAAGACCAGGCATGGTCACGAGAACTGGCTGCGAGAGAGGACCTGAGAGAGAACCAGACTTAAGGCACCTCCTGAAACCCAACCAGGGGCTCAAGATGGAATGTGGGCCAGAGGCTCCTTGCATAACCAGTGACCTTTCCCAGCTCAGATTTGCTCTAAGTTCTTGGTTGGATTCTGAGTTAATCTTAGAACCTGAACAGAAGATGGGGGACATTGTCAGCCGGGCGGTAGACGAAGATGCATCAAACCTCAAACTACGGTCGGCGTCTCTCTGGGCATTAGGAAGCAAGATGAGCACAAGATCTGACTACAGTCTGGAGAGTCTGGGTTCTGCTTTGCTTTGTACCAGGGACCAAAAGAAAAGCAGCCAATCAGAATCAACATCCCAGTTTCACTTCCTGTCGGACTGGAGCTTAGGCTCAGATCTAGAGGAAGCGTACGACGACAGGTACTGCTCGATCGTCGACCTCTCGACCCCTTGCTTTTGTGCCAAGACGGATGCTAAATTAGATGGTATGCATAACGCTGTGTTAGGCCAGGACTGTCCAATCCATTCCACGGCAAAGCCCAAATTCCAAAAAGCAGGTTGCAGCGAGACGCGAGGGTCCAAGCCCGAGGATGTTCCGGAAGTGGGGGCCCTGAACCCGATGGTCGACCCGGCACCTGAATCCGAAAGAGAGAGCTGGCCCCTTGTGTCCCATCTTCCTCGGCTTTACTGCTTCTCCCAGCTCCACGGCTACACACGGCTAGCCCGGGCATGCCTCTCGGTCCTGCTGTGGCCACGGGGCGCCGTGGCGCGCCCCCCCACCTCGCTTGTTGCTGACTGCCTGCGGCAGCTCGCCGAGCAGGAGCATGGGGCCGAGGCGCTGACCCGGGACCTCATGCTGCTCGCTGCCCAGACACTGAGCTGAGAATCGCAAGATTCCGTGCAACCATTAAGGGTGTCCAGCTTGCTCCACGCCATAGTGATGCGTAACCTTGGTAACATGTAAATCCATAGTGGAGTCCCATCAGTGGACCAATCGCTAGCTGAGGTAGTGTGATATCGTAGTGTACAATCGGTATACTGTATACATTATTTTTTTGTATAACTTCTGATAGTAAAAATACAGTTGATGAAATGGTAATACAATGGGGATAAAATAATGCACAAGTTTTTACTTTTTTGCTTTTTTATTTTGTGCAGTGTGTGTAAATTCCCTAAATGTAAATTAAACTGTTGGGAGCCACAGTGATGTTTATAATGGTTTGTAATATAAATACTGTACTATTTACATGCAGAGAAGAATGCGATAAGAAAGATCTCTGCCACTGTCAAATTAAGCCCTCAATAAAAGACCGCTAGCAATACAACGGCTCCCAGACGCTGTGCAAACTGAAATCGCGTTAAACACCTCAAGCTGCATTTTAGGAAGACCTTACAAATGACTTTGGTTTTCAGTTTGTTTTACAGGCCGGGTTTGAAAAGCAGAAATTACTTCAAATTATTTTCACTATAATATAAACACTTGTAATCATATTGATTTTTAAATTTGTTGAAATTGAGAAAGATTTAGCTGGGGAGGGGGGAAAAAAGAAACGCAAACAGACTTTGGGTAATGGTATTTAATTTCAAAAGTGGAAGGTCACATCTGATATCTACATCAGTTGGCCCCGGGGAAGCATGTATTGCCGGTAAATACTTGATGCGTGATGAACTCGTAGCCACCACTAGATGTCGCTGCGCTCAGTGATGGGGTCCCTCGTAGCCAGTTGGGAGGGGGTTGGTGTGGGAGTTATGGAAAAAGGTGTGGTTGCCATCTCCCCAGGGAAAAGGCTGCATTGGGGAGAAAAAGGGTGTCAAAATTATGGTCAAATAGACTGGTTTTCACAAAAAATGCTTGCAGCATGCTAGAATTATGCATAAGGCAATGCTAGAAGTGTATTATAATGAAGAAAAACATGCTGTCGATTTTATAGTGTGTGCTTTGGACAGCATATTGCAGGCGACTGCGTTGTTGCCCTGTGCCGTCACCTTGGTGCGGATGCGCAGGTGCTGGTACGGTTGGAACCTGGGCGGATCGTGGGAGTGGTGCTGCAGCTTTATCCAGGCGTTGGCCATGCACACCCCTACACCGGGCAGCGCCACCACGTAGCTCAGGATCTTCCATGTGCGAGCTGTAGGACCAAATGAGGTTCAGATCTGGGCAAGTGGCCCAAACAGCACAAGGCAATGGGACTGAGGGGATGGTAAGGGGTTAATGTGGGCTGACAGAAAGAGGGACAGCAGAGCGACAGAGGAGGTGCCAAGGGGCTGTGGACGGGGTGCCAAGTTTCCACACGCTCCGGTTAATGATGCACCTGGACCTGCATCAACAGGATGAAGCAGGGCAGTGGATACATGGGGGTGGGGGAGCAGCAGAAGGCACGGGAGACAGAAATACCTCCACCCTCATGACCCCCGTGACCTCCGGCTGCCATTGAGGCGAAAGCTCTCCGAAGCATGGTCGCAGTGGAGACCGGCGCCATTATCCTGTATCACACACATGAGAACAGGAAAAGTCTGTCATCTCATTCTATCATATTAAATTTTACAGCTCTGGTAAAAAATGAGACCACTCCATATTTAGAAAAAAAGTAAAATCTGCATTTAAAAATCCTGGTTTAATCCTGCTTCTTCTGGCAAAAGGCTACATGCCAGGTTGCATCCAGGCCCAAAGTTTCTAAGACAGGAATACACAAGAGAAGGGTGAAGCAGGTGACACTACTAATGCCCAAAAACAAGCCAGGTAAAGGGCAGAAGCAACTTTCTAATGCCAGAGATGACCATCAACTTATCCGGCAGTGCCTCATGAAGCAGAGGATGACATCGAGTGACTTTCAAAAAGGAATGGAAAACATTAAGTGCAGGTGTGAAGTGCACTGCTAGGTAAATTCATAATAGGCTCCTAGAAGCAGGACTGAAGTCCCATAAAGGAAGAAGCCCCCCATTAATGAGAAACAGAGAAGAGCCAGGCTGCAGTTTGCAAAACAATATACGTTATTCATATCCATAAATTGAGAAATGAGTGAAACAAAAAAATTGTGCTGTGGTCTCAACTTTTTCCAGGGCTGTATGTCCAGTATTAGTTAACCTATGTGTGATAATGCCCCAAATGCTGTAATCACAGTCAGCTTGAAGCATTACAAACTACTCCATGACTGTATAAATTTATAATGTATCAGATTGCCTCTTAAAAACAGGTTCAGCAGCCATCTCTGCCTATTAGTGACAGTCACAATCCTGCATGTGGTTTCACTGTAACTACCATGTTAACCCTGTGTTTGCCACTGAAAACTTACAGTTCTGCATGCACCGTTTTTATGACGTACTTTCTGCACAACACTACAGAAGCTACAAAAAGAAGACAGTCACCTAACGCGCAGTCTCATGCCAGCTTCACACTGCAGTTTGAGCCACGCCACCTGTTTCCTTATCTCTCATCTGTTGTTTTATCCGTGATGCGGCCCTTCAACACATTTCTTATTGAAAGATACCTAGATTTGCAACCTGTTTTTGACACTCAGCTGAATAAGTCTTAAGTACTGTACTGTAAGTGAACAGAGTGGAGGTCTAGTTTTTTTTGAGTCATGGCCGCAAAAATTATCCGCAGTCAGGTGACCAAGGACTTTTGCTGTTTTCAAGGGGAAGCGTAGAAATAGCCCCCCAAAACAGAAATTAATTTCAGAGACGGAGCGATCAAGAACCTTTTTATGAACTTTAAGACCCTTCTGAATAACAGTTATATAAGTGCTTTTGTTAAATCGTGTCAGATTGTGGTATTTTGTCAATATATTGCTGCAGGGATAAAGTGTAAACGCGACCTGTTTTATAACGACATTCAATCTGCAGATAAGTCAACAAAAGACACAGATCTTAGCCCAAATTTTGTTTTTACTCCCATGTACAGCAAAAAGACGTTTGTTCATACCTCTCTTTCGCGTTCCCTGTTTTATGTCTGCTTGTCCTTCAGTCCGTTTGTCCTTCTGACTGAACCCTGTTGCTCCACCCCAGCGCACTCTGTCCGTCTGCCAAGAATCTTCCAAGTTTATATTTGGCAGAGTATGAACGCACTGCATTAAAGGAAGAGTGGGCACACATGCACACGTCTGTGCCAGGCTACGGTAAACTATGTCATGGTGTCAATGCGTGTATACGCACCTGCGAAAGGCTGGCATCATAATACATATTCCACAGCATACACAAGTAAGTCACACAAGTAAATGTTTCATAAGTAAACTTTTAATAATGCTACCAATTTTGTCAAACAACGTGATGAAATCTGACTGAGTTGGCTTTTGCAGTGAATTTAGAAAAACAGGATCTCGTTGTTGATTCATAATAATATCCCGACATCGAGCGAAGTACGGCGTAAAGCCACGCGCATGTGTCCATGCGTTCCGTCGACGACGTCGCTCCGCCTGCACGGGTCCACGCGCCGGCCACTATGTTTCGCTATGCCTTAATGCGCAGGCGCGAACCCATCTGCCACGCCTCATTTTCGCACGTGTAGCATAGTTAAATTGAGTTTCGGAAAGCCATGGCGCTTGTCCGCGTAGAACCAGCTGGAGAGTTAACTGCGTTAGGGGACTTTCTGAATATTTTGCTAAATGAGTGACTCGGAGCAGCAACAGGTAAGCATTCCCTTGTTCTGGGAATAACTCCTTTAATATCGGTTGTTTTACCAGAAAAAGTAGGGATAGTGTCAGCGTTTGTTGATTGATTTGTTGTTTGTTTAATTTTCCGTACGTTTCCGCTTTACGGATCGTAATGATTCGTGATTTAAGTATTGATTGGTTAAAACTGAGGAAACGGAAGACTTCTGAATGACGGTGGCCTTTTAGTTTGTGCCCAGACGCTCTCTTAAGTACCTAATCCAATGACAGCTGTGGGATTTGTATGGCATTAGGTCTGCCTAGCGGTGCGGCGTTTAGCATGACGCAGGTTTTATGGTGGCCGCGAGTAATTTGAACTTCTGTTTTTTGTAATCCTACAGGAATCTGAAGCTTTTGCGCCAACTACCCACTGTCAAGGTGACAGGGAAAGTGGTAGCGAGGCAGAAGATGACCGAGGGATGGAGGAGTGCACTCTCCTGCAGGAGATGGAAGAGGAAGATGAAGACATAGATCTATATAATGAGGAAACATTTGGCCTTGGTATGTATTCCATGAAATGAAGGGACTTGAATGTTGTGAGTAAAATTTTGTGTTTAGTCACTTGCCTGAAGTGTGTTTAGCAGTGGGAGGTGCCGTTACTTGCTTCTTATACTCTGCTGTAGTGCCTGGTGCTGATTGTGGCTCTTTGGATATGCTGCTGTTTCCTGTATCGTTACCCTGCATCAAGATCTTGAAGTGAGACCAGATGAAGGAGACCCCTCTGACATCCTAGTCTTCTGTGGAGATGAATCTCCAGGACCACCGTTGCCACCTCCGTGTACCCCCAACACCCCGGCCCCCCAGATCCAGGTCCACCCAGCCCTGAATGGAAGGCCAAGGGAGAAACGGACACTGAGGAGGGGGGAAGTGTTTGAGGACCCAGCAATAATGAGGACTGTGAAGAGCAGGCCAAGCCTCAAGGTGAGGAAATGGGCTAGGGCAGTGTTTCCAAATCCAGTCCTCAGGCACCCACAGCTGGTTCACGTTTTTGCTCCCTGCTAGGGGACTCAGAGGGAGCAAAAACATGGACTTTCTGTGGGTCCCTGAGAACTAGATTGGGAAACACTGGGCAAGGAGTTTCTGTAATGAAACTCGCAAGCATTAAGGATATAGAATCATACCCTATGGAGTTCCTAAAGTCCAAATAACATTTCTCAAAAAGGAAAGGTCCTTTTCTACTCCTGTCTGCTTTCATGGTGTTTGCAGTAGATCGATGGCTGTGATCTACATTACATTTAATGGGAACATGCTTCCATGGAATTGATGAGGTTAGATACTGAATATATTGGAGCCCGAAATGTCGATTTGAGTATCTCCGCATCTGGCAGCATGCAATGACTGTACAGATACTAAATCTGCTGACTTGCACACTCCACTATGGTGTCAGAGGAGAGGGGTAAGGGGCATGCACTGATGCAGTGTGTAAGGGGCATGCAGTGATGAGAGCCTGAGTGCAGCCATGAGGTGGGGGATACCTTAGCACCACACTAGTCCAAATGGACCAATGTGAGTTGTTTTTCCAGTGGCTGGAGTGCCAATTCTACCACCAACACCTAAGATATTCCCTGCAAGTCGGAGGACCTCCGTATTGGGCTGGATGTAGATTAACGTCATACCCAGGATGACGCAATTGCAGGTTTAAGGGCCTTTGCTCAAGGGCCCAACTGAGTAGAATCACTCTGGCCATTCACAGGATTTGAAATAACAACCTTCCAGTTTCTGGCACAGATCCCTAGCCTCAGAGCCACCACTCCACCCACAGGTGTCAGGAATGTTTATAAAAATCGGAATTCTCTGGTTCTAGTCATAAAGCCTGTGGTGTAGACCATGAAGGTTCTTATTCTCAGTTGGGTCCCAGGTCCTTTTTGTAAGGGGCAAAGTCATTGATGGGAATTCCTGGTGATGAGATGGTGTAAAGCTTCAAAATGGCCCAATCACAGGCTAATTTAATCTAATGGGAACCAGTTACAGGGAGGCTGTCTATCCATAACACTTCCTCCCCTCCCCGTCAGTAAGAAGTACTGTAGGTATACGATAACCCTACACCCAGGATGAAATTTACTCGCCCTCCCCCAATTCCAAAAAAGTCTTCCTCTGATGCTTTTTAATCTCTTCTCCCCCCCCCAGAGCCTGGACAGTGCTATAGTGGACAGTGGTATTGGCTCCCCCTGTGACAGCCTGGATCTGGACACTGTGAGTCTCCGTCACAGCATTCATTTCCAATTCCCAGCATCCTTTTCAGCTTGTTCATTGTTCCATTGCCCTGCTCTATTCGTTCTTGCGTCTGCTTGATGTCCCTCTTCGCATGATGGTGCTCTCATTTGTTGTTGGCTTCTTTCACACACAGTGGATGCTGTCTCCATTTGGTCCCAGCCAAAAATCCGTCGGGCCCATGCTGCAGGTAAGGTGGTACTTTTGTATCGTTTTCCTTCGCTGTGTCTGGGCATTTCTGCAAATGACTTGCTGCGAATGTTTGGTGTAGCATGGAATCTCTCTTCCTCAGGACCAGGCTATAGTCACAGTCATCGACAGCCAGGATCTGGCTCGGACTCCCCCAGCCCCCCTGGACTTCCTGTCGCCCCTTCGCCGCCCTTTTCCAGTGACTGGAGGTGGCAAGAGAGGGGGCCAGCGAGGTCAGCAGTCCCTCATGAGACCCCTAGGGCAGAGGTACCTTTCTCAGGTGTGACTCTACGATGTGCTAATTGATTTCCTCCATTTAGCCGTTGCTAATGTTCTGGTGCTGTCCTCTGCAAACTGGTCACATGACTACTTCCTGTCTCCCCCAGATGCCCATGAGTCCTCTGTTAACCCGATCTCCTGTATGTCCCCGTCCACCCTTTGGCTCTCCACAGTACTACATGCAGGTAGCTTGTCTAGTTATTCACTGTTCTGCCAGTCTAATTGTTTTTGTTCCTTCTATAAACTGCTGTGAAAGACCTCATGAGTTTTATTTATGGTGTGTGTTCGCCCCCCCCTCCAGCGTGGTGGTTTTATGTCTCCTTCACGGCCCGGCATGACCATTCCACAACCCTTTACCCCTAAAATGATGCAGTTGAGGTTTGGAGCTCGTTCTCCAAGCCCCTCCCCCTTCTACAGCCCTTCAGCCAATCCTATGCAACGATTCAGGTTTGACATTTTTGATACGGGTTGTTGGGAGCGATTTTTGAGCACTGGGTGTTTCTGAATGCAAAGATCATACTTGTGGATTTGGCAAGAACGGTCTTGCTGGCTTGTCTCCCAAGAATGAACTTGGGTGCAACGAATTGTGGGATTGGACTCGCCCGGCAGAGATGCAATCAATGCGCCCTTGATATTTGGGGCGGGGCAAGAATGACATCTGGGGCTTTTAACTCTCCTCTGTAATTCGGTTCTTGAGTATTGGAACTGGTCTTTGGCGATGGAAGATGACATAAAACTGGCACACGAGAACAGAAGTATGGTCAAGTACACATTGAGAAATGCCCCCAGTTAGTAATGCATCATGACCTTTGACCGCTTAGGTTCCCTGGTCATGTAACCCAACTTCACCCCCAGCATCGCAGGCTGCTGAGCCACCGGCACCAGCGGTCACACAGGTACCTGCTTGTCCTTCCATCTGTAGCCTGTGATGCACAAGTGCTGGTTCATAACTCTACCTAATGTGCTTGAGAAACTTATGAAATGCGTGGTGTAATATTTCTCTGACCATCTCGTAGGGGTGAGAACTTGGACCCTAATGGTCAGTTGATGTCAATGAAGGAGAAGGAGTGGATCATTAAATTGCAGATGATTCAGCTTCAGAGCGAGAACCCCCATTTGGATGACTACTACTACCAGGTCTCATGGTTTTGCTTCAGATTCATATACTCATATACATTTTTTTAATTTAATTTTTTTTAATCGCCATTGTCTGAGACTGTAAAGATTGGGCAGATATCAGCTGTAAAATAACTGATGCAGTCTGAAGTTTTCAAGCAAGTAGATGACCCTGTACAAAGGAGCTGTTGGGTAAGCTGTGCTTCTGCAGGAGTATTACCGCCGTCTGGAGGCCAAGATGGCCGAGGAGGAAATGCTGGGTGAGAGAGGCAAGAGGGAACCCCCCAAACTCACGACTCCTTACGTCACCAAGACCGAGTCTTACACTCCTGGTTGGTTTCTCACACTCTTCCAGATTTTGGCTTGTGCCCTTTACGCTTCATTTGACTTATAATTTTTTTTAATAAGTTGTCCACATTGAGGGTTCCTTGGGACAAGTTGCTGTGTCGACTTGTTTCTCCCCTCGCCGTGCCATTGACGCCGTCCACGCACATCTGCCGGAGGAGGTGACTGTTTGGACCTTGGCCTGGGTGTCTGATCTGAAAGTGTTCGCTCACCTGAACTCTCCTCTCTGGTCAGTCTCACTTCTCTGAACAGGAGCAGAAAGATGCCAGGCAGCAGAGGCTGACTGTGCTCCATAACATCGAGAAGGTACGGCCTTTAAGGAGTGCTGAGCTCAGTATGGGGAGGGGGCGGGCTTTCATGTATCCGTTTGTCCATTCTGCAGCTGTTTATGATCCTCTTGGAAGTGGAGGAAGGGGAGAAGAGGAAGCGGACTATGTTCAGCGAGGAAGAGAGGGTGAGACTGGATGAGAAGATCTCAAGACGGGTGGGACAGATCTACAGACAGCTGCAGCACCCTCCTAACCTGTGAGTTAACTGGGAGTTACATGTAACACGTAATTTAAGCAGGTGACCAGTCTTGCAGTATTAATTTTGTACACCATCTGAGCACAGCTGCTTTGGTTGCATGCTCTTTTGAAAATGTCCCCCCCCCCCAACCCAGGGAGGATAGTGAAGAGTTCCTTCCGTGCCTGCTGGTGTCGAAGGGTAAGCGATTAATGGCTCGACTCCTCCCCTTCCTGTCGGAAAGCGACGCACAGCATGTTCTCAAGGTGGTGACTGCTCACCTGCCAGCTCTGATGAGCAGAGACGCGGATGAGGTAAGGCTTCCCTTTTTTGTTTTTGACTAATTTGTCAGCCTTGCAGTTCAATGGTCTTCATCTGGCATTTTAAGTTGTAAAGAAGTACAACCTGCACACTCCCCTGCTTGTTTAAACAAGTGAAATGTACCAAGAGAGGTTAACTGGAATTGATGTCCTTTTGGTCTGTATACTACTGAAACTACTCTGACTCCTCAGGCTCTGCCGGTTATGTACCCATCTCTCTGTACTGTGATTGGGGAACTGTCCTTTAATCAGCTCATTGGGGTCCTCAAGGGGTTCACCTCGACACTGCCTGATTCCAAAGAGTTGTGTCTCACGATGGCCTGCCAGAACAAGGTCTGTAGTTTCTTCAAAATCGTGCCACCTTGTGTTCCATGACACTTTGGGAATGTCGTGCTATGGGGGAGATCTGGGCTGTACAGTTGTTGTGGAGAGTATATTACAAATGAAGCCAGGCTTGGTGCTTGTACTACTCTTGATTTTGAATTGCCCTTCCCTTTGCGTGTGCTTTGCCCAGTGTACTAGTGGCTTAATGCCAGTATAACTGGTCTCCCATTTTCTGGGAGGGTACAGGACTTCATCCCAAGCAGCACAGGGCACAAGACTGAGGGGCACTGACTTATGTCCTTTGCTTAATTCATGTGCACTATGTTTTGCCCCCAGTTTGGCATTTCCCTCCTGTACGCCCTGCTCTCTCAGGGAGAGAGGCTGCTGTCTTCCAACAGCCCCATGGAAGCGGGAATCGGGGATTATGAGACTTGGTGAGGAGCTTGAGACTTCAGCCGCAACGATTGCTGCGGGGAATGTAAATGTATTCCACTGCCCTCTCCACTCTTCCAGGACAGAGACTGTCTTCCTGGTTGCCCGGCGGCTCTCCCGCTCCTCACTGGTGGAACCTCTCCTCCTCCCCTCAAACCTGCTCTCCCTCTTCTGCCGGTACCTTGACAAGCACACTGTGCACCAGCTCGAGGACAGCATGGAGTGAGTTGGCGTCTAGCTGGTGTTTCGTCTGTGGTCCTGTGTGTGCTCACCTTTTAGAATTGGGGGGGGGGGGGGGAGGATGTTAATCTCCCATTTTTTCATTGCCAGGAGGTCTACAGCTAGCTGCCCTGCCGTCCCCTCTTAACCTTGCACGCCCCTGGAGGATGGAGGCAGGCATGGGACAAGCTACAATTGGCTGACTGAGCACTTGGTTTGCTGCTGCGCCAGACAGGATTGCTATTTTTAACGCGGGAGGGTGTAGCTTTATGCCCATGCTGCCCCAGACCCAGCCTCCAGGCTTTACTTTGTACAGGTTTAAAATCAGTGAAAAGATACCTGAAGTGTAATCCTGAAGTTCACCAGCAGAGGGTGCTAACAGCGCATGTCGCATGGCGCCACCATTCCACGTTGAAGGGCCTGTCACGATTATATCTTGATCAGCAAATTTGACGTGACTTAAATTGTCTGTAGACCTCATGTGGAGGGGAATTTAATATTCAGCGCATGAGATCTTTTGGTTTTTCGATGCTTGTCAGCCTCCGTTCGAGCAGTATGTAAGATAGTTGCCCCATTCATACTACTTTTGGCCGGCATAATCCCACAATATTTATTGTGAAGCTTTCTCTAGCACATCAGTTTTATAATTGCAATTTTCATTTTTCCTTGGATTCTTTGACTTTCTCCCTTTTGGCTTTTGTTCTATACCTTATTTTCAAGTGTCACTTCTAAAACCATAACTTTTTCAACCTTTTTGTTTTGTATGATTCCTTTTTTGTTAAATTTTAATTTAAACTGACATGTACTTAAGCGATCAGATATTGTATCACAACTGTATAGCACTCAAATATGAAATAAAATTCTAAAAGCTGTGAACTTTGTCTTTTGTGTACTGTCCTGGACAAACCAGAAACTCAGTGAAAGCAAATGCAGATTTATTCAGTCGTTGAACCTTTTAGGTCAACTATGCCATAAGTGAACGGTAATTTGTTGTATTGGGGAAATATTTAGTATTGCATGTTCCTTGAGTTGTTGCTGGTTCTTTAATCTAGTCTGATCCCAGTAACGGGGTATGCACTCTCAAAAAGGGGTAAAAATGTACACCCTTGCAATTGTGCCGTTTAAGGTACGGGAAATGGGCGGTCTCCATTTTTAAACGATTATTCGCTTCGAGTTCGCTCTGGAATCGGCGCGCTTCGGACTGTTCGGTCGTGTATGGGTTTAGTTTCAGAATCGATAAGCATCAAATAAGTCCCGAAGCCCCCTGAACACATCTACGCCTTTTGCGGTGCCGTCTTGATTCCGTTCGGTTGTGTCCTGACTTGCTCTGCCTGTTCCCCTAGATCAGCTTTGTATTAAATCCGTTGTGGGAAAAGATAAGCAGCTGTTGAAAACACCCGTTGATCTACAATGCTGCAATATGTTGTTTCTCGTTGAAAATTTCTAATAAATCCAAAGCGAGCATTTAAGGTGAAGACTTATTCCTTGCACTACGCTATAAATTGTCAGTTTGGTCTCTCCATATAAGTGTATTCTTTGTGGTAAAGAAACGTATAACGGTATAAAGAAAAATATATATAAATATGTATAAAGAAATAAAATGATTAATGTGTGTTTTGTTTGTCTTCCAATGTAATGGATCTGTATATAGACCAACCTTATTAGTCTTTTTGCCTCTTGTGTGTGATCCAAAAAAAAATCTAAATACATTATGCCACTGTTCCATGTTTATCCTCAGGTGTGCGTACTTTATATATAGACAGCATTAATCTTTTTTTGCCTTGTGTGTGAATGCACTGCTGTTTTGCTACATCACACCCACATCTGTTCTCCCTACATGTCTGCATAACCCTAATTCTAACATCTGTTCCCAAACATCTGGATGAGCATACACGCACATCTGCTCACTCCTGTCCCTGCTCCCGGGTGTCACCCTGTTGTTTAACTTTAATTCTTTATTTTTTTCCACTTTGGCACATCCCCATGTTTCTCTCTCTCCGATGCTCCAATGCAAACACAGGCTGGGGCCAGCCGTTACTCAGCTGGTTAAACGGCCGGTAAGTCTGGAAGTCTGATTCTCTGTTATTGTGGGCACTGGCTGCGGGTTACTCTAGGCACACATGCTATAACTAGCGGACAGACATGCCGGTTTGGGGATACGGATCGTGCTCTGCTGGTGCGCTGCGTTGCATCTACAGACGTGTAGACATAACACAGTGAAGTGTGTTCTTCATGCTGATTGATTTTTTTCTCTCTCTTTTTCCAAACAGGACCGCTGCAGATGTTGACTGTCTGTCCAATCCCTGCCTCAGAACGCCAAGGTGTAGACGTGCCCAAAGCTGACATTCATGTATCTCTCACCCCCTGTGTGAGCGTGACTGTCGTAAGTCAAACACTTTTAACATGCAAAACTTAGCGACCTCATCTGGAGTTAAGATGGCTGACACCGTGGACTCGCAACTTAAAATTTGGCGGCTGTGCAAGAAACATGCTTAGGTAAATTGGTGTCCATAAATTGTATCTATGTGTGAAGCAAGTCAGGTACTGTGCTCCATGCTTCTGCTTCAGATAGTAACCTTGTGGTGTGTAAGCAGTATAGTAGATAGAAGGCTTGTAACCAGGCCTGGCCTCTGGGGGTGGGAAACAGGGTAAGTTGGCCCAGACTGGGGATGCATGAGAGGCAGTGATCTTTATGCAGGGGCCCCAGCTGAAATAATTTTGTCCCAGGCCCAGGAATTAACCACACCAAACCTGCTTGTATCCAAGGGGGATACCAGTTCAAGGGGGAAACTCGTAAATTGTGTCTTAGTCTGTGAGGCTGTCTTTATGTGTAATATTTCAGTCATTTCATTGCATCCAAAGGTAATTAACTGATTTCTTTGTGAAAATAGAGGTTTTTACTACCTTGATGCAAAGTTGTGCTCTCAGGAGTCTGTTTGGAAAGGGATCTCTAGGACTGCAGTGACAGATGAGTGTGTTTGCTTTGTGTGCATCTCTGCCATTGCGCAAATCATCGGGCGCCTATGCATTCTTGGCACGGCGTCTCTGCAAGCCTGCGACGTGACTGTGCCCCATCGGTGTTGACTCTGTCTGACTCTGTTGGCGGGAATTGGCAGAAAGGATGAGGTCAGGGGCTACTCTGGCGTTGGGGCGGCACTATCTCAGACGGCGAAGGATATTTTTGGAATGATGAACCACCATGGTGTCGATGTTGCACTGGGGGCAGGAGTAGCAGCGCACCAGCGCGTGAGTGATTTTGGTCCCCAGCTGAGCCCACTCGGTTCATCACTCGGCTCACTCTTAGCCTCCATATTTGCTTTGAGTCCATCTCTCCGGCCTGCTTTCGCAAACCGCATTCCTTGCGTCTTTTCAAACACCCCCCACCCCCGCCTCATCTTTTCCCTGACCTTGCTGTTTCTTCACTCCAACTCTTTGTTTCTCCTTAGAGGCCATCTTAGGTGAGGTTCCAGATGTCAAATGAGCGCTTACCTACCATCGATGAAGCAACGTGTTTTACCACCTCGTTTAAAAGTTTCCGTTCTGGCTTGTGAAACTGCGGGATGCTTCTGGTCTATTGCAGAAGACCTGTGGTGTTCCCCTGTGGTCACCTCCAAGAAATGTACACATTTAGAAGTGTCTTACTTTTTTTCCCTTGTTTGTCCTGTGCTGAATTTTACTTTAATCTGCAAATCCTCTTTAGTTTTACTTCAGATGAGTGTTTGACTGGTTTAGAGTGACTGGATATGTTGGCCTGAATGATCTGATTCCCTGGAAACTTGAAAACCAAGTGCAATAAAAGACTGACATCCCCAGTTTGGTAGCTGCCCATGTCAGTATCTTGGGCAGGCCTGAGGACATGGAGATGTAGCAGATGTAGATAAATGAGGAGGAGTTCAGGGTATATTTATACCTTCATACCTGGGAATCCCTCACTGTAGCCCCACCCCCCAGGCACAGGGTTTGTTGTTTCTAGGGCCCCACTCAAAAAGTGGCCCCGCCCCCAGATCTTTCCAAACAAAATAAGTAGCTAGCTGGTAGGGTCACAAGGTCATACCTACAATACAGGGTTGCCGGCTCTCACGCATCTGGCGTGACACTCACACTTTCAGACTCTCGTGCAAGAAATCTTACGACAAATCTACATTAGTCTATTATAAACCTATATTTTTTTTTAACCTAAATAATTTGCAAACCCCACAGACTATTTACAAGGTAAGAAAACTGTTACATATATGTTAAATGAGGGTACAGACTTGTCTCGAATTGAAAATCTCACACCGGCCAGCTGACCAAAGTTGACAACCCTGTACCTAGCTAGCTGGTTAACATGTTACTTTACCATCCCCTAAATAAGGAATGTTTGCCAAGAGGAAGCCCCACAAAAATGTCCAGCTTGAGTGGTGGTAAACACCTCCACTGCCTCCACAGAGGCCTCAGCCACGACGGGCACATGGCGCTTGACGCGGCCTCCATCTGCCTTTCCTGCTCCGCATGGCTCACGGGCCGCCAGACCTAGGCAGACAGGCGGAGCCCAGACTCAGGAAGCAGTCAAAGAGAAGGAATGCAAACGCGCTTGTTTGCCTTTGGCTGAGCTCCTGCTGTCCTGTGCCGCGAAGGCGCCCACTTGTGAGTGCACATGGATGTCTGCTTGGTCACCCTGTCAGGATTGCTGGTCAGAGATGGGCTGTAGTGGGGAGGTCACCAAATCCTGACAACTAAAGAGAAGAACAGGATAATTGCAGAACAGTTTGGCCAGTGAGTGTGCTGCCATTGCACTATCCGGGAGACAAAATACCACATAACCTTTTTATGCTTTTGATTGGACATCTTTAATCAACACACCCAACCATACAGATACATTCATGGGTAGGTAGCTTTTCATCTGCGTTTGTGCCAGAAATGTATGTGGCTCTTCAAACATCAACGTCGTCATTGAAAACATCTTGTTCTTCTTAACATTTTTCACAGTCCTTCATACAATAAAAACCTATAAATTATAATGAAAAATGATGCAAATAGTCTGTCTACCCACAGGGCACCACTGTAGAGTGTTGTTCAAGGCAGTTTAGAAGGGGGGATCTCGTCTGGACAAGCAGTGGGCCTCGACTGCAGTCTTTAGCGCTGTTTGCTTTGTAGATAGCTGCTTATCACTAGTCTATCATAGGGATGATTAGCCTGTGGTGCTGACATGCACACGGTTGTTCTGTCTGAGGGCGGGTGGCTGCATGGACACAGCAGATGACAAACGCTTTCCTGCGGGCATACTTAGCGGTGGCATTTGGGGCCGGCGTGCCGTCACAATGAAAACACGGAGCCCAAACCCAAAGGTGAAGGCCCGTTTTGTGTGTGCTAAATGGGCATAACGTCAAGAGAGGCCTCCGCCCAAAAATAAGGAGGGGAATAATGACAGATGTGAAAAATGATCACCAATATTTTGGGGAGTGGGCAAGTAAATTAGTTTCCTGAGTAAATATTTTGCGGGTTAGTTAAGTTTATAGTTGGATGCTGTCTCTCACAAAGCCTTGTTGGACACGCACATCTTCTTGTGCTATGAGGTGTGTGTGTGTATAGGGCAGTTAGGCCTTACATATCTAATCTGTTACTGTTTGCTTCACTGTGTCCATAGATGCCCACGCATAGGCGACATGTCATTTGCTTTATCCTTCAGTCAATCAGGTCCGGCATAGTTCTCAGAGGGTCTCATCCTCAGGTTATAGGTTGCTGGACTGGTCCTAAGCACAGTCGTTCTTTGACTCGCGCGACTAGCTCGGCGCATGTGTGGGGAATGTGGGGTCCGGCTCTCTCCAAGGAACACTCTGATATAAGTCAGGCCTCCATCTCTGTCCAAAGCCAATAGTTTACTTAGATTACAGGCCATTGACAACACAGGCTATTGAAGGCTTTATCATGACCACGCTTGAATGGATCTTAACTGGCGTATTAAATGCTTTTCTTTTGATATCTCGTCATGAGTGAGAGACATGTTCGTCCCAGTGGCACATTGTTGGGTTTTCTCTGCGTGCTCCATGTTAGTCTTCACATGGTGGGGAACTCCACCCCCCCAGGAAGCCGGACCGTCATGGAATACACACTTCTGTGTCAGATGATAAGGCCCCTTGCAAGTGGACATTTGCTTTGGCACTCCTTACTCCCCCCCCCCCAGCACCTGTCCAGCTCTGAACATCCATCTTCTGAAACCACTTATCCTGTTTAGGGTCATGGGGGGGGAGGTCCAGAGCCTATGGGCACAAGGCAGGGAACAACCCAGGATGGGGCACCAGCCCATCGCAAGGCACAGTGCATGCCTATGGGCAATTTCGTAACTCCAATTAGCCTCAGCATGTTTTTGGACCATGGGGAGAAACCAGAGTACCTAGAGGAAACCCTACAATGACACAAGGAAAACATGCAAACTTCACACACATGGAACCCTGGCGGAGACTCGAACCCACATCCCAGAGGTATGATTGCTAAGCACCGTGCCTCCCCCAACTCTGACCATCTCCTTAATTTTCATTTCTCTTTTTTTTCCCGAAATGCAGCCATGATTCAGGTGCCCCGTTTGTGTTTTTAAGTCTCCAGGGGAAAGAATCACGTAACCCTGTAAATTTCTTATGATGTCAACACTCTCGGCCAAAGCGTGATTCATTGAGGGGTCTCTATTTTAGTAACATAATCCTCCAGTTTAGGCTCAGTTTAAGCTGCCATCTGCATATGGTACCTTACAGACCTGGGGCTTCGTCTCTGCAGATGTGAAATATGTAGGAATTTCTGAAAGCTTTTTTATGTATTACTTTTAATTTAGGTTTTATTGAATGTAGTCAAAGCACAGAACTTAGGAGCATTTACGTCTTTGTGTTGCTGCCGGTTTTTCACTGGTTGTTGAGATGTGTCCCACGGCAAACAGGATGTTTGTGGGTCAGATCATGTGCATCTAAGGCTGACTGGGATGCTGGGAGACGTTCCTCGCCCGTGTGGAGAATGCGTGTGCACTCCCCTGTATCCCATCTGTCAGAATCAATCTTATTTTGGTTCTCAGTATTAACTTTCCTCGTGAATACAGAGTGTCGGTCACCTGGGAGAAAGTGGATGCTGCCCCGTGCTGCTGAAAAGGTGTTTTTTTTTCATAGTCAGCGGTAACTGTGCTCATTACAGGCTGGGCATGTGGAATACCGGAGCCAGTCATAAATCAGAAAGTGCAGGCTTTTAAAGTGCAGCCCGTCCCCTTTTCCTGTTACTCTGCATGCTCGTCATCCGCGTTGACAGCTGTCGTTCAACATTTTGCCTCTGCATGGACACAGCCGGGCAGCCAACTGGCACCCCAGAGCCAGACTCATTCGAATGTTAGGATGCTCCATTTGCAGCACGGAGGGGCGGGACTAATGAAAGGAGGCGGAGTCGACAGATTGTTTGGCTAGTGGTGATACATGTGGGCGGGGCTGGTGAAAAGGGAGCAGGGCGGAGTCAATGGAATGTCGGGGTGGTCCAATAAGAATGTAAGAGGGTGGGTCTAGGGAACAGGAGGCAGGGTGGCAAAATTGGTACATAAGACGTGGGCTAGTGGGAGAGATGTCTAGTTGGGCTTCCATCTGTCCGTCTGTCTCCCTCTCAAGTCCGTACGTCTGTCATGCTGGGTTACAGCTTCCTGTTGGCGGTGCTGTTGCTCTGCCTGGCTGGGCAGTCTCTACAAGGAGGTAAGAGGGGAGTATGGGACCAGAAAGAAAAGGGCGGGAAAGCCATTGGCTCAAGGCTGCATGGTGGAAATTTACATAGGGGAGTTTTTTTGGTGGTAAATATTCAACTTGTCTTCTATTTATGTGGTATGCAGTTTCAAAGCACTCATAGAAGGACATTTAAAGGGGCTCTGTCAGCACTCCTTAATACATTATCAGACACTATTATGTAGTATTTAATTTATAAAGGAGAAGGTTCCAGGCCGCGCTAGGTATATGAGAGCGGAGGGGTTATGACACTATGTGTTTTTAAGAATAAATTCAAACTAATAAAGGACAGGAACTTGCGTGAACATTGGTCTGTAAAATAAAATACATACTTGTTTTGTTTCTATGTTGTTCTTTTTGTTTTGTTTTTTTTTAAACCAGAGAGCTGCCAAATCCTCAGAAATAGGTGCTAGAACGCAGACAGTCAAAAACAGAGAGGGCCCATAAAGTGCTCCAGCACATACTAAGCACTTACAGTACAGGGTGGGGTTACAATTTTTGTGCATTGCCTGGAACCCGAACTGGGCTGACTCACAATGATGTAGCATTCTGAAGCACTGGAGACAGCAGTCTGCACTTCTAACCCCAGTCAGAAGGGGGCGCTAGTAGAGTGACGGTCTGTGACAGTGTGACTGTGATGCAATTATGCACGTGAGATCTGTGCAGAACAGCAGGGTTGTTTGTTACCTCGCTGCCTCTCCGGTAAATTAGTTGTTTCTTTGTCTCTTGGACGCTGCTGCTAATGGCTACAGCCGTCTTTCTAAAAAGATTACCAGGACAATATTTCACTGCTGCTCTAATGCCATAAAATAAGCTAACTGTGTACAGGTACCGTAATATTCCAGGTCAGTGTATTCAGTGTGAGCTGATATAATGGTGTGAAGTTATGGTGATGAAATGATACACTGGCAGAGGGGCTCTGATGCTCGTGGCATGATGCTAGGTTAGTTAGTTGTGCTATCAGTCAGAAAGACATTGGATAAATTGGTCATCATTCGTGTACGAGGCCTCAGACCAAAGGCATGTCTTGTGCACTTTGAGATCCAGGTTTGCTGGATCTCACACCATCCTCCTCCAGCAACATCTTCCTCGTTCCCCTCTTGTTCGTCCACCTCCTGAAAGAAAGAGAGACTCGAGTCACAGGGGGAGTCTGAATTTGACAGCCCACGGTGAGAAATGTGTTTCCAGCCTGTAGCGAGAAGGGCCACGCTGGGGTACCAGATATCCTCACAATGATATTATGACGTTGTGGGGACCATATTTTCAGGCCCCACAAGGGGAAGTTCAATTATATAAAAATCTGTGAATGCAATCAAAAAACTAAAAATGCCAGAAGGCTTGTATTTTGTTTGGTTACTTATAGTTGAGGTTAGGGCTGGGTAGAGGTTAAGGCTGTAATTGTTGGGATTAGAGTTTTGGCATAGGAATGAATGGATGGTCCCCACAAAGATAAGTACAGGAGTGTTTGTGTGTGTGTGTGTGTGTGCGTATGAATGTGAATGTGTGTGACAGTGAGTCTCTCTCTTCCCTGTTAATTGACCAGGCAGTAGGAGAGTAACAGGACTGTCACACCATCACACTTCTCCCCGAAGTACCGGCCGGGCCCCCTAAATTCAGGCTATTTGCCATTCTGTCATTGACAAAACATTTGTTTATTTTTGTTTTTGATTGCGTGCGAGCATTTACATCACAAGCCCCCATCTCTGCAGCCACAGGTTTCTCTAGTCACACAGGCTTTCATTGTGGTGTATTGGCAGCCTGGCGCGGCACTGAGCCTGCAGTATTTAGAAAGTGCGTAACAGGGCTGCTTGTGTGCCTGTTAAGTCCGGTGTCGTAATTCTCATGTGTCATGTTTTGCAGGAGTCCAGCCACCAGGGGGCCCTCTAGGAAGAGCCGTGCCTAGCAGAGGTGACCAGCGTTCTGTTTTTTCACTGTCCAAGCTGCATGTGTCAGCTATTCTGTGCAGTGCCACCTGCTTGAATGTCATTTGATATTTGCATGCCATCTGCCTGTGATGCCGTAGTAATGGCATGCAAGCACAGGGCTGGTTGCTGGTGGTGATGTTAAGTGTGGCCTCCTCTCTCCCAGGGCTCGGTATTGGTGCAGGACCCAGCGTGGGCGGAGTTAAAGCTGGAGGTGAGCTGCCATTCGCTGACAGCGTTACCTCACAATCATAATATTCCCTGAACTACTCACACACACGCAGACACGCACGCACAAACAGGAACACAGGTGTGCTGGAAGTCTTACTGTGTTTTTTTTTTGTTTCCAGGGGCCAGGCTTCCGTTTCCACAGCAGGGGGGGCTAGGGTTTGGGGGGGGGCCTTTTGGAGGGAGGTCTGTTAAAGCAGGTGGTGAGTTCAGACCTGGGTCGGCACAATGACAGCCTCGTCCCCGTCGACCCTTAAAAACAGGAGAGCAGAACCTTTTATTTATAACTTAAGTGAGCTGAAGTGAAGCTGCCTTTTTAAAAGATGACTAACACTTCCCTAAGTAAAGCATCTCATCAGATTCTGGAATCAGGAAACAAGAATGGCATAATTCAGTTAATGCAGTTTATATATTGGCCAAGAAACAACAGGAAATGACTTTTAAAAAACCTTAATTTTGCCATAAACCCAAAAATGTTGTGTTGTACTGTCTCTCGCTCATTTCTCTATATACACACACAGGTCCCTACCCTGGAGCGCAGCTTGGGAGAGGTGAGCAATATTTACTGCTGTAAAAATCAAACGTGGTCCTGTAGCCAAACTCAGCGCGGAGCCGGCACGTCGGCGTCCTTACCTGAGCCGGCAGCCGGTGAGGGTTAACCATCTTGGCCTCGTTACAGCTCCCGATGTCGGTCCTCTCCTTTCATCTCCCATGTGAGAGTCTGTCGTTGCATTGTAGGTTTGAACGGCCCTTTTCCTCCACAGTCAAAGATGCGTTTACTGCACGATCACTCAGGTGGCCTGACATTGGCTGGAATTTGGCAAGTGAACCCGGTTGGTCTGAGTGAATCTGTTTCCACAGGTGGAGCAGGAGTGGGGCCCTGGCAACCATTTGGCCCCCAGGGAGGCTTCAGTGCCGGTAAGGGCCCTCCAACCTCCTTATCCACCTCCTACTGAGTGTGAGGCATCACCGAGCCGCTTAGTAATAGCTTTTGTTTCTTCTCTTGCAATTTCTTTGAACTTTATGTCATATTTGGCTGAATTTTGAGCCAAAACTCTTCTAGTCCAAGTCCTTTCTAGTATAGTCCTTAACAGGTGTGCGCCCTTGTGGTTCATGCAGTTCCCTCATCACAGCTTACCTGTAAAAATGCTCTGCCTACTCTGGTTTTAGGACCCAGCCTGGGGAACGGACTGGGCGTGGGTCCACATCTGGGAAAGCCACGCAAAGGTCAGCTGGTGGCAAGGGCATAACTTTGGGTTGTGCATTGGGGGGGTTGAGGTCTCTACCCATTTAAGGGGGTCCAGGGGGTTGTATTGGCTGTTTTTGATTACCCCCCCCCCCCCTTCCCTCCATAATTTACCCCCATGCATCTCTGGGCCTTTCCTTGCTAGGCAGAGAAACTTCCTATCATGCAGTCTATGTTATACCTCAGTCCACCATCTGTTTGTGTCTGTGTTCTGCTCCGGTCTGTCCTGTCTTTGTCTGTGCCCCGGTCCACGTTCTCTGTGTGTACATGCTCTCTGTACTCATTGCTCTGGCGGTGTCATGTCTCCATTTTGTGCATGTTCCGTCTGGGTCAATGTTCCCTCTGTCCTCCAGTCTGTGTGGGGTGATGTTCTGTTGTTGTCTGTCTTCTGTTCTGTTCCCTATGTGTCCTGTCCCTGAATCTCTCTGTGTCTGTACTCTATCTCTGCCTCTGTGTGCCCACTTTGTCTGTCTGTACCCTGTACCTGTTCACACTCCATCTATGTCCACAGGGTATGCAGCTAATGGCTTTGGCTATGGTGGGACTTTGGGAGGTTAGTGCTAGTCCATTCTCCTGGTCAGTTAGTGATCGTCTACCTCTCATCACACCTGAACACATAGTTTTATTAATAAGCAAGTCTCTGATAAAGTAGGACATCAGAATTCTTTTGTTGTGCTTTGTTTACACATTTGGGGGGCAGGGTGAGTGGGAGGGGCTGCAATTTGTTTTTGATCCATGTTGAAGCCGGGGGAATCTCTGATCCTCCAAATGTCCCCCCTGTGTCGGTGTTCACCTAGTAGCTTTGATATTCTCTGCCCATCCTGTTGCCAGGTTACGGTCCCGCAGCCGGCATCTTTCCCAGACCAGGACTGGCTCCGGGGGCAGGTAAGCCATCCAACTGGAATTCACAGGAGCCCCGGCCCTGAACACACACCCCGCCCCCCCCCCCAATCCATGCACACTGGGGGTGACCGCATGGCAAGTTGAATTTCCACATCAGACGGGATGCTGTTTAATGAGTCATCAGACATCCTCCTGGAAGACGGGAACACGCCTGTCAGTCTGGGCGTTTTTGCGGGCCCCACTGTTTGTTTTTCTCTCTGCCTTAGAATGTTCTGGTTCCTGTTCTCTGTTCTCCTGCCAAACTATATTGCGGTTTAAATCTGTATGTATGCCCCCCCCCCCCCGCTTCATTCCCTAAAGGGCCTATGTGCCTCTGTGAAAGGCGGGCTCTGTTAGCTCCTCCTCCCAGCATTTTTAATGTCTGCCCATCCCCCCCACCCACCACACCCTGACTTCACTCGACATAGCTCGTTTGTTTAATGACGTATCGCTGATTTGCTAAACAAAACGACAGATAAACCAGTACCAACTCTTGCAAAAACGCAGGGCTGGATCTGTCCAGGGATGGTCCGATGTGCTAAAGGGCTGTCGGCTAAAGCAGCTAAAGCGGGTAATCCATCTCAGCCCTGAGTCTCAGCACAGAGTCTCTGCTCCGAGCCTCAGCACAGAGTCTCTGCTCCAACTTTCAGCCTCAAGTTGCACTTGCAATCTGGGCGCTGGCTCTAGTGGTGCTCCCTCCATCGTGCCATGCTAATGGAGGTGCATAGACCTGCTTCCTGTCTGAGAGGTTCCTCTTTCGACTCCTATGAATTCATCCACATGTCTGTCTGTCTGTCTGTGTGTGTTCTCTCTCTCTTATTTTATTACAATAATAATGTATGTGTACATAAATTAGGCAGTGAATTTCGAATTATGTTTTTAATTCTAGTTGTTTTTCAGTCAAACGAGTATCTTTGCATTAAGCTTAAGTTGGACATTTCCTAGGTTAAAAGAGGCTGTTAAGGCCCCTGTACAGAGTGTCTTTCATTCAGGATCATCCTGTGAGTGTTTCTAGATGTTTCTGCCCTGGTTTCCCTGAGATGCCCCTGGACTCAAGGAATATGTCTGTTCAATATCCAGAAGCTGGTGTGGCTAGTGGGAAGAGACAGGAAGTGAAACTTTTGGGTAAACCTCACATCCCTGTGCGGTTGGCTGGTGCGTCACTGGCACAAGTCTTTGGTTTAACATCCGTCCGGATGTGGTCTGTCAATGGCATTCAGCTCTGCCTGTCCATCCTCAGTTACTGACCAACACGGATATCTAGTGTACACCATAGAGACTGCAGACCAATGAAAAGACCTTAAATACATTCGCTGAATTTTTTATGCTTAATATTCCCGTCTGCAGTGTGTCTGCCGCAGTCTGCCATTCGCTTGAGCGTGCTATTTCTGCTGGTTTGCAATTTTCTGAGGAGCATCTGCCAGTGGTTCCTGTATAGTCAAATTCTTCTTTCCTGTGATTTGAATGACCTTATACCCTCAAAGGTCAAGTTGCCGTTTCATTCCTTTGTTTGGCTTAGCTACATTCACTACACATGACCGACTATAATTTGCTGCTGTGACTAATATGTTCAAAGCCTGCCGTGGTTTATTTACACAGTACCAAAGTCAAGCTGGCCTAGGGTCTCTTACAATTTAAGTCTGATTTTAGTTGATCATTTTAGTGTCTGGTGTCACTGGGTGCAGCAATACTCTTTGACCATCATAAGGCACAGAACTGGCTCCCTGTGACAGAGTATGCTGGTAATGTGCTATCACATGTCTAGCCTTCCTGGCTTTAAATCACGTTATAGCTGAATTCTGATTTATTCTGTGTCTCTGAAGCTCTAGGATGCCTCATCCACATTTTAAAAGATGGATGATTATTTCAGCAGGATAAAAACCTTGGGATCTTGAGTCAAGGTTGCCAGATGGTTAGAGAATTAAAAATAAAATTCCCCCACCCCTTGAAAGTATTCTGTGACATAGCTAAGCTTCCTGGTGTGAAACGGTCTCATGTTGTCTAGCCATGCTTGGTTGTGTCAGATGCGGTTAAGTAACGTGGTGATGATTCTGTGGTCCCCAGAACGTGCTGAGGTGCAAAACGGACTGGGGGCAAAAGCAGCTAAAGCAGGTAAACACCGGCATGCATCCAGTCTCCGTGGCAATGCTGTCGGCTCCTGCCAGTCGTGCCTGCTCTTTCCCAGTTCTGCATGTACTCTCCGCAGCTGTCTGCTAAGCTCCAACAGTGGTGTGGAGATGCGCAGCCCACCCTGATTCAGCAGCTCCTTTCATGTTATGCCGCATATACTAACCCTTGGCTCTCCAAGCCTTTGGAACGCGCTGACTTCTGTGTGCTGATCTCATCGAATGTGTGCAGCTACAAGTCATGATTTGTGAATTATTTGTCATTATAAGTGCAATTATCCCATGACCCTGACTAGGATACGCAGTGGGTGTAAAGTGGGTGTAGAAGGTGGGTGTAATTACATTTAACTATAATTGTAATTGTAAATGAGGGCTTCGATTACCCCACTGAATGTATGTGAGTATGACCCCTCACGTAGCCATTGGAAATCGCGAGGCCGCATCCTGTTGTGACATCACCATGTCTCCTAGGTTACGGTCCCCAGCCTGGAGGTTACACAGGAGTAGTACTTGGAAACGGCTTTGGTCCAGGTGATGGATCTTTTTTTGCCTGTTCTCTGATTTGGTTCCATAACTTAGAACATCTTACAGTACTACATATATGAGTCACATGTGTGGTGGAATGTTATGTCAATAACCTTTGACCTTCCGCCTGAAAGGATAAGGTCAATGGATCGACCAATCGGGGAGGAATGTGGGAGAGGCATTGCTTGATTGACACCGTCTTTCTTCTGTCTTATTGGTCACCCGGCTCAGGTGTGGGGGCTGCTGGATACCCTCAGGTTGGGAAAGCTAGACCAGCAGGTAAAATTCCTATGACCACTTGAATTAGGTAAAACATTCATCAGTAAACTTTATTCTACTGTTAATTTTCTTCAGCACAAATTACACTCACCATTGAAATGCATATGCTAGTTAAAATACAGTTTTTTTGTGTGTGTGACTACAGATTTTGGTGCTGGCCGGGGCGTTTTTCCCGGGGCGGCGCTGGCCAATGGTTTTTCACCGGGTAAGCTGACACAGCACTGTGAGAAAATGTTATTAAAGTGACTAGGTTTGTCCAAAGACAGGGCGAAGTTTGCCGGGGCGTCAACACAGTAGCTGAACATGACCACAAAGCGTATGACGTGTCTGCAGGCCCGTGGGAATCTATGAGATATCTGTCCTGTTGATTAGCTGAGCTGTGGTGTAAGATAAGAGCAGATGAAGTTATCAAAAATCTACTTTCAAAGTGGACCTGGGAACAATTTTCAGTGGTTTGATTTTAAAAAAAGTCACCACCAGCCCCCCCACCCCCCCAATATTACTGTCTCACAATTTTTTTGTGAAACAATTATGGTTCCAAATTTTTTTAATCTAGATGATCATTTGGTCAGTATTCTGTACACTGACTGCCAAGTCACTGATACCCAGTAAAAAAAAATCCGGAGGTATGATCCATCCAGTTCCTTTGCCCCCCCTAACCTTCTGACCCCGCCGGGTGCCACCTGGAGTCGGAGATGCAGGGAAAGCCCAACCTGCAGGTATCACTCTCTCTCTCATTCTTTGTCCATCTGTCCGCCTGTCTGTTCATCTGTTTCCTTCCTCTGACAGTGACTCTCTCTTCATTTGTTCATCCATCTGTCGATGTGTCCATGTCTGTCCCTCTGTCCTTCCTCACTCCCTTTGACGAGCTGAAAACACCGGTGCCTCTCCCTAAACTTCACTGACAGCTATGGAACTGCTGGAAACGGCTACGGCAACGGCGTGGCGCTATAACACCGACGGAACCTCGTTTTATTATTAAATATCCTTAAATGGGGCTTTTCCTCCTTCAGGGTTAGGATACCCCAGTGTTCTCGCTGACAGCGCTGGACTGGGAGCCAAAGCTGGGAGGGCAGCAGGTAACCAGCCTAACCCAGGCTAACCCAGGCTAACCCAGCCTAACCCAGGCTAACCCAGGCTAACACCACCTAGTCAGCAATGTAATGATCCAGGACAGTTTCTTCTCCTCTTGCTCTGATTTTTGAGATTTCACTTAATGAGATAATCATTAGCATCTTAGTTTTTGCATCTTATATTGTTTTGCCTTCATTCTCGTTGTACCCAAGGAAGGTTGACCGAGCGAATGTTCTATTGCGTCTGTGCAACACGGTCAATAGAGATTTGAATCTTGCATCTCGAGTGCTCAGTCCGTCACTGTCCTCTCTTACCCAGGGCTCACCACCGACCCCTACGGAGGACAGGGCCTGGGACTGGGGGTCCAGCCTGGAAAATATGGTGGGTGTAGGAGTTAGACATATGGTTTGGGTAGCCAGACTTCCATCTGAAACTAAAGTTACAGAAAAAGGATTAGAGTCTAACACATGGGCGACTCTCTGGAGGTGTGATGAAACATGGTTACTTATAGATAACAGTGAGGTTTTCTAGTTCACACGTATTAACCAGCAGCTCTGTGGCCAGTCAGATTTTAGATTGGCAGTATTAGACCCCTCTCACTGTGTGCTTTGACCAGAATGTTTCTACGAGCATTTTGAGGAAGACATTGATCTAAATATCGTTTAAGGTGATAAAGAAATGGTCTTATGGGAAACAGAACAATGTATGCAGATTGGTGATTCTTTTATTATGCAGATAGTGCTGATGATTGTATCTCCACGTCCTGCTCACTGTCATCACGGCACGTCGCTGAGCTTCTGGTCCTCGTTTATCACGTGTGTTACTCATACATTATCATGCAGCCTATCAAGTGGTAGCGTGTGGCTCAGTGGGCTAAGCCTGTGTGCCTGTAATCAGAAGGTCGCCTATATACAAAAAAGCAAGTTGAGGGAGGTATAAAAAAAAGAAAAGACAATTTCCCCACAGGGATCAATAAAAGTATCAATTATTATTATTATTCTGCACTGTGCATAAATTTGTCAATCGGTTTAAATTCGCCCTTTGCATGCAGTACCTTTCTGTGTCAATAGGGGGTGCTGGAGGTGGACCAGGTGTTGGAGTTGGTGGCCCCCAGGCTCCCCTGCCTTATGGGGGCCAGCCAGTGGTGCCTGCTAGGCTGGGAGGCAATGGCAAGGTGGTCGGCTACAGTCAGGGACCATCACCGTATGGGGCTCATCCCGTCCAACCGGTGGGGCTGGCTGATGACAGGGGCCTAGGTACACATATCTGCAGTTTGGGGCAGTACCAAGGGATTGGCTAGTTAAAGGGAGCCTGGGTGAGTACAGCTCCAAACTAGGACCACTGCTTTTGTTAGTGTGGACGGACTATTCTGGCTTGTCTTTTGCAGGTGGATTGGGCGGCGAGCTTGGCGGCGGACTGTTCGAGTCCACAGCAGGGAAACGCGGTAAGCTCTGATGACATCATGGGATGCCTCAGGACAGTTTCTACAGGATTTGGGTTTTTTGGGACACTTGTGAGATATTTCGGGGGAGGTACTGAAGCACATGTGAACTGACATCCCATTTGCTGCAGGTGGTGTTGAGCAGCTTTACAATGGTGCCCCAGTTGTTCCTGTGGCACAGAACGGTAAGGACAGTGAGCACTGGGGGGCTCCACCCTTGTGGGGCAGAGGTTTAGCAGCAGTCTGCAATATAACGGACTTACGCCCCTTCCACAGGAAATGGGGGCTATCCATATGGTCCCCAAGTCTTGGCAGCCAATGGGAAACCAACGAGTAAACATGGTATGTTTCTCACAATGTGCATCTCCCCCAGGCACTTATTTTGCTATGGAACTAAGTTCAGTGTGAAAACAGCCAGATTAAAGTGGGCAGTTTACTCAAATGGATCTGTCACAGTGTACAAAGTGATACATGCAAAAACGCAAGGGAGACACCTGGTGCTGTACTGGACAGATGCATGTTGACTCCTACTGTCTACATAGCTGTTAAAACTTGGAGCCCGGTTTTCTCACTTTGTTTAAACCACAGTACCTCCCTCTGCATCTGTCGTGTCTTTTGTCTATTTTTTTAGGAGATGGAGGGTACCAGAATGGTCCCGTGCAACCAGCAGGTAACCTTAAAAATAAAAATTAGCATTTAGCCTATTGCTAAGAAATTCTTTACTCATAACTACAAATGGGTCACATACTGTGATTAGTCAGAAGCTGTAAGCAGGGTGGACAACTGGCTCTGACAGCATTTCCAGCTACCGTTAGCCATGCACTTTCAGATAGACTTGAGTGTAGTGAGTCAGGCAGATATATACTAATGCACAGAATCAATCACTGTCATTCTCATAAAGAGCTATTGTAAGATGCATGATCCCACGAAACCAGGAGAAAATAAAGCTTGCCTCAGTCAAGCTCATTTTACACATTAAAGTCGTGTCTCTTTCGACCCGTCACAGGATACACCAGACTCAGTGATGGCGCAGGCCTGTATGGTGAGAATCTTTCAGCCAGTCCTATCATCTTGTACAATGCTCAGTAAACTCGGCCTGGCTTTAAAGGGCTCCCTTCCCATCTTAGGTGACCAACATCAAAGACCACTTGCCTGTTTTCCTTTCAATAATTCAGCTGGCGTTTTAGAAGGCATGAGTTTCCTATCCTTGATCCAGACATCCTGAGTGGAGGGTGATTAGTCTTCTAGCTCCTAATTAATTAGCCCTTACTGAGGTGTTCCTTTCAAACAGAAATGATCAGGTTTGAGTTTGGAATAACCAGCCAATCAGTCTGTACTGTATTAAAAGGCATACGGCTGTCTCTACCACTTAAATATCATGTATGTGGCTTTATTCTGTATTTCCATCAATAGGTGGCAAGGAGAGCAAGTATCGACTGAATGGATTCTTTGGAAATGGATATCAAGGTGAGGAGCAAGCAGTTATAGCCAGATCATCAAGCCTTTGTTGTTTCCTTGTAACAACGTGTTATGTAATAATGCCACATTATGTAATAACTTGAAAGAATGTAACAAATTGAATGACGATAATAATAATAATAATAATGATGATGATAATAATAGGATAATGTTGCAATATAATATTATAATGTCTATAAATTTGTAACATTTTGTCAAGTTATTACATAACGTGCTGTAATAATGTGTGACACTATGTAATAACATCACATTATGTCATGGAAATTTGTTAAATTTTGTCAAGTTATTACACAATTTAGCATTATTACATAATGTGTTATAACATCCCAGCATCCTGTGCATGCGGTTGTTTTTAAGGGATAAGTCCTCTTAACTCAAAATTTTATATATCTCTGTCCCTACAGGCTAATATCAGCGTTCTGCCGAATCATGTTTTTTTCTGTTATTTGTCCGTTTTGACCTTTTGTATATTTTTGTATTCTTTTCTACCTTCAACGGCCATTGATATTTTTGTATGTTTTTTTGTGAACCCCTGTACCAATTCACTTATTGTCAAGTTTTTAGTTCTCACTAAAGTTCAGGCAGCAACCGCATCCAGTATCTGACTCCTGTTGTTTGTCTTTTGCGTGCGGCATCTGAAATTAATACAAAGCTGATTTGTCCACACACTCACACAGACACACAAACACAGGTTTGTAACTATGTCTTTGTGGTGACTCTCCATTCATTTCTATGGGGAAAACTCTAATCCCAACATGACGACCTTAACCCCTACCCAGCCCTAACCTTAACCATAAGTAACCAAACAAAGTATGAGACTTATGGCATTCTTTGTTTTTTGATTGCATTCACAGATCTTGTCAAAACAATAGATTTTTATTACATTGTGGGGGATATTTGGTCCCCACAATGTAATATAAACCAAATCACATACACACATAGACTCACAGACCTTGGTATTGTGCCTTTCTGATTGGTCAGCCTTGCAATTCATTATGAACCTTTAGTCAATTCAATTTCAGTTCATTTTAATTTTATATAGCGCACTCCCCTGCCTAACATCCCCAACATGCTTGACAAGAATTTAACAAGGACGACACAACCAATGTATGTAACACCTAATCTTATATGATAAGAAGATGAGTGGAACGGAAGAGAGAAGACAAGGGAGGACAGGTTGAAATGTTCTCGGGGTGAAGGGCCATCTGGTTCGCCAACGCTTGCAGGGTGTCAGAAATCAGAGTCCGAAGGTCAGTGGCATAAATATCACGCCCACAAACTACATGTTAGCAAATGCAGAAAAGAGTTAGATACCTGTGCAGAACATATCTGAGCTCACAGCGAGAGACTGAGACTGAAACTTTACTGTGAGCTTGATAATGCTGGAGTCCTTGTCATAACATGAGCTTTTTATTGTCATCTGTGACTATCTTGCTATGACTAATTGATCTTTTAATTTGATCTGTTTTAAAGCTGCATCTCAAGATAAACATATTACCAACCTTCACACGTTTTTTTAAATTTTTTATCTTGATCAGCAGACAGGAAACCGCATTACTTCCTTTTGCTATGGTTATCTGCACCATGGAGGACCGTTTCTTCTTTCTTTCTTGTTGTTTTTCTGATATCTTAAAATTATGCAGCGTTATCAGGTGTCTGTTGTTTGCGAATGCCGTTTGGGATGTGCCCAGTCTTCCGAACCGAATCCTGTCCAGAAATGGCTCTTGTTACACACAGCTAAGCTTAGATTAGAGAATCCAGTTCTGTTTAAGAGCAAAAATAAACCCGTAGCTTCCGGAAGTTTCTCAAGTGGGTATTTTAACCAACTCAACACACTTTACCTCAATGTTTATTTTGTGAAGAATAGCAAAATACATACACAAAAACTAAAAACAAGTCAAAATAAAGTGTATAAGATATAAAATGATGGTCCAATATACTTTTCTGTTATGGTTAAACATCTAGAGCTTAAATAGAGGAATTGTCATTGTATAAATTAAGCAAAAAGTCTGGAATCCATCCCAGGAAGCACAGGGCAGGGGGCACCCGGGACAGGATGCCAATGCAGAGAATTATAATATTATATAATATTTTAGAAACTGGATAAATAGGTGAGACTGTAAAATTTCAATATACATCTGTACATTCAAAGATGTCACATGACAATTGAGAAGCCATGAGGCGTATTAGTCAGCACTGACTTGTATGTATGCTCTACAGACCAGACAGATGGAATGCATTTTTCTAGGGTGGTGTTCAATAAGTAAAGGACATGATTCAGTTTGAACTGGAAAAAAGGTTTTAGAACCCCCCCCCCCCCCCACCCCCACCCCCCCGCGCGCCCGCCCGTATTTTCCCGGTAAGAGTGGGAAGAGCGCCCCTCCCC
>JAODKC010000048.1:16713069-16724272 GCA_026777985.1 Mormyrops attenuatus | reverse complement strand
TAACCCATGAGACCCCCCGAAAGCCTCAAAAGCAAAATTTTAAGGGGGTCTCAAGATCGGTATTGCGCAACAATACGATGGTGAAACGCAGAGGCAAAAACAAAACAAGAGTCGATGCACAGGAATGAATACTTCACACCTTCATGCACCTTTGTCTCTTGACAAAATGTCACCTTCCCCCAGGCCCCTCCACCCCAGTACATTTTGCCGAGGTGGGGGGGGTCTCTCGAAAGTCCTGGGCCCCCTGAATCTGCCAGAGCCTCCATGCCCCTCTCATGTTCCTGCCTGTGTATGATATTTTCCATTTTATTTTTAAGTCAATTTATCTAATTTGGAGTATTACCTAAAAAAGAAGCCTCACTTAATATCCTACACAGCATTATCAAAAAACAATGAAAGATTACAGACAGGGAGACAGATTATAGACTGCGATAGTTAGCCATTACCTTCTCTCATTCTACACAGCTTGTGTCACATTTGTGTCCACCCTCGTTTGCCGTAAGCAGGATGGAAACTTTTGGTATAAAGGTGACTGTGGTTAAATGGCAGAGAAAATAATACAGATGCCGTTGTATTTCATACCGAAACTTTCAGGTATATCCCACACACACACATACTGCGCTATTCAGAATTCCACTTTACCGAGTCGGTAGCTTAAGTTACGTTGTTTGTCTGCTTTCTGTGGCCATAATGAGATATTGTTCTACACAAAAATGCAGGGAGTGATACGGAAATAAGGGAAACACCACATGAGAAAGGGCTTTAAATTAACTTTGAAGTAACTAAACACAGCTACATGGGTGAGTGACACTATGTTGAATTCCGTGTAGCGGTATGTCTTTAGCCACAAAACAGGGCTGTCAATCAAGAACTTCAAAGCAGCATGAGGCAAACAGTTAAGGACCAATAGTCACAAAAACAGCTAAATTATTTAATGAATAGGGGGGATCATTATACCATAAGCAAAACACAGACACTGTGCAGCCCAGGAATTAGCTGTTGACTGGCTGGGGTCCCCTTTGGTAAATTTCGCCAATCACATTATCCATTAATCATCTCCTGTAATTGACCTGAAAAAAATGTCGAGATGATCGACCGACAGGTTGGGCTCTCCCTGGAATATAGGCTACATAATGCCGGGGTTGGGGGAGAAAGAAGAGGCACTTACAAGGCCAGCCCACCAGGAAAAGTCCGGAACTTCCTGATGGCCTGTCTCTGCTTGCACAACGCTGGAATTTACGACAAGTTGCTGTTAGGAAAACACTCAAATGCAAGGCCAACATACACGGACGCACAACCTTGTATGAGAAGGATGAAACCAGGGCCCTAAATGATGGAAAAAAGTAACATGATCTGATGAGTCAACTTTTGCCCTATTTTCTATAGCCAGAAGGGTTTGTGGTAGAAAATAGCTAAAGGTCGCTTTCAACACAGAAGGTGACAGATTGTTAATGTATGAGCAGTCATCTGCTGGGAGGTATTAATAAGTGAAGTGAAAGTGATTAGTTGTCATTGTCGATGCACCACAGCACAACAATGAAATGTGTCCTCTGCATTTAACCCATATATTACATAGCAGTAGGCAGCTATAATGTAGCACCCAGGGAGCTGTACTTGGAGGTAGTACTTTGCAGGTGGGGGATTCAAACCAACAACCTTTCAATCACGAGCACACTTCCCTAATCACTAGATCACCACTTGTAGTGGGTCCGATGATTGCTCTGCATGATCATATATATGAGATCTATTTCACAGGACCAGGTGTACCTACACTGTTTTACAAATAACGTTCCCATATTCCAAGATGATAATACCTCCGTATGAACTGGCAACCAGTCAAAGAGTTCCATAACACCAGGGTATAATACAACACTTCCCATAGCCTCTCCAGTGACAAGTTCTAAGCATTACTGGAACTTCTAGAGACATTTTGGAGCATGAAATGGCCTGGCAGGCAGTGCACAGGTGACTGTGATCATGCAGTGCTGCTCCATCATACCCCAAGGAACCCACTTCTGGTTGTGCATGACAGCAGTCCAAGAAGACAGCGCCGGCCACACTGCTTAATTGGGTCCTTGATATTAATATATTGTGACCCGTTTCCGTTATTTTACGTTACTCTAAATGATTCTGTGTATGTGACGGGCTGGAATAGACTACAGGCCCTCGCAAGATACTGACCAGGATAAAGGGTTAAAAGATTAATATTTAAAAGATAAATATGAAGACAGAGTATAATTTTTGTTAGCGGACATCCAAAGAAAAAAATATAATTAAAAACATGCTTACGTCAATATTAATTTGCAATGCCGGAGTTAAATTGGCAGAGAAGTCATCTTAAAAAAACAATACAAAACGGGCAGCCACATTGTGTATTACATTACCCTTGCTGATAAATATTATTGAGTGACATATAGATCGCAATACCACAGTCTATCAGCTTGATAAACTCTTTCCCCAGTTACTTCGCAGTGAGAGTATTACAAACGATCTGTAATGTATTTTTCCTTGGATATTTTTCTTAGATTACGCGAAACTGCATCAAAATCCAGGGTGGTGGGAAAAAAATCATTTTTTACAGCAAGTGTGCCCTCCAGCGGTGGTAATTACCACATTTCAACGACCACTGATTTTAATGTTTGACAGTAAAATAGCGATGGTGATCTGAACGCCTCTTTTTGAGAACCAAAACTACGGAAGGTAATACATTGCTGCAAGATATTTCGGTATTCGAATGATAAAGGAGTTTGTTATTAATGGTCGTTTGTTATAACATTTATTATGAAAATCATTAAAACGGTTGTGAAATAAATTTACCGCAATAACAATGAGTCATATGGATTCATATGGAGTCATATGGATTTTTAAAAATTCACGTCCAACACATGTCGTAAAATGTATATGACATCATGTAGATACTCTGAGAGGAGATCTGGTGGAGTCAGGAAGAGTCAGCACTCGCACACATCTGGATATGATGGCAGTTGCTCTCGCGGAAGTGTACAACACACAAAAATTACAATTTAATATCCAGCTGTCAAGTCCTCTGCAATAAAGTCACAAGGTAAATTGAAACTTGGTTCGGATACACAATTAACTCGCAATGAAATGTGAGGAAGGCACAACGCATACCGCTACGTTTATCTACCATATATAGGCCTAAACAAATTATAAATTGTGCAACAACAGAGCAGAATCATTTTCGCACGCACAATATTTAAAAATATGGGCACTGCAGTCTGCCATAATTAACTACAGATAAATGCACCACAAATGTCACAGTACAGTAAGAACATGCCAAAAAGACAATGTTAATGCCACGCATGAACACAGTCTTTAATACACCACTTGCCAACACATTTGCACCTAAATAACTTTGACTGGAACTTTTTAAAAATAGCATGCGCGGTTTATTTACAGTATTGCGATTTGAATTCCACGTCAGTGCTGGCGTCCTGGGAGGGTCCCATTCAGCGATCCTCACGCCCTGGCACCGACACACGCCTCTTCCCCATTCACACCCGGGATTAAAGCGCCGCGGCTCCATCCCGGACGTCACCTGAAGGTGCGGAGTCAAGGCCATCGACCGGGCGCTGCGTAACCGGCAGCGAGGGGTACCGGAGCCGGGGGAGCGGGAACCCTCCACACCACCATCAACATATCTTCGTGTTTTATTTTAATTTTTGCAAACATCTTGTCTGACCAACGTGCACGAGTGCTCCGGTTTCTTCGTGCTGGAAGTCTGCGGATGCAATCACGGCTCCCCCACACTGGTTCCAGTCGACTCAGGCAACGCTGGTCACAGACCCACCGGATGGACCGGACCTCATTATTTTCGGGCTGCCTCTGTGAAGCGTTTCGAAAGTCGTTTTGATTTCCTTTTTTATTTTGCATGTAGGCTGAATACAGAATACACCAGGTGTAGCTCGGCTTGTGTCGGTCTGCTGGACACATTTCGGGAGTGGACATTTAGCTACCATTTAGCTGGCCATCGGAGCGGCACGGACGGCGCCGACTGACCGACTGGCCGAGCGACCGTGCCGCATGCGGGCTGCTACTCGGGCCCGTGCCGGCGCATCGAAGCGGGCGCGTTCGAGTCGAGGGGGCCGTGGGACCTCGGGAGATGCGGCGAGACCTAGCCGGGACTAGCTAAATACCGCTGTGCGGTACCGCATTCCCGGAAACCCGGCTAGCCGTTCGGCTAACAGGAGCGTCAAAGGGTTGGGGGGGCTCGCATCGTCACGCCGTTCGGTCGCCGTGCGGGCTGAAGCCGCCTTCGCCGTCCCGGATCTCCGGTCGCCCCCGGCGACGGGATTCCGGGGAGCGTAACGCGGCCCCCTCCGGCCAAGACCGCGGTTCACTCGACCGCAGATAGCAGCTCTTAGGCGAGCCGATGGACGGCCGTTAGCCGGGCAGGTTGGCTGCGGACCCCGTCCGGTCGCCACGGCGCTCCCCCATCACCGTCCGGATAACCGGGGCTGACCGGGACGGCAGCCAGGCGGCTTAGCCGCGTTAGTAATTCGGCTAGCATCAGCGGCGCGACCGCTATCCTGTAATACCGCCCCGCATCTGAAACGCACAATATAATACATCTGGATAAACTTTTATTCCCTTTTTAATAGTCTATTTTAAAAAGTTGACCAGGGGGTAGTCGGTAGCTGGGACGTTTTAGAAAAGGTAGTTCGGATAGCTGGCTGCAAGCTTGGACAATTAAACAATGCAGAAATATTTTAAATAACTACTTTTTAAAAAAGTAACAACTGCTGCTGGACAGAAACAGTGTAGACACGACTCGTTTAACTAGTTAAGAAGTAACAAACCGGGTGTAGTGTCCGACTACTGATCATCTAAAATATTTTTTGTTTTGCAAAGTACTTTGCTTTACATTCCGTGCGGTATTTTAGCTGATATTACAATGAGAATGACTGCTGGGATTATATAGCGTTTAAGGTGAAGATAAAAAGTACACAATGTTTGCTTTGTTAGGCTGTCGGTCTATAAATCCCTGTGGATGACAGAGGTTGTGGGTCTTTAAAAAGATCAAGAGTCTTTGGCCCTGGTGTTTTTGTATTTTTGAATATTTGTCCAATTTTTTCACTATTTGGACTATGTAGTTGGCTGCCTAGGACCGAGGCACACTCTCAAAACTGGCCTGTTTTTTTAAAGGTGACATTTTTGCTTTTAACGCCGCCACTGGACGTGTGTACATAGGCGTGCATAGTTTTTTTCCCCCCTGACAGTGTTTTTTTTATATAAACACTTTTGGTTGCTATGGCATTTTTAAATGGGCCCAGGCTGCTGGACTGGGCCAATTCACCACCGCATCTCCAGTTCAACAAATACGTGCTGACGGGTTATAGGCCCATTTCCTCGGTGCAGGACTGTGTGCGAAGCCTATTCTACCTGCACAACGAGCTGGGCAACATATACACACATGGTGAGCAGCCTTTTCACACTCATGAGAGCAATGAAAGACGGATCATGTTTCTACTACATGTCCACAGGTTTCGGATCACTCCCGGAGACCTGATAGTTCAGCCGCAAACCGCCTTGTCTGATGTTTGTCCTGCGACGGTGCTTAAATTCGGCTAGAATTGCAGCGGCTTTATGCTTGGGGTTGGTCATGTTGCATGTTAGTTTTGTATGGATATTGTTTGTGTTTTTACCCCCTACCTTGAATAGTGTCCTAAATATAGCCTTCTCTTTAATGAGTAAAGGTGTTAACTGAGCGTTTTGGGACCTGTTTACAGTCATTAAAAGCAGTTATCCACGATGGGAAAACAGCAGGAACGGAACAATTTAAGATGTCGACAGAAAGCCACAACACCCGACAACTTCCTCAGTGTTTTGTTTTTAGGATTATCCCTCCTGCATACCGACAGTGGATAAATCGTGTATGATTCAGCCTGTGTTATATGGTTGGTTTATTTTCTAGGTAGTGAAACAGACCTATACCCCTACACTTTGTTGAAAAGGGAAAAGTTGTAAACTGAGCATCTTTGAAGCAGGCAGCAATTTGATAAATGAATGATTCACCCCTGGACTGTCCCCAGGGTCTGGGCGCAGCTGTGAATGTTTTCAGGTGTGTTGGTTTAGATGTCGAGGGTGGAGAGTCCGCCCGCCCGGATTCATCGGGCGTCGGCCAGTAAAATCAGCAGGGATTTATTTCAAGTCTGTGGTGTGTGTTCTGGCTTGTGGATGGACTTAATGCGGTGCTCTCAGAAACGATGGCGGGGGGGTTGTTCAGCAGAGGTGTTAAATGCCCCGTGCTGTATCATCCGGTCAGCACAATATCTGACTTTGGAACCTGGGGAGGTGAGAGAGGAAGTGAGAGGGAAAAGATGCGAGTCTCAGTAGATTAGGTATCAGGATGGCTTTTATTCACCAAAAAAAGTCATATCCATATTCTACTACTGTCATATTTTTTATGTTTGGAGGAAAATGGTTGGAAAATGACAATTCACCCCCCCCCCCCTTTCCTGCACCCAATCTCTTGAGTAATTGTGCATGTGCAGATTCAGGTCTGTGTGTGAGGGTCGTTAACCCTTTTGTCCCACCTGAACTGCCCGATTTGACAGTGTTCTATCATGACTAAGTGGCTCCAGCTGTGCCCCCCCTGCAGGCATCCCGCTGTTGTGCTTCTTGGTGCTGCTCCCCCTCAACATCCCCTGGTCCCAGATCAGCGTCACCTGGCTGGGCGTGGTCCACTTCCTGGCCTGCCTGTCCCCACAGCTGGGCTCCGTGGTCTACCACCTCTTCATGAACCACGAGGGCGGCGAGCCCGTCTACCACACGCTGCTCACCCTCGATATGTGCGGCATCTGCATGATCAACACTCTAGGTGAGGCCCTCCGCTCTGTGGCTGCTGCACACGCCTATTAAATATGCCGTATTTTTCCACGTTCCCTCATTGTCAAATGGAAAATTCGGATGACATGTTATTCAACATTACGGTGTAAATGGTGTTGATTGACCTGTAGTTCATTCAGTGTCTTTTTGGTTAGATGCAGACTCATTTTTGCATCATTACAGAATTCCTAAGATGGAACTATGAGCTCTTCAGTAGGCAATCAAATAATGTAATAATTGAACTGTTTCATGTAGGGATAGCTGGCTGTGATTGGTCAGGGTTAAATGCCTGTTCCCTGTCTGCACACAGGCGCCCTGCCCATCGTGTACAGCACCCTCCTCTGCTACCCCTTCATCCGCAGCGCCGCCCTACTGGCGTACATCCTGCTCTCAAGCTACTCCATCTACTGCGCCATCACGGCACGCAACCGCGTGCGGCGTTTGCGCTCCTTCGCCTGGCAGGCGCTCTTCCGTTTCTCGTTCTTCGTGCTGCGCTGGGTGGGCGTGGGCGGCGGCAGCCCCACGTCGCTGCGGCACTTCCTCACCATGGACACGCTGGCTGTGCTAGGTGGGGTCATCAACATCAGCCGCATCCCCGAGCGCTTCCGCCCGGGCCTCTTTGACTACTGGTGCAACAGCCACCAGATCATGCACGTGCTAGTGGTGGGATCCATCCTTTACCTGCACTGGGGTGTGCTGGACGACCTGCTGTGGATCAACAGCTACCACTGTCCCCCCGACTGACGCCTGGGGCGTCCGGGTAACGGGGACTTCAGAACTTTCACTGGGGGTGGGTGGGGGGGTTGCTATGGGTGGGGGGATTCTTTGAATTAGAGCATGTTGTTTTTTTTATTATTATTATTTATTTTTTTTCCCCCTCCCCTTGTATGTGTCTGTTACTTTACTTTAAAATCGATGCAAGAGTCTTGAAGATTATGCATTTTACATGCATTCAGGTTTAGGGGCAGATTCTCTTCTAAAGGCCTGTGGTAGTTTACAAGTTTACTAGCAGAAGTAGACTGTCCAATCTGCCCAGGGCTGCCTACACACACACACACACAAAAACACCGGATAGAGGAGCCGAATCGTTAGCCTATCCTTCATGTGAAGTGATGTTTGTGGGAGTCAGAGGACCTGCAAAAGAAAATAGTGGGCCCAGAGTCTGAAATGGTCCTCAATTACAATTACACCAGCGCTCAGCAGCCTCAGTTATGCATAATTGCAACTACTCGCCATCATTAAGATATTAGGCACTTAAGCAATAGGAATATCCTCCAAAATAAGGAACAGAATTTCCTACATGATAATTGTTTCACTCCTCTGCTCTGTGATGAGTGACATCCAGTCAGATTTTTCATTATTTAAATCATTGGAGAGCAGCTGTAGCAGGCCAGGGTTGAGCAGCCGTGCTCTTCCTGCGAGGGCGACCGTTCGCCGTGGCCTGTTCCGCTCTCGTGCAGATTCGCGACTGAAGACGTCACATTGCACTGACTCACACGCGCGAGAGCTCGAGAAGCCAGCGATCGCGCGCAGGCTTCCGTCTGGCGTTCAAGAGACCGCTTCAGTGAACGGCTCCTTGAAAGCTGATTGAGGAAGAAATGCCCCCGCCCTTCTATGGTTAGATGCGAAGGTCCTCAGAAGTGACACACTAGCATGTCAGTTTGCAGACTTTAGATTCATTTTGCATCATGTTTTTTTTTCCCTCCTAGGTGTCATTCAGAGGGACCTGCATCATCTGTTGACATTTCTGTTTATAATATATTTAATATTTATTTATTGTTTTATTTTGGCTGCTTGCAGTGCCGCAGGGGCCCCGTGTTTACATTTCATTGTGCGAAGGAATGTGGCAATAAAAAGTCCAGAATGCAGTTACAGCTTACACAGTAGGGGGTGCTGTTGAGTCGGAAATTCAGCCATCGGCGCTGCAGAAGTGTGCTGTACATTTTGGCAGTTTTACTGTGCTAGATATGTGGTTTTTCACAAAGCTTTAGAGCTATTTCCACATTTGACACTATCTTAATACTCCTGCATCACCATACTTTCTGCTTGACTTGGCCTGGTCGTTCAAATGCTGATCTAAGATTCTTTTATTTGATTTTATTCCTTATTAAATCAGTTGCACCAACTGGCAGTATATTTTCGGAATGCCCCCCCCCCCCCCGATACCTTTGACGTTGGCTACCTCAACACAGACAAACCTTATTTTTCTAGCAAATATCTGTAGCTTGTTATGTAGTGAGAGATGTTTTGCCAATGTGGTTCAGCCTGAGCCCACTTCATGCATCATAGCAGAGCTCACCAGCTGGTTGAAAACGCTCTTGTACCACCTGATACACAGAACTTGCCTAATAGGATTACCTTGGCTGTGTTTTCCTGTTACTTGGTCTGGACTGGATTCCTTATCTGGATTATTATAATTGTCACTTAATACACAATTGGCGTTCTTTGGTAGTTGCATATATGAGAAATCATTGCCTCAAGTGAAGATCAAGTTGCCAGCTGGTCTCTTGAATGAACCGTGTTGCATCTCCTCCACGGCTGGGCTGACCTGCATTCTGGACTGTGTAGTACTGTAGGGTGGAAAGCTCTCTGCTGATGTGCAGCAGATCGCTTTGTTATATTTAGGGTCCTTTATGGAAAATTGCCAAACACTAAAACCTCCGACTCCTTCCTTTTTCGATGTAATTCGCAGCATATGAAACTAAACCAGTTGCTTTTGTAGAGAAGCGACGTATTACTTTGAATGCAAAGTCAGAAAGTTTTTTTAGCGAAAACCAGCTTGCTTACGGTTGATCTTATCAAAGTGAAACTCCAGACATATCAGTTGAATCCTTTTTTTTTTAATTTGTAAAAAAGTAATGGCATTATGAGTTTTTGTGTTCTGCACTGAGATTTTTTTTTTCAGAAATGCAGGCATTCTGGTTGCAGTACAATGCAAAAATTTAACATGTAGGGTATGTAAGAGTTTTGTTTTATATTCAGCTTGAGGTGAATGTGCCTCGGGCAGGGAGGAGTGGGTTTCCCCCGATCTATATGAAACTGTTGCACGTTTGTCACAAAGAACGTCTGCTCGATTGTCCTCTTTTATTTGCTGGTTACTCATGAGTGGAGGTTGAGGTCGCTGAATGCTCAGTAAACATAACTTGAGACCTTTCTCTGTGGCTTATTCCATGTTTCACAGCTACGTTCATGCACCCTACAGGAAGTTGCATAACTCTAAGTATCTTGTCTCTTAGCAGGAAAGGCATATCGGTACTACAAAGGCATATGATCGTCCCTCCCCAAACCTCACTCCTCAAGGCCTGTAGTAGCTCCATACACAATAAACTGGTACTCGAACCAATTGCCCCTGTTGGAGCAGAATTGGACAGGCCAGGTTAACTACCACATAGTTCATCATGATCATGCAGATGGTCGATTTTGCGGAGTGAGATCATACACGCATATCAAAAACCAGCATGCTATAAGGAAGGCTTTGAAACCACTTCAAATATAAGAAACTTTGGACAATAGATGTATATCTTACAAACCATACTCTTTATTATTAAAGAAGGGCTTTTGGGTCAAAGTAAATGACTATAAAATTATATTAAAGGAATATAATTAATGTAAAGCCGACTGTTTATGCAAATATAAACATGTTTTGAACTAAATTTAGGTAGGGATGGGAGAGATTAATAGTCCGTAATATCCACCTCAAGTTGGGACTTCGGAGATAGACTACCTTCATTGGGCATGTTGGACATGTAACCACAACGTAGGAAGTGGAGTGTACGATTAGTCCCTTTTATTATCGGGAACATCTAGTCACCAGTTCCATCCCTATATGCGTGTTTACTCTTGACACAGTGAGACACATCCACAGACTTGAGCTAGAACAGAGGTCAGTTGGTATGGTCACTGGCCAGGCAGGCAAGGCTGCACTGACACTGCGGTGGTGGATATGTGTCACATTGGTACTTGGTGTTAATTCCTGTCTGGGATGCTAAGGGTTTAAAATACCTCGGAATACTACTCAATATCTATGCATAATATGATATACACTAAGGTGGATGTGTCTGTTAAATACATTTAGTGTTTAAAACAAAAATAATAATCTCCATGGTTGAGCTGGTCACCAGGTTGTCTCAGGATGCTTTAACTGTAGTTTTATTGTGAAGGCTTTGGTTCCCTTTTTGAAAACGGGTTTCTGTGAGGGGTGAGTTACTCCCCGTGACCTCGCTATCTCTAGGGGGAAAAAAATGGTGCCCATCACCCTCTCAATGAAAAGGTCCGGGTGACTCTAGTAGTCGAAAGCCTGTCTGTACCTGACTGCATGGAGTTTGTGAATGGGAGAAAGAGGAGCTGCTCGGGG
>JAODKC010000048.1:16695391-16708487 GCA_026777985.1 Mormyrops attenuatus | reverse complement strand
TACATAACTATATTCAAGACACAGACTCATCCATGGTAGTTAAAGGAGGCACACTATCAAGCCTGATAGTGTGCTTCCCAAATCACTTGCACTGCTGACTGCACACAGCAGTTGCACTGTTACACTTCAGATCCACTTAATGTTAGTGAAGCCTCACTAACATTAAGTGGATCTGAAGTGTCGAATGACTCTACAGTTTCTTTTTTATGAGTAAAGCCAGGCAACTGACAATCGTATCACATGGATTAATGAGCTTCATCGGCATAATGTTGGGTTGACCTGTTGGGTACATTTTGATGGCTGATGGAATAGCACTTGATGGTTTGATGGAAGGCATCCGTTTAGACCCAAGCAACAAATAACACTTCCATTCATTTTGAGCTAAATTTGTTCATAAGGCTGACTAGCGTAGCATCACTGCCGGATACAGCACAGAGTATCTGTAGATATCTGGAGTGATGATAGCGGGGAAACTTCAAAGAAGTTCACCAGGCACTAGTTTAAAAGTTGTAGGCTGTTCTGTGGGGTTGTTTTCATTCTATTCCAAAGAAATTTCAAGCCATCAGGATCTCTGAAGTTTTTTAACATTCAGTAAAGCAGCCCACAAATTAAACAAAATCATGAATGACACTTGCATTTGACATGCTGCATTCATATCTTCAGTAGATCCACTATAGAAGATAGATGCCTAGTCTTTACGCAATTACTTAAGTATTACTTAAGTAAGCGCCTTTGCAATTGGTTAAAGGTTGGTGGTTACACTGTAAATTAAGGAAATTGATTATGTCATAATTAGGTCACACCAATGTGTCCTGCAAAATAATAAGACTCTTCAGAAATGAACAAGGTAGACTGCGTTTGCTAATAGCTTCATGTTTCATTCTTGAAACTGTGCCGTTAATACAACGGATTTGAGTGTTAAAGGGAACGTGAGCTGTTCATTTGTCGGTTGGATTGCCCCAAGCCACATGCGTAACCAACGTTTAGCTCTACCAGCTGAGGCTAGACATTCACTCAAGGTTTTGAAATTTAGATTCTGAGTAAAAGAAAGAACACTTGCTTGAATAAGGAAGTCTGGGGCAGGCTTTTGTTTTGCATGTCGCTTACTGGCCTGTTGCATTTTTTTTTCCATATTTGGAAACCTTCTCTGTCACTGCGGTTGGATGCAGGAAGTGGGAGGCGGGGCTTCCAGCGGAAATAGGTGTAAACAAACACGTGTTTTATCTTCTCCTGTGTCGGTTATGCCGGTCCTTAACTATGGAGGATTTTTAGTCAAGTCGATGCAGTATGATGTTAAAAAGACAGAGAACCCCCAGATCACTTTGTGAACTAATAATCAGTTTGTCACCATTAAAGAAATTTGTTGAGAGATTTTAGGTTCAAGACTTCAGAGCAGTGTTTATCAATCCTTGGGGACGCATAGTCAGATAGTGTTTTTGCTCCCTCTGTGCTCCCTACCAGACAGTTCACATTTTTGCTTCCTCCCAGCTCCTACTGGTATAGGAGAGCGACTCGGATGCCAGTCATGTGTCCGTAGCGCTATTAACGGAACAAAGTCAGTGCACGTTTTAGCTGAACACCAAGGCCGAAAGGACAAAGTGTTAGCCAGAGATAAAATTAGAAAGAGCCGAGTGTTGAGCCACGTCTTCGAGGTCCCACGACATCTGGTGGTGAGAAGGCTCGAGTCACAATTTTATTTTTGCAGATCAAGATTTACAAAGATGTGAAATGTGACAGAAGTCCTGCCGCTGCTGCAAACCAAGGAAGAATTTCATGACTGAGACCTAATGACTGAGAATCCTCCAACTCCCCGGCAGAGCAGAAGCTTTATTTAGTTTCTAATGTGCGATTTAAATATGGCGACATTTTAATGCCGAGTTATATCTTTCCCCTTCAGGAAGCATCTGTTTTGTACAGTTCTGTTTCTCGTTCATTGATGGGAGACGCGAGACTGCAAAGCTCACTTCACTTCCTGTGAAATCATTTGTTGGCCACTATGGTCATTTTATTGGTTATCTGAATGAGTGACACCAGCTGCTGCCGATGACTGAGCCCACAGTAGGATTTTTCCAGTAATTAACTGAGCTTGAGTCTAATGGAAGGTTGAGCTAGAAAAAGCAGCAGCAGCATAGAGAAGAATGATGTTATACCTAGAACCTTCAACCCTAGGCACCTCAAAGGCATTATGGGTAACTGGAGGCTTAGCTTTTGACCTGGAATCAGTTTCTCTCATCTCCAATTTTTATTTTTCTCTTTTTGTGTCCTTAGTCCTGTGTCTGACCACCCAATACATGCCCATTCTTAGGTTCCTTCTGGGCACCATGTACATAATGGGTTTTCCATGTGTGTCTGTATTGATTTATTCGCACATTCATATGTGGATGCATGAATCTTGAGTTCAGCACACAGTAACCACCACCTCCCCCCCCCCCCTTCCCCAGACGGGCCGTATCGACATGTCCTACCCCACCGTGTGTGGTCACAAAGGACCGGTCCTGGACATTGAGTGGTGCCCTCACAATGACAACATCATCGCCAGCGGCTCAGAGGACTGCACCGTCATGGTGAGGGTCGTGGGGCGGAGGGACAGGCCGGAGAGGGAATGGGCATACAGACTGTGGTTTGCGTCATGCTAATGGATAACCCTTTACCTGTGGCCCTTCAACAGATTTGGGAGATCCCAGATGGGGGCCTGACTTCCCCACTGAGGGAGCCTGTGGTGAAGCTGGAGGGCCACTCCAAAAGAGTGGGCATCCTTAGCTGGCACCCCACGGCCCACAACGTGCTGTTGACTGCCGGTATGTCCCACAGTCCCCTTTGGACCCCTCGGGGCTGTCCTTTGTCACTGCCTGTACGGCGGCATCAGCTTACCAGCCCTTGATAATAGCTCTGACACCCTGCCCCTCCCCCCCCAGGCTGCGATAATGTGGTGATCCTGTGGAATGTGGCATGTGGCGAGGCCGTGGTGCAGATCGACAGCGTCCACACCGACCTCATCTATAGTGCCTGCTGGAATTCAGACGGATCACGTATCCTCACGTCCTGCAAGGACAAGAAACTGCGCTTGCTGGACCCCCGCAAGGGCACTGTCATCACTGTGAGTCCCCCCCCACCCCCACCCCGACTTTCCCCAGGGTTGCAGGTTTACATCCACCCACCCCAACTCCATGCTCCGTGTACCTGGAGTTCAGGGTTCCCGTAAGTTCCCAGACAGTCCACATTTTTGCTCCCTCCCAGCTGGACTGTCTGGGAATCCACAAAGACCGATTTGAGCAACCCTGAAATTGGACCATAACAAATAGTATCACATGACCACAGGATGTCACATGATCATATTATTTGATGTCAGCCTGTTGAAATGTGAGGTTCTGCTCGCCCATCATGTGTGTCACATGGTCCCCTGCTCACCCTTTTTCAGGAGAAGGAGAAGCCCCATGAAGGCCACCGGCCCGTAAGGGCAGTGTTTGTGTCCGAGGGCAAGATTCTGACCACTGGGTTCAGTCGTATAAGTGAGAGGCAGGTGGCACTGTGGGACCCAGTAAGTAACCTCCTCCTGTTTGTGGTTGATTCCCCCTAGTGGCTTGGAGGTCATGTGGATGGCCACAGAAGTACTAATTGCCATGTTTTGATAGGCTAATTTCTCAGAGGCCCTCACGTTACAAGACCTGGACACGGGCAGCGGGGTCCTGCTGCCATTCTTTGACCCTGACACCGGAATCATCTACCTCTGTGGAAAGGTATGGATGAAATCAGTGGCACCTGTTCCTGTGTCCAAAAATCTACCAAAATACACATTTGGGCTGACTTGTTATTTGTGTCATTGCTTGAAGCAGACCATGACCTGGAGGTCACCAGTGTGCGCTAAACCCAACATCAGAACACGTGTTAAAATTCACTTAAAGTCGCCATGACTGTTTCATTACATTTCAGTGCATTTAAGTGCAGAGTATATGAATGTGCATGCAAAAACATTACGATCTACACAGAGGTATGAGCATGTTTAGTATGAAAGACATCATGTCTTGACCTGCCTTCCGTGCTCAGTGCTTGAAAGCAGCTGTCCTGCACCTTGTGGGGGGCGGTGGTGTGTTTGTGTGGGGGGGGCCTATGGTGGCGGTTTTGCTGATCTGTAACTCTGCACCACCATTTCCCAGGGAGACAGCAGCATTCGATACTATGAGGTGACGGACGAAGCACCGTACGTGCACTACCTGTCCATGTACAGCAGCAAGGAGAGCCAAAAGGGCATGGGCTACATGCCCAAGAGAGGCCTGGAGGTCAACAAGTGCGAGATCGCCAGGTGAGACCCAAGAACCTGCCCTGCGTCCCCTCATGAACAGCAGCAACCGCCCGCAATAGAATGTTCTGACATTTGTGTGTGTGTTCCTGTCTTGTCAGGTTCTACAAACTCCATGAGCGGAAGTGTGAACCCATCGTCATGACCGTACCTCGGAAGGTATGTGCACGTTTTCCTCGACTGGTTTTTGTTGTCCATATGTCAAATGGACAGTTCAAAGATGTTGGTGTGACAGATTTTGTAATACGCCAAATGTGTCCACCAATCGTCCTTCATTGTTCTGTGGAGTTCCCCTCTCATGCACTCTGAGCATTGATTTTTTTTTTTCATCCTTGTTCTCAGTCTGACCTGTTCCAGGAAGACCTTTACCCAGACACGATTGGTCCGGAGCCTTCGGTGGAGGCCTCTGATTGGTTTGCGGGCAAGGACGGCAAACCAATACTCATCTCTTTGAAAGACGGTTTCGTGGCAACTAAAACCAAAGAGTTCAAAGTTCACAAGAGTCTGCTCAGCACCACAACATGCAGCAGTGGAAACAGGAACGGCGACAGTGCGGTAAGAGGATACTGTCAACACCTCACGTTCTGAGAGGAACTGCAGCAGTGTTGTCTTGGTGATGCAGTGACCGAAAAAAAAAAATCATTATCACATTTGTTTTTCGCACTTCTCTGGACTAGAACTCTTTAATGCTTGATACGTCTCATTCTTCTCCAGGATCTGCGCTCCATCCTGGAGGAACTGAAGCAGCTGAAGGCGACAGTGGAAGAGCTGACTCAGAGAGTGAGCGAGCTGGAGAGCAAGTAATGAGAGAGAGGGAGCAGGGAAGGGATAGAAGGGACAACATAAGCTGTGTAACAAATGTGAGAAGGTATCAAGCGGAGTAGCGGATGAAAGTGGTGGAGCAGTCGGCGTGGTGCTGTGGCAGGAGCTTGTGTAGCTCAGCTGAGAAAAGCATGACAGTATTTTACCGAGCAGTAACATTTCTTTACAGGCTGAAGTTGTCATCGTTTTTGACAGAGATTTGGTTCCAAGTATATAATATGTTTCTTGTTCTGTAGTTTCATTGCAATTTTATTGGTTTCAAGTCAATACAATTAGGTTTTAATATAATATGATAATGCTGTTTTTTTTTTTTGAAAAATCAAAATAAAGTTTTCAGAACATTTTCCAACATAAGTATCTATAAGTTTTATTCGTTTTTTTGTGTGCTGGCAAATATCAGTGCTGGAAAACAATGAGAAACAAAGCTGGTGTTTTACTCCTGCTTAATCCTGACTGAGAAGACATCAAATCCGTAAATCTGAATATTTCTCTACACACTTACAGGGATTAGACACTGTACCGTGTACCTGACAGTTACATTTCTCATACCCCCCCACCAAAATTAGCTGATGGCGGGTTTTTACACCAAATTTGGTCCTCAAATTTAAAATGTTATAGAAAAGAATTCAAAAAGCAGTCTTTTAAAAATATTTAGTAAACATATTATGAAAAGTTAACTAACATACTTCTCTAGATATTTGTCTCCCTCTACTGGAGCCTTTGTGTGTATATACAGTGTGTCCCAGCCACCTGAGCTTTTCCTCACCACAACTAATGAAACCTGCTAAGTTAATAGTATTTACATGTTAACATTTACTTCTATAATGCACGTTGTCTGTGACCCCCACCCCCCATTCATTTCTTTTATTTTCTGACTTTCCTGTCCTCCTAGTCTCTCCTCAAGAGTCTTACATGCCCCCTAAGCTGTCTGCCCCCTACCCCCTGAATTAAACGTAATTTTTACTGGGTGCAGAGGCACTGTTGCTATAGTACTTAGCAGTACCACCCGAGCCTCCAGAGCGCACTTTGCTGAAGCAGCAGAGCAGTCCTCCGCCCAGTAGGAGGAGCACTCCGCCGGCCCAACCGATGAAGATGCAGGCACCCAACTCCATCTTCTGCGGGTTCAGCGGGTTATTGAAGTCACGGATGATGTTGTTGGCCGTCCAGCTGACGGGAATGATGAGCAGGAGGCCGGCGAGTATCAGGCCGATGCCGGCTGTCAGCGCGATGCGCGGCTTGGCATCCTCGTTCTCCACGCAAGTGGTGAAGTCGGCACCAGCGAATAGGATGAGGACAGAGAGCACGGTTAGCATGCAGCAGATGATTATCATGGCCCGGGCTGCCTGCAAGTCGGAGCTGAGGATGAGCAGCGAATCGTAGGCCTTGCACTGCTGCTGACCCGTACTCTGCACCACGCAGGACATCCAAAGACCTTCTGTGGTCTCCTGCGTGACGGAAAATTCATACTGGTGTTAACCCAAAGGGTTCTGCATCTGGTCTCTACACCTCTGTGTTCGCCACACTTTCACCGGGGCACATTTAACAATGTTAACTTAACCAGGCGGCACAGTTGTTAAGAAACTACGGCGGAAGCAATAAACCGTGACAGATGTCATTTTGGAGAATGAGGCTCATCACTGAACTGCTACACAATATATGAGCAAACAACTTATAGTACTTTATTTTATCAACTTGGAGATAAAACAGGAGGGGATGACGGTACCTGCGCAGTGACAATGTTTTGTCCCGTGAAGGAAGACTCTCTCCACTTGGGGATGGCACAGCAGATGATGGCTGCAACTAGACCAAGAATCCCCAACGCCACACAGACAATGTGTATCCCTGCGTTTCCCATCCTGGGAGAAAAAGGTGGGGGCGAAATCCTATTCGTTAAAAATGTCGACCATCAGTGGCTGTAAGAGTGCTATGATGTTGTCTTGCATCGCCCTTCCGTTGCATGCCTATACTCTGGGCATATGCGTCAGGCAAGTCTGTGCAAGACATCATAGCCAAAAGCTACATTTAAAAACAAAGCCATGACGAATGACACACCCTAGGGCTCGAGGGCTGGTCCTGACACGTCCGTAAAATAGTCTGCTGTTTTCTGGGGGATAGTCTCCACTTCCAAACCCATGTCTCAGCAACCCTAAGTGACAAACACCCAGCCCCCCCCTCCTTTGACCGCAGTCCATACCTCCTTGCTGAAGGCTTTTCTGCAGGTATTCACCTTCCCCCCGAAATAGACATGAATCATCACGACATAGTAAATATACACAACGGGGTTCTTAACACAGACGTGGACTGGGGAGGGGAGAGTTTCTATGAAAGTAGCCAATAGCTGCTCACTCTGTTTTTGGGTCCCAACAAGCAAGAACACGGTTTCCCCTCAGGGGTGTTAGTCTGTGGGGCAAATGGCTGATGTTTTTCCCATGATACGTGGACTCAAGATATATAAGCCAACTGTGTTGGCTCCACAGATATATGATATGTTTAGGAAACTAATTTTGATATGACTTTATTGCGAATGTCCATTATTATAGTCACCTGAATAAAATCTATGTAGATTGCTTATGATATTAAATGTTCCCCAATAGGAAGGATATCCGCTTGCATTACACATTATAATTCGACAATTTAAGCAAAAGTGATTGGCCCTATTTCAGCATAAGAAAAAAATCCCAATGATGGGTAAGTATTTTATCTTGAATTCGAAAGGAACAGCAAAATCAGATAAAATGTTACAACCCACCACCAAAAAACAGTTTACAGCATGTCTGATTGATCTTAACATAGATTAAACTATATTCTGATAAACTACATTCTTATGTGATAATTATTCTTACAAGTATCATATTGCGTCTCCAGGTATGCATGTTATGATGTTGTATATCTGGAAACAAGTTACACGTGATAAGAACTAATTAAATTAAATTAAATTAAATTAAATTAAATTAAATTAAATTGAATTAAATTAAGTTCAGGTTGTTAAGTAATGAAATGTTTACCTCCAGTGGTGTTCCCCGGGTTCCCAACAACAGAGAAAAGTCTTCGATGTTTAATCCTTCGCTTCTTGCAGGCGTGGTGGTCTGTGCAGGCTTGATGTAGGATCCTATGTGTTGAGGGAGCTCTTGTGTTGGGGGCTTTTGTAGAGGAATGTGAGGTGAAGGGTGGGGCACTAAAGGTGGTGTAGGGGTTTGGCGGTTTGGACCAGACTGAACTTGTCTGTCTGTCTTTCTTGACTACTCTCAGTTCCTTGTCTGTAGTGCCTACTGCAAACCAAGAGGAACTCTCCCATAAAAACGTTTACCATGAATAACAAAACACTCTAAATCAACAAACGTTCATTTGCTTAAGGGAAAAAAATACTTAATATGCAAGATTTGTAATAAGATGCAATTTTATATATTTTTAAAAATCAATTAACTGTATTTACATATATTGGTTTACGTATGATTTTTATTTTATTTGACCGGTGTTATGTATAATATTTCTATTGTGAAACTGCTACGTGACTATGAAATATAAAGGAGAAATTATTTTAATATGCTATTTTCGACCCGTTTCCCCCACCATACGCCCCGGCCTGATTTCTGCGTCATTGCTCATAAGGATATCATCGTCTGATCCCTCCTGTACCCGAAACTCCAGATAGAAAAAGACGATACGAAACAAAGATAGCCAGATGGAACTTGCTGATAGTTACTGGAATTTCTAGGAAAGGATGAGTAATGATGTGAAACCCACGAGATAGATTGGGAAATTCATAGAGGTAAACAAACATTGGGAAAGAAGATGTCACACAGGTGGAGAGCAAAACAAGTTTTACACGCACACGTGCACCATCTACACTTTTTCCATGCAGTTTACCCAATTCAGGGTGGTGTAAGCCTATCCCATAAAGCACAGGGGGACATCTGCAACCCCACGGCATACTGACTAGTTTTCCTAACTAATTTTGCACTGACAGAGGAAACTTATACAGACACGGGAAGTCCATTATCACACATCGAATCAACAGCCCAGAAGGTGGGACTCTTTGGCATTCAAACATGTTTGAAGTTCAAAGATCTTAAATTTGGCTTAATCAGATCCCTAACAGCCAGGAAACCATCAGATTTCAGAAGTAGTATTTGGTATAATGATTTGTATATCTCGCTTCATTCTGTCATTCACTTCTTTCACTTCCCGTAGCTCTGTGTGTTTCAATGATACGTTCATTCAGTTGTAACGGAAAGCCATTTTGTTCTGGGACAGTTAGCTCTCTATAACGCTGAAGAAGCTTCTACACTAGATGGCGCTCTTTCCCGTGCTACGTGGAGCGCCAGGCATGAAGAGGATTTGTGGGAATTGTAGTTTTCTCAAAACCTCATCTACCGAAGACATGCGTTATTGTCTCAAAGACGATTAAAAAAATCTTCAATAGGATAAACTTCTTTCGGTTTTATATTCATGAATCTTTTCTACAACTACAGCAACATATCGACTGTTTTTTGTAATATGGAATTTAGCAGTTTCAAGATGGAAGATGGATGGACTGTTAGAAATGTAAAACATTTAATATTTCACTGGTCAGTTGAAATCGAGCGGTTGACAAGTCACGGTGGTTATTACACGCATTCTGTAGCATATATTTGCATTTTAGAATGGCACGTCTTTCAGCATGAAATCGTAAAGCGGAGAAACATAAAGCAAATGAGCAAATCTACCGATTTTAGGACCACGAGCCGCTACTATTCACAGAAACCGGCTTGCTCCTTCGCCCTTTTTCAACTCTGCTGACGTCATTCCACAGAACCCTAAGGCGGATCCCGGGATGGCAGCAATACGCTTGCGGAGCGGACTTGTGACCAATTAAAATCGAGAAGACGGAGACGAAGGCGGTACTGTTCTGTGAGATTGGCACCGCGTCTACCCAATCGGATGCATGTTCCTACCCCTCTTTTACTCTCCCTTTCGAACAACACGGCCCTTTTAATTTGAAAGTTGAGTGGAAGGAATAAGAAACAGAGGAATTTGGGTAAACGGGGTAGTGAAAAGGGGTTATACTTAATATACATTCCTCTTTTCTTATTATCCACTTTATATATTAGCTAGCTATCGATAGTGCGGATAACTTAGGGAGCAGGCTAACGTGAGCTATCGATAGCTAGCTAAAGATAAGACGGGGAACAGTCATTAGCAAGTTGGCTGGAATTGGCGGATCTGTTTTCCGGTTATATAATAAAATTACAAAAAAAAAAAAACAGCCGCTTCACCTATTTTGTTGAGGAAAAAAAAATCGTACTGACGACGAATTAAGGGAGCAACGGGGGAGAAAGACTTGACTGCTTGAAAACGACCAAAAAAATTAAGTAAAATGGCGGAGCCGGACAAATTAAACATTGACTCTATAATACAGCGTCTTCTGGAAGGTGAGGAGTTTTTTTTATTTCCCCCGGTTGTTTGTTTTATCAATTTGCTGTCCGTGCTGATACGAGCTGCCGTGGTCGGTGATCATTTTCCGAAAGGACGGAGCGAAGGGGGCTTGAAGCCGGGGAAAGATGAAGAGCAGAGGGAGGAACATGGGCGGCTTAGGCGGCGAGGAACCGGGGCGCGGGCGAGCCTGGAAAACGCCGCAGATACGGCCTTTTTAATTAGGCTTCTTATCCCCCGTGTACGTGTTTCGGTTGATGAACGTGGTGGACACGCCGGACCGGGAGATTTGCATGCTGTTGAAACCGCCTTTTACCCCGGTAACCAGATGCTACCCTAGTGTAGGTAACACGTCTGGTGTGTTGCCTAGTCCCGGCTGCTAACGCGTCCGCTGTTGAGCAACCACAGAAATACAAGCCCAAGGCGATAACGCTTGTAGGTAATTCTTTGGAAAATATAAATACGCGTATGTATGCAGTAGTATACGTGTGTATATATAGTAACACATCGACTGATGCGCGCCTTTAGTACGTTTAGATGTGCGTGCGTGCATGCATATGAAACGGTGCCTTGGTTTAAAGAGCTAGACAATATAATCTCTGTTATGGACTTAATAGTGGATCTGAAAACGTTCAGGTGAGCAGTAATGTTTCTTTGCCCTTCAGTGGCGTGCATTTTGGTGAATATTTGATAATGTTGAGTATGACATCGGTCCCGGGAGTGTGGCCGGATGGCTGGACGCGAGGGTTGTGAATGAGGGGGTAAAATGGAGGGGGCTGAGAGTGTGGGGGCTGGGGGCGTCTGAATATCAGGGCTAGGAATGGACCTGATACTCCCCCCATAGTGCCGCTCACGTAACCTTGTCATTTGCGCTGTCATATGGCTGAATATAAGCGTTCCGTATTTAATTTTTCAGCAGCCCTTAGGAAACCTTAAGATCTGCGGGTAGGTTGTGATGCAGGGTGTGGAAAAAAAAACCTGTTTAACGGTAATTTCGGAATAACGTCTTGCTCATGTGTCATCCATAAGTCACGATGGCTAAATAATAATGAAAAACGGTTTCGCTCGACCGCTTAATGCCTTTTGAAATGCAAGTGGGAATCCGTGGGATATTTATTATAAAATGTCAATTTCAACCAGCTCTGGGTATAGTACGAAAACATCCATACTGTGATATAATTTACCAGAGATATCAAGAAAAATGGGGTATTGCATGAGATATCTGACGTGTTAGATTTTACAAAAATATACTTCTGCGTGTTGTCCGGTAAATTAAATCTAAAAGGTAAAAAGACTGGCAGAGTGAGGTAAGTTTTTATAAATGGGCCAAAAATGGATAGGGAGGGTTAACAGTGAAAGCACGTGATAAAATGTTGCAAAATGAAATCATCATGGAATGATGCCAACGGTAGTTGTACTCTTGATTTCAGCCTCATTTAAGTAATGCTGCTTGACCACAAAAATGAGCACATTTAAATTCCCATTTGCTAACCACCATCTGTTAGGGATGTTTTTAATGGTTATACAAATTCTACCGACCTGGTTGAATATCTACCTGTTGCAAACTGATGGATGTGACACAATTCCCTTTGTTCAATGAAGGGCCTTACAGAAAACAATATTGCAGGAATCAAATGAGGAATGGGTGATTTAACCTTAGGCTGATGTGCCATGTTTTTAGCATGGTTAACCGTGTGAGAAGGAACTTTTTAAATCGTTAACGCCTGCTAAAGGCTTGTATAACCAAAAATGGCTATCCGTAATTCTGTTCTCAGCAGGATTTAAAAACAGGAAACTGAAGCTTCTGCCTTGCTCTGAACTTCTGATATTGTAGATGGTGCAGTTTGTAAAGGTTCAGATTTGTATCTTTGCTAGTCGCACATGTTTTTTTTGTTTTTTTTTTTTAAACAAACCTTTTAAATTCTTATTTACTGCACTGTAATGGGAGGCTGTGGCCCTGCTTGTGCACCTACTCCTGTGTTCAGGTTAATCGCAGAAGCTCACTGTGGCTCTGTGAATCTTACACCAGTGAGGTCATGGGTTCGCCACCGCCGGAGTGAGTGGATTAATCACAAGTCACAAGGTGTGCTGGGGCCATGGGGCTGCTGTTGCACAGTTGGGATGAGAGCACGGTAGACATGTCAGGTCCAGGGATTTGGTGTGGGGGGGATTTTTTGACAGGAGGCCAGTGTCTCACCTGCGTGATGTATGGAGGCAGGGGTGTATCTAGTAAGGGTTTGCACTCGCGCATGCAGTAAAGTACTTGTAAAGGTTTTGTATTTGTAAAGTTCTCTGCTAAAATCTGTCTATATCTGTAATTGTACATGCTTCTGATCTGGACTGGCCCTGCGTTGCCAAAATTTTTCTTAAGAAGCCCTTTAACAGCATTTGTATTACCACTTTTATAGCAGAAGAACGCTGCTGGGGAAGTTGGGGGGTGGGAAAAAATGGGCCAGATGATCCAACCTTTGCTTCCATGGTTACTTTGTTGGTGTGACAAGACCTGAGGCTGACTGGAAACCTGCTTGGCCCCTTGCAGGGGGGGGGGGGGGCAGGGAGTGTAAT
>JAODKC010000048.1:16624376-16676962 GCA_026777985.1 Mormyrops attenuatus | reverse complement strand
GCGCAACAATAGGGAGATGGGGACCCCCCCCCCCCCCGAATATTGACGGGTATTTCGCCCGGCTGTAATTTTGGTGGGTGGTGCCAAATGATGATAATTGTACAAAACCATTTGCATATATGTACTAAAACGTTTAGAAATTTGTGTGAAGTATTGAGAAATGATGTTCTCAGAAATGACATTGTGGTGTGGGAATTACACTTGTTTCGTAAATGTTAATTGTTATTTGAGAAATGTTCCAAGGCAATCGAGAAAAACTGTAATGGCATTGCGGTGACTTGGCGTTATTAACAGGAAACCAGCTGCAGGTCGCCCTTGGAAGCAGTTGCCACCGTGTTGTTTTTCGTGCCGTGGATACCTCTGTTTTGCTTGCTTTCCTCTGTCACATCCGATCTCGTTCGCCTCTATTTAAAGACACGGGGGGGGTGTAATTTCACTGTTAGACCATATCTCTGTTCGCAAGAGGTACTATTTCCTTAGTTTCAGAATAATAATTTGGAGAGAAACTCTTTTCACTTGAAAATATATTCAGTCTACGCCGTATTAGGTGCACCTTCTCATTAATTGAGACGGGCTGCTTCTATAAACAGTTACTTTGATGCGATTGCAGTAGCAGCGGTACCGGGGGCACGCACCCGCTCTCCGTCGAGGCTGGGTCTTCAGAACTAGCAAGAAAAGACCGAGGCCCAACAGGAAGGCCGAACCTGGTACCGTGTACAGAATCCAGTCTGGCCGGTAACCTCGAAGAGGGAAAAGATGTTGAGAGAGCGTGCCGAGAGTTTACACGCCGAGTCAACAAAATACTAAAACAGGGTTGCCGACTTTGGTCAGCTGGCTGGTGTGAGATTTTCAGTTCGCAAGTCTGCGCACAAACGCACACGCTTTTACATGTATACCTTTTAAAAGTCTGTAGGGTTTGCAAACTACACCAACGCTTTTGATGTAGCTAATTTTAGGGTTATAATTTGCAGTAAGATTTCTTGCCTGAGAGTCTGAACGCGTGAGTGTCACGCCAGATGCGTGAGAGCCGGCAACCCTGGGCTGCTAAAAATTTCATAACTATTATTACTACTGTGTTGTGGGGTGCTTTGGGCAGTATAATTCTGGGTATGGTTCGTCATCACCGGGCCTGAAAGAGATAAAGAGAGATGATGAAATGTACACAGGCTGTCGGACAGAAAACGTCACTGTAAAAAAGGAAGATAAATTTAGTTTGACGAAGTATTTGCAAAAACACTGTGGGATATTCAGCTTCCTGCTGGCATCGTAAATGATCGCATGTGATTCTGACTGGCCCAAGTTTCGCCTGTCGCAACACGGGGCATCGGTCGCTTTCTGTTGACATGAGCAAAATGTGCATCTGTGTCAAAATTTCCATTAGCTTCTGCGTGATTAATTTGTGCATATTTTGGTATTTTTTTGGTAAAATATGTATATCTTGTCCGTCTGGAATGTCCCCGATTATAAATCTGAATGGTTTTGATACCTCGGATTTGCATTACGTACATCATACTATGGAATATTTAAACTGCTTTTACTAGAAATGTATATACATACGTAGTACGGTGCAAATGTTTAAATGATCTTCATGTTGGTGCAAAACTGATGTCTGTTAAAATGTGTCAACTTTTCCATTTCAAAACTTCTCATATAAAGTCACAGCAGTATTTGCAACAACCATCCTGCACCCACATGTATTTTTTGACCAGATCACTAGTACATCTTGTTTGGCTAATTAGTACCTCATTAAGTTACTTAACTGACTAATTGACTGATTCATTGGGCTGGTAGTGAAATATAACAAATAGATCAATTGCTGGGGTGCCTCAGAGCCTCAGAGGAGAGGTTTGGGAACTGAAGCGTGGTGTTCTAGCCGTCCAACAAGATATCAGTAACGTTTTGGAGAACAGAAGAAATTCTTGTTTCTTATTATTGTGTTGCTGTTTATTTACATATGTTCTAATGTTAAATTGTGTGTTTTTTTCTGAGAAAAAAATAGTTTGCATTGTTTATTTCTGTGCTCCACATGTGCTGTCTTTGCACTTTATTTGATCTTGCACTAAGTGTGGTTCAGTGGGCTAAGTCTCAGTGCCTGTGATCGGAAGGTCACCGGTTCAAGCCTGGCTTCAGCACATTTGCGGGTGGCTGCCCTTCGCTGCCAAGCTTTCGCTCACCTGTGGAGAGCAGGACGGGGGAGGTGGAAAGAGAATTTCCCCAGGGGATAAATAAAACTTTATCTTATCATATATATTCAGCGTGTTCCTGAATTCAGTTACCACTACTGTTGGATTTACATCACATCATGCTATTGATGCTTTAGTTGAATATCTTAGAATTAATTTATTAAATAACATCATGCAAATTAATATTTAATTACCCCAGTATTTTATTACACAGATTTTCCTAGACCTTCTAAAAATCTACAAGTGTATATGAGCTATTTTGTAACTTTTTTTCGCTTTTTGTAGATCTGTGCACTTGTATATGTACCATTTACTTTTATATGTCCTTGAACAAAACACAAATCGGTTGTATATGTTTGTTTTGATACTTTTATCACTTTACTTCAAGTCTCTTCATGGTACAGACTGCGGTCACTCTTATCTCTATTGTCATGTTGTTATAGTGCATTATAAATAAGGGATTAAAGATAAGAAATTTTGTTGATCACAGAGCGAAGTTGTGCATATGGCATTGATATAAATAGCGCAGACAAACATATATAAAAGCGCAGACGAACATATATAAAAGCGCAGACGAACATATATGAGCACAGACGAACATATATAAAAGCGCAGACAAACATATATGTATCCAACAACAATATATATTTAATCACAGAAAGGTGAGATATTACCAGTGTAACTTTGTTCATCATTTCTTTCTGTGTTACTGCAAATCCTTCTCACCGTGCAAAAAGCTGACTAATGGATGAAAAAACAAATGAGTCGCTCCTACCTTTAATCCTTCACTGTGACGTTCTGATTTTGAAATATAATTTGAGCGTCCTTATAAGCATCTGCAGACTGTTGAGATGGGGATCAGTGTGGGGCTGGTGGAGAAGGGCGGCTGCGGAGAGGATTGTGTGGATATGGAGCCTGAGCTGCCCAGGAGCCAAGGGACTGATGAGGAGCGCAGATGTGAGAAGAGCTCGACTTGCTGGGGGTTAACAAACAAGAAATGGGGAAGTGAAAGGCAAGTGAAGCAGAGAGGACGCGGAAACGCGCTACTGTCTGACATACGAAGCGGTGTGTGTGCGGCGGCATGGATGGCAGACACATGCAGGAACTGGAAAGTGTGTTACTAGTCACCAATCCATGGGTGAATATTTAACAAATAATGTACTTGGGGGGTGCTCTCAATTTTAAAATTAAAACCAGTTTTCATTGTTTGAAAATGATGTTCTCTGAATCATAGTTGCAGCACTTGGTCCTTAACTTGAATTTTCTTTTCTCTGCCCAACCCCCCCACCCCGAACTTTATTTCGCCCCCCTCTGGATTTCTGAAGGTTGGGGTTGAGAGATGATGAAACGTTCGGTGAGGGTGAGTTTTTCTACTTAGGGTGAATCAACCATAGGCGTGACTTCACTGATTACATGTGGGACAATTAATGACTTTATTAAAATCATCAATTCATGAATTGAACTCAAACTATATTATTAATTATTAATTAAAATATCTGTAATGTATGTTGCTGTGCTGGACTGGTATCCCCTCCTAGGGTAAGCTCATAACCTTGCTTGGGAAAATAGTTATGAAAAACGGGGTAGTGTGTGACTGAATGGATTAGGATGCTGCACCCCTTACCAGAAGGTCACTGGTTCATATCCTAGGGTCCACAAAGCAATTTCACCATTGGGCCCCTAAGCAAGGTCCTTAACCCCCAGTTCTTTCAGGGATTATCTCACCCTGCTTTCTCAATTGTACGTCACTTTAGATAAAAGCAAATGTAAATATAGTTATAGATATTTTATTAATCCCAAAGGATGCTACGGGTTTACAGTAACTCAATATAGCCTCTCCATAGGTTACGATGGGGTTATGTTCCAATAAACCTATTGTACGGAAAAAATGCTTTTTAATACAGTACACCTAACCGGTCATAGCCTAGCCGAGCCTACATTGTGCTGCCTATTTGTGAAAATTTGAAATGCAGCACTTCACTTGCAGTACTACTCTGAACGTCGTCGTGGTTCCTCTTATTGGAGCTGAGCAGTGTTATTTTGGGAAACGGGCCCTGCCTTCGTTTCTGCTTCAGGAGAAATCATAGGCTTGCGTTTTAATGTCTGATTTTCTGTGTTGTTATGCCCAGATGAAATGCGCTCTACGCAAATTTAAAGAGAAACATCACACAAGGCGTTTTGAAAACGGTTTTTATTGCAACACCGCAGAAACCACATTGCAGTCGTTCCGATACGGTGTCCTTCACCAAAAGCTGACCACGCTTCAGTATGGTCATTAGAACGTTCCGCCTTCTGCCACAGTGATGTTCATCTCAAAACCCTTTGATTCTGACTAATCATCTCATCAGTCAGAAGAAAAACAGCATATTTCCCAGAAGTCTATATTAATTAAAAATTACTTTGACCTATGTACAAAAGTATTAGCGCCTGTTTTTTTATATTACATATTTATGCACCGCAGGTCCTCTTGTACACATCGTTCTCCCACTGATGGCAGTCTCATTTCATGGTTAAACACTGAAGTAAGAACATATTCACACGGTCAATACAACTCCCCCATTCCTGTATACTTCAGGCCAACAGCCACAGTCCAGGAGAATATACATACTATACTGGTTTTTATTCCAGTAGAATTGGTTTATAATTGAACATGATTATAAATATATATATATATAAATATATATATATTTTATATATATATAAATAAAAAACTTGTTTTGGCCCCTGATGTAACATATACTACATGTTACTGAAATGACTCTGAATGACCCAATTGTTCATTCAAATTTGAATATTAACTTGCTCTGCTGTGTAATGAACGGTTCATGAAAAGTAAATGTACTGTTACCCCTTGACAGACCCCATATGTATGTCGTTTTTTTTAAGAGCAGTATGGAACTGCACTGAGTGTGGCATACATAGTGCCACCTACAGGGCTGAGGAAACACCAGCAAAACCGAATATTTTGATTAAAACAATTTCATATTGTCTGACTTATTCTGAAAAAAGTGTAACAAAACCCTTTCTCCCAGCTTAGTTTCCTTGACCTGAAAATATCTTCCACCACGAGTCTGAGAACATCTTCAATCACGCTGTTCCTCATTGAGCTGGTTAAGTTCATAGGTTTTCATGAATTGACCCTTGAGGTAGGTTCATATTACATTTATTATACGTATCATTGCTGTCACTGTCTGTCAGCTGAGCAAATCAATCTCTGAAAGAAATTTTAAAAAATGAATAAAAAGGCCGAACACTCTGATGCGACTCTAGACGTATATATGACGAGAGGCGGGGAAAGATCCGGAATACCTGGTTTAAAAATACATAACTGGAAATAAATTCCTGTGATGAAGAAAATATTTCCTTAGCATTAGTCAGCTTAAGCATGTCAGTTCCGCCCCTACTTCCTACCCACAATGACGCTGTAATGTTTCCAGCATGTAATGTTTCCAGTAGTCCTGCAGCCACCCCACCTGAATGACCCCGTCCCCCCCAAGTTTCTACCTTTCAGTTTCACGGTGATCCCCGATATCCATGAACTGCCAGGAGAAAGAACCACCCAAAAACCAGATGCCAGTAAAACACCCCCTTCTCCAAGCTAAATCATGAAAATCTTGTAAAGGAAATATTTGTTCTAAATTTACCTTAAAAGATTACTAATAAAATTAATCTTTTGAAAACCAACATATAATGTGTGTCTCATGTCCCGATTTTCTTTTATGTGGCATGAGTGGGACCTGACGTGAATCCGGAATGTCATGCTTTTTGATCCAGAAAAGCCAGTGACCATGTAGAGATCAGTGGAACTGATAATGTAAGATTTCACCAGCATATCACTACCATTAATCCCTTTACCGTTCTCCTTCCCGCCAAAAATAAAAGACCTCGGACACAGGAATGCGGCGTCCTTTAACGGATTATTTACAGCCTCTCGCACCTTAGTACGATCGGCGTAGAGGAGAGTGTCACCACAGAGCGAAGCTGCACCTCGCTCAAGAGACTCCGACTTACAATCATCATTCGTGTAAGCGTTCTTGCGAAACCAAACTCCAAATTATTGGTCGGCAAAAACATTAGAACAATAATAAATAAAACAAAATTAAAGCAACAGTCTTTGAGGCCTTTCCATCCGCCACTGAGAACACCTCCGCGTGTCCACCCATCTCATCTCAGCAGGCACCACTGCGGCAGCAAGTCAAACAGGACAAAATTAAAATGTCGATTTGGACTCTTTACATGTGCAGTTCAATGTTATGAGTCATTCTGGCAAAGAAAAAAATTAATCCACGAGGGAAGTGACTGCCTCATCTCTGTCGTTTTGAGGAAAAAGAAACTGTCCGAAAAAGTCTCTATAAAAATGAAGGAAAGTAAAACAGCAGTAGATCACACTCGGTGTATGTTAACTAAATGACTTAAAAAGCAGATGCTGAAATTAGACAGAAAACCATAAAAGCTTCGTGGTTGAATCTCAGATGAGACACTTGCCAGTCTGTGGCCTGCAGAAGGTTCTCCTCGCAGCTTTGTCAGTCCATTACTTGTTTTGCTTTCTTTTTAGCCAAGAGGACCGGCAAATCCACCCCCCCCCCCCCAATGGAGAGGGGGGGAGAAAAAGGAAAAAAAAAAAACAAGAAAAATCACCCTCTGGTAGCAGTCCTGTTTTTCCTTGCCAAGCCAGTGTCACCGGAACTCGTATATCGGAGCGCTGTGTTCAGGAACGTGAGTGAGGTTCAGGGACTGGTACCTGGAAGCGAACACGGAAAATGGCAGATGAGCGTTTGGCTGATGGGTGGTGAAGACAAGCGGCCTGGCCTGTGGGAGGAAGACGGAGCACGGCGCACGTGAGAGACCCTCCCTAAGGGCTGCCACTCAAGCGAAACTGACGTGGCGAGGACATGAGCAGAGCCGATGACACAGAGTGACAGCTGAACGGCCTCGGGTCAGAATTAATAAGCTAATTTGAAAATGTGCATTAATTAATTAAATGCCAACAACTTTGCAAACAAGAAACACTGAAGTATTCTGCCTGTAATGTGACCCACCAAACTAGACCATGTCTGCCTGATATGTAACAGGCCACATAATAGCACAGAATGAAAGTACTGAAAATATAAATGAAAACTTTTTTTTACCATTCAGAACTTCTGTGGTAGTAATAACCCTCTATGGTTGCTGTTGACTTCTGAAAACAGATGTAGTAGAAACCAGCAAAGGAGGCCCCACTTATGTCCTTGATGGTGTGGTCCGGGACCAGAAACTGCTCCTGATAAGTAAAGGTGGTGGAGATGAGCTTTAGCGCACATGCAGAAGGAGAAACACTCAGCACTTTTTTTTATTATTATTATTTATCATGCAATTCATTGAAGGAGCAAAAAAAATCAATAGAACATCAGAGCAGGTCTGGACCATTAAGGTATTTTTGCAGAATGAAAACAAGCAAAGCTACTCAAAATAAATCCAAATCAGCAGTAGCTTTATCTAATGATTCCCGAAGGGAAGCTTGCGGACTTTGCCCTTGTCATTTGTGGTGTTTTTTTTCAGCATTATGTTTAATAAGATACATTAAACCGGCTGACCTTCCACCTCATGAAGACATAGTCGCTGCTTTTCAGTTCTTCGTAATCGAAATCATCCGAGTTAAAGATTTTTGCATACTGATAAAAAGCATGAAACTTTCCCTGAACAGAAGGAGAGACAGCAAGTTAACATTTCTGAAAGCAAAAAAAGAGCAAGATTACTGAAGGACATCTGGGAACCTATAGACTCCCGATTTTGAAGGACACCTCATACCCAGTGTTTGCGGTCAACGTCTTCGTCGGCGTCCCATTTCCGTGTCAAGAATGGCCGCTTTTTACTGATTATCTCCCCTGCAAAGAACGTCGTGAGGCTTGGGTACTCCTACACAGGTGAACAACACAAAAATGTTAGTTACGGCGAACAGTACACAGTACAGAGGTTTCAATTCCTTGTGACGCGTCCAAACTAATTTAGTAAAGGCGATAAAGCGCAATAATCACATTAAACATGTTTCAAAGCCAATTCCTCAATTGTTTTTTTTGATACATAGTTAACATGACTGACACTGCATCTGTATTTACTGAACAGCATTTAAACCTGTGTTCACAGTAGTTGTCTAGAACCATGAAACAAGTATGACAGCCTTTGGAATTTCCTAAGCCAAAGTTAAAGGAGAAATGAATCTGGAAGCAGACCTCACCTCTGTCAGTCCTTTGATTTTTAGGTACCCGCATAGATAGGACTCTTCCATAGTCACATGCTGTAACAGGAAATCAAGGTAAGGTACGTATAAAGTCTCTCCAGCTTCTCAAATTCTCCGTATGTTTACCTTCAACTACACATGAATGGCTATATGTGCACACTGCAAGTCAAGTATACGTCAGGCAATTTACCGTGGTACCGGGATCTATTCTTGTCGGGGGGGGGGGTTCTCATCAATTTAAAGACTGGTTATTTTAATGAGGCGGATCAGACCTTTAATAGTAACTACATCTACGGAGACAGAAGAATCCGGGGGTGTCATTAAGGCTTTAGGACTGGCAGCCTGGCATCTGTTTACGAAACAAATCCTGCATTCCCATCTCATTATCTGTCCCACAGCAAGTATGCAAGTTAAAAAAAAAAACATTCAAGTATGCTCCCCATTTTTCAATATATCTGTTCAATTCTGAGACGTGGAATGGTGGTCCGGAAAAGTATTTTACAGTAATTTCTGTGCTGTTATTAGCTGGGGGTGAGACTGCGATGTCTAGTCAGCTAACTTCCCTCACAGTGACACCGCTGTCAGTTCGCCGCTTGTTCCGTGTTATATCTGTGAACGCTGCCGAACAGGCATTGAAAAAACGCCGTTTAAAACTTACCTGCAGGACAACTTCCACGTCGTACGAGTTGCCCTTGCTCTTTTGGTGTCCTCGAAACTGTGAGCCGCTGTACAGGAGCGAAGTGGCTATGCCCGGCTGTTGAGTGTTAATCGGCGGAGGTGGAATAAGCGAAGCCGATGATGCGCAGGCCGTGGAGGAGTTATTGCAGCACTCGGTACGGACTGGCATGTCGATCGCTTCGCGGCTGCGGCGCCGACGGCAGACGACAGGCGGCACAAAGTGAAGAGAAAGTCGGAGAAGGTAGTGGGGAGCGCTAGCAAGGCAGCTAGTCGGCTCACAAATGCTCCCCAGTACACCAGTACTTGCGTGCGGAATCCCTGAAAAGTAAAACGATGCCACAAAGCAACATCACGTTTCGCAATAAGCTAGACGAGAGTTGCAATACCAAACTGTTACCTCATTGGTCGATCGCCCGCAATGTGTGCTGGGATTTGTATTGTTTAATCGAATATGTAGTTTTTTTCCTTATGCCTAATGGACATCATTTCCCAGAGTTCCGTGTGAGTTTTCTTGTGACGCGTGTCCATGTTTTGGATAACTGAAGTATGCTAAAATAATACTTCCGGAAGGGTGGTATGTTCGACGGGACAGTGCAAACAAAAAAGGTGTGCAAGATAGGCTGCTGTATTGCTGCTATTCAAGTCATCAGATGTTAAGCATTCTTTTGCATATTAATCATTCTAGCACTATTCCTCCCCTTTTAATTGTTGTTTTCCAGCTTCAAATGTACTTAGTTGCTAATGCTCCTTTCTATGTTGTTGCTGCATTTGACTGTATATTTTGCCGTACACACGGGGGTTGGTATTTTAATAAACAAGGAACAAAAGTAAAATAAAGTTTAATTCAAGATGCTGGTTAATAAAGAACTTACCAATTCCAAAGAAAGATAATGTCATTTAGTAGCATATGGATTTTTTTCGAAAACTCTATTCAGTCCGTGGTTTCGTGGATATCTGGCTTAAATTCTAGCATCTGTAGTTATTAACGATCAAATTTAAAAATTCGACAGGTAACACAAACAATTTATTTGGTACTAGTACAGAAACAGTGAAATTTCAAGTAAAAGCGACATTAAGGAAAACGAATAAATGTGACATTTTTAATGACAGAACTTTATTAGATGTTTATGTATTTAAAAAAATGGTTTGTTCTGTGAGTTAATGTGTTGTTTTCCTTGATTACTCCTTTTACCGGGTCTCCTGGTCTAAAGTCTCCCGCATCTGCTCCTTCATATAATCAGCGTAGTGGAAGATCTCTGCGATACGCTTGCGATTTCGCTTCACTTCATCATTTTGTATCTGCGGGAAAAGGACACATAGCAGCGGTGCAAAAAAGACCGGGTATATTTAGAGGGTCCCATTAGTTTTGTCCTCCTTACCGTCTTCATCAGCTCGGTCACCCATTTGTTAACGCGCGTCACCAGCTCGTCCTCCCGGTTGTCGATCCTCAGCAGGTGAGTGTCGTGAGAGGCGCCGACGGCGCTCAGTAGCGTGTCCTTATCGACCAACAGCTGAAACGTGGACCAGAGGGAAATGGGCCTGACTGAGGATATTTTGTTGGCAGATTTATGATTGGAAACACTGAAGCTCGCTGGTAAGTGTGAAATTTGTAACGGCTTGTATCTTTTCTGATGTTCAGCTTGTTGCTAGAGCACCATTCTCTTTCCATTTTGCTTATCTATCATTCGTCTGTGTAAAGTTGGCTCAGTGTAGAAGGCAGGACCGGTTGGAAGCTGACCGCAAGCACATCATCTGGCATCTCCTCTTCCATTGTGCCCTTGGCCACCCTATCCAAGGTTGCCAAGGCGATCTCCTGGAGTTTCTCATGGTGCTGGTTCTCAAGGTCACGGCACTGCGTGAAGGTGAATGCTTGTTAAGGAAGGACGGAGCTGAATCAGACGTAGCTACGCCTACAATGGTTCTGTAGGACATGCCATCCTTACAGGGCATGCCCACGAAAGGATATATTCCCTGCAAAGTTTCGAGGAAGCCCCCAATCATCTCCGAGACATTCCTCTCAAACTCTTTGATGATGTCCTGTAACACAAAGGATAAGGTAGCTCTCACAGATTCCATGTTTAACCGAAGTAAAAGCTCACTCTGAAGTTAGCATTTCCTCACTGTTATAATACGTGAAATCATATGGAACAATGCTCTGATTTAAACGCATGATACATTTATTTCATATTACTTGGTTCTTTTTGAAGCTTTGAAGAACCTTAGGTGCTCCAGCAATAGAAGACTGCTTCCAATGATGTGTTCAACATCAGCAAATTGACAGACTGTCCACTATTTAGATTCGTATGAATTTGCTGGCCTGTGTGCCTGTACAGTTACTCTCCTGAGATGCTTTGGGGGATGTGGACTATTTTGCATAGTGAATGATAGATGGAGAGATTTATAAAGGTGTCTAGCCATGGTACACCCAGACCCCCACCTGCCCCCCTCCTCACTTCCAGCTGGTCGACCAGTTCGAGCTCCACGGTCAGGAGTGTATCGCAGAGTTGGCTGAGGTCCTCCCTGAACTGGTTCCACTGGGCCTCCAGTAGCCTTGGCTCAGTGGAGTGCTGCATCTCTGCCAGAGTCTGCAAACACAGTTGAGTAGATTTTTTTAACACTGTGTGGGACAGATTTCCAAATGATCACTGTGGGGTAGAGCCTTGATCAATATAAGTCCTGTTGAATAGATGGATATACTCATTCTGGCAGAATGATGAATGCCTCCTTCGCTTGAGAAGTAGATGTGCTAGCGTTTGTCCTGCCCAAATGCTAAACTGCTTTGGATTTAAGATCTGGAATATACTAGTATACAATGTACTAAAACTTAAAAAGAAATCTCTGGAGGATCAGTCTTAACAAGTTTTAGAAAGTATTATTAAACCAGTTTGTCTGCATCTTCTTCAAATTCGCTGGCAAAATGGTTAAACACCTCAACATAACCAAAATCGAAAACCTCTCCATGTGAGTAGCGCCCACCTCCCTGATGGAGCCCTGGAAGTCGTCCACCAGCTGTGCCCCCCTCTTCCTGTTATCAGCCACAGCCTCCTGGTAGCACTCGAAGAAGGAGTCGACCTCCGCCTTCCTTCTTTCCCACTGCTGCAGACCGAACTCAAACATCTGCATGCACAGCGCCACCTGCTGGCTCCGGTATGTCAAGCAGTCGAGTCAAGGGAAAACTTTTTTTTTTTACCTGTGATTTACATGGCATGCTCAAAAAGCAGAGCTCTTTTGGCTGCCGTTCAGCCTGCATCCAAATAACAACCACACAACAATGAGTGAGAGGTACTCAAAGAGAAAGGGTATGAATCCAGCAGCGTATTCAGTCCAGGCAGGCAGGCCAGCTTGGCAGCTTCTGGATCCCCTGCATACATGCTATCAAAGAGATGGGGTCCATTCAGGAACTCCACAAAAGCGTCCTGTTCAAATCCAAGAGACAGGCTTTTAAAATTAAGTATTATCTACCAGTGTGTATACTGTGTGTGTGTGTGTGTGTGTGTATATATGGCAGTTTGGAGGGTAATTTATTTCCCTTTTGAACTGGAATCATCATCAAATTAATGGCCATTTTAGCTTCATATCCACTTTATTGCAATAAAAGCATAACAATGCGACAGATTTAATAACCAAACAGGGTGTCTGCAAAGGATCTTGCCACTGAGGTATGTTTTGGTGGGACAGCGTGGAGCAGTACCTCTGTGCCCAGTGACATATCAACTGCAGCCCATCTTGCCGTGTGCATGTCATATGCACATGCCCCCCCCCCGGTGGCATGCATGTATGTGTGTGTGCGCGTTTACCCTGTGCATCTGCAGCTCTTCCTCAGCCCTGCGTTTGGCTTCCAAGGCCCTCGTTGCCTCCTCCTCCTTGCTCCTCAGCTCCTCCAGGGCATCCTGGTATTTTGCCAGTCCTGTCTTGCGCTGCAAACATCGTCAGTCGCAGGGGGTATGTGAAAATGAAACCAATTGGTACGCTCACATTGCATATCCATTTTAGTCTATAGATGTAGCTTTATTGATTTAATAGATGCCTTTATCAAAAGTGACATATATTTTCAGAAAGCATGGTCAGGCAGTTCCTGGAGCATTTGGAAGAAACTCCACACACATGGAACTGCGGCGGAGACTCAAGAGATAATGTGGCAATAGTACTAACCGCTGCACCACCATGCCTCTTCATAGTATACCTTAATTAGGGTGACCAGATAATCCATGTCATGGAGGACACTTTGACCTACTTCATGTTTTACAAACTACTTTCAAATTGAAAGACTTCTGTGCTCGGCTAAATAGTTCAGCTCTTCTTGCACTTTGACTGGTTCGTTTCCTTGATTGAAAGACTCATCCAGCTGTTTCACATTAACATTAGTGACACATTCATGATTATAGGAGACTGACCAATAAGCATACAGCAAGAACTCAGTGCTAAAGTGAAATCCGGGTCCTTTTAATTGAAATGGTAATTTACAATTCCCGTCCTAGCTCAGAGTGTCCTCCCTGACATGGGTTATCTGGTCACCGTACCTTTATCCAAATTAATTATTCATTGTTGCATTTTACACAGACCTCTGATAAATCTGACAGTATTAAAGACACAGCCAGACACTCACCGTCGCCTCATCTACCAGCCTGTAGTCCAGGTAGACCAGGCCTTGGAGGTAGGCAGCGATTAAGGCCTTGTAGTTATCGTCTTCGCAAAAAGGATTTCCTGCTAAGTTTAGTGTGCGCAGATTCTCAAACTTCCGCAGATAAACAATCTAAAGGAAAGCGGAACAGGCTTGTTGCATGCAGACAGAAAACAATGGCCACTTTGTAACAGCCAGGGATGAAATGTATCAAAAGGAATATCTTGTTCAGATATTTTCTGTTTCCCAATCCAGTCCTCGGGGACCAACAGATAATCCATGTTTCTGCTCCTTTCTTTCTTTTTCTGGTGCAAAAATGTGGACCATCTGGGAGGGAGCTTGGAGGGAGCAAAAATGTGGACCGGTTGTGGGTCTCAAGACTTGATTGGGAAACGCTGCTTTCTAACATTATAACTCAGCATAATGATCATGCTTTATTAAAACATTACCGCAGATGTGAATGCTCACATTGTCAAGCTGGGACAGAAGATTGTTTCCGAGGGAAACCACTTGCAGGTATACAAGGGAATCCATGTTTTCGATGACAGAGATCCTGTTGTTGTACAAACTCAGATTCTCCAGTTTCAATAAGGTATTCAAACCCTCTATCACCTCAATTTGATTGAAGGAAAGATCTGTGGAAGAGGGAGATGTAACAGAGTGAATGAATAATGAGATTTAGGTGACACATTTTATCCAGGCTACTGCCCCAAACTTGTAACACATATGACTTCTATACCTACCAAGCCATACTAAGTTAACCAAAGATTCTAGTCCTTGAATTTTGTTAATAACATTGTTGTCCAGTTGCAGTTTGGTCAGGCACGTAAACTCCCAGAGGTGATCGATCTTTAAAATTTCTGCAAACGAAACATTTTATTACATTTTATGTTATTTGTTTTACTTCATGTTTATAAAAGGGGTTGCCAATATCTCCATTGAACCGTTGCCATTATTTTATTTTATCCACATTATCACGATATACTCACTGCTGCTATCTTTTCATACTGTTGACATCGTTATACAGCTGCCATGTTAATTTATTGGTTTGTTTCTTTGTTCGCGTGTTCATTTGATTCTTTGGCTGGTTTATTTACGTCATATTTATGTACATTTTCATTGCTGCTACTTGCTACTTGTACTTATTGCCAGTAATTTAATTGTCAAGCTGCGAGGAAGCACGCAGGTAAGATTTTCATTGTATTTTAGTACATCCTGTACTTAATGCGTATGACAATGAATACTGAACCTTGAATACTGAAAGCAAAACCATATAATGTATTTGCTAACACTTTTTTAACAACAGAAAATAATATTGATTTTTGTGCGATACACATGAAAGCGGGATTGTGAAATGAGGCTCTCACTCCTGAAATCCAAGCGCAGCCGGCGCACATGCTCCCGCTGGATACCCTCCGCATTAGCGATGCTTGCGGCCGGGTTCTCCGGGTCCTGTGGCCCCTGCTCCTCCACGGCCCTCTGCAGCATCTCCTCATCAATCACGCTGGGCTCCAGCGTGTCGTTCGGCTCCCTCATCCTGCCTCTCGACGCGGTCAGCAAGGAAAGGGTTCAGACTAAAGAAACCGCGTTGTAACAAAATATTTTTTCTCATGTGAATACAGATATTGGACATTTTTATTGTAGAACACATTGTAGATTTTTAAGAACACTTGTCGTATTTAGCCTTTAAAACATTAAAAATATTTCTGGAATACAATAGTCATACAGAATATACAAGCGCGAAAACGTAAATAGAAAACTAATAAACATAAGAGAATTATTGCCATCAAACCGAACAGTTATGCATATGGAAAACGATAGTTATACATTAAAGTTGTGCGATCTTCATATACAGTTTGTCTGAACAAATAGTCTAGACTTCCAAAACATAGTTCTGCAAGAACGGCTGTCTACAGTGATAAGTGTGCACAACACCGTTATTTTGTTAATATGCTGGCTGAGTAGTTACCTTCCTACCAGGCATAAGCCTATCTCAAGACTGTATTGGTGGGATTAGACGCTGCAGGCCGATTTACCTGCATATTTAATTTTTAGGCGCAAATAAAACTGTAAAACCCACCCGAAGTTTTGCGTTTGCTTCTGCCGGCATTAGATGTTTTCGTGTTGCCTAGCAACAATATCCGGACGCGGTTCTCTACAGCACAACCTGCGTGATTTAACTGCGCAAGAAGCCCGACTCTGCTGTAATTATGCATTTTAACAATGGGCCAAAATTACAGATATCTGAAAATGCATCAGAAACTTAGCCGTGGCTATGTGGCGTTATAAAAATGAGAAGTTTACAGTTTATTTCAAGAGCATTCAAAACTTTCAGATCTTAGGGGGAAATTACAAATGCATAAACATTTTGTAAATTGTAATTTCTTATTCAAATTGATAAACGATTATTTCAAGATAAGCTTCGTTTTGCTGACAATTACCAAAACGTAAGAGAAAATCCGAAACATATTCAGATAGGCCTACCTGAAATTAACTTTAGCAGTAAGTGCGGGTTGCCAAGCTTTTGCTAGTTTAAACAACACAGTGCCTAGATCAGGATTTTGGCCTCAAAACCCTGCTTACTTCTGTACGCGAGGCACTTCAACCACTTCCCCTGCCTCACATACAGAATATGTAGGACAGTTTTCTGCTATAATTATACTTAATGGCAAACAAAACTTAAACAAATCAATTCTCCGATATGAATCCCTTCTCTTGGACACATACTTGGACACGACACACTTAAAAAGCCTATTGTCTATTCTTCTTTCGAAATTCTGCCACATTGTGGTCGAAAGTAGTATATTTTGGGAAAATTAAATACCTAAATAAAAACAAGCGGCAGTATTCGTTTTTGCCACAAGGTGGAAGAATTCAGGAAACTAAACAAGTTTCCCATGTCGAAATAAATGAACAAATAACAGCAGTACTCAATTTTAGCCACGAGATGGCGGCGTTCCAAGATAAAATTATTTTCCCACGGTTATTTTTGCAGTTTACAAATTTAAAAATCAAAATCAGCACATTTTCCGTGGTGTCTTGTGCGTTAGTTTACGTACATATAGTGTACTCCATATAAACAAAATAACGTTACTTTTGTTTTTTTATATTTTTTTATTACACTTCCTTCGTTATTCCTACTATGCCTTCGTCATTCCGCATTCTTTCTTACTGGACTTCACCTCCCGTGCGGCTTTTGTTCAGAGAATAAAGGCATTTCCGCTTTCATCGGGCCTTGTTTTGGGCGTTATCTTCGGGTTGCCTTCCCACTTGATTGACAGGAGGACTATCCATTTGCCTGGACCTCTTGCTGACGTCGCCCAATCACATTGCTCCGTAGGAGGGACTTAAAATGTGCCTCCGTCCTTCTGACTGTCAGTCAGCTCAAATTATTTGTTGTCATCAAGATGGAGTTTTTATTGGGGAATCCATATAGCACTCCAGTGGGGCAATGCATAGGTAAGTAATTACCTGTACGGTTTATAATTTTGATCGTGCGCACGTTGCCTTATTTGATAGCGGTCATATAACAGTATGCACTGATGGTGGCTTTTGAAGCCGCTTTTTCTGCAGCTGTCTGACGCAGCTAGCTAACGGAGCCACTTTAGCCAGAGAGAGGTCCGGCTGAAGTTAATTGATTTCCCACTTCATAAACCCTGACATGGCTAAGATATCGTACCCCTGACGATTAAGCAGGGGAAAGCAATGGCAATGAGCATAAGTAATATTTAATACTGTTTTCTGATTGCAGCAAATCAAACACAAACTGGTGTCGCTCGCCCTGGTCTTACTAGCGGCAGACAACAGTACTGATCGTTATGTTTTATGTCTGTTGAGCGGAGAAAATACTGGCGGATTGTGATACCTGATATGTTACAAAGTCATAAAAGTAGTTAATGTAGTATTTAAAAAAATCTGATGTCTTAAAAGCGGCATAAATAACCTAGCTAAGTCTAATCAAGTAGGTCGTGCACACAATTCAACGGGCAGTGTTTAAACAAGTAGTTCATTGTCCGGGGTTTAAATTAATATTCATTTAAGGGAAATTTAAGCAACTCGACCGAGTCTGCACTTGTAATTGGGCATTAACTTGACTGCTGTCAGTTATTTTCCTTATCTTATAAAATCCCAGCTGTCCTTCATTGCCACCTTGGAGACAGAAAGACAACTAAAATGCATTCATATTCACTGTAACATTTCTTTAAAGTGGGACTTTTACATGGGCTTCATAGGAGTGTATTACTTTCCAGTTTGTAGATGAAATTCACGTCCTGTTTGTAGAAAGCATTTGCTGTGCTGAGATGCTGAAAGACAGTTTAGGCCAGCACATCTCATTGTGGCTTTTGATAAGTCATCTTTCGCTCAAGTACCACAGACACCGAGGATAGGTAGAGGATCACCCAGGTAACCAATGACGGCTGTAATCAGTGATCTCCATGCTCGGTGTTGAACATGTACCCTTGGTTTTGCAAGCACCAACAGGAATCCATTTCTCATCTGCTCCTGCCTTGTGAAATGGTGGTGATGCAACGGCATTCAGTGCACACTCCCCAGCACCCACACCCTGTCGTTTACATCTGTCTGCTTCTCTATTCCCATAAATTCCAGGAGGTGATTTTCTTACTATGTCATCTTGTAGCTCTATGGTAAGAATTCCATCGTTATCATTTTCAATACAAACCTGTATTTTCTTTTTTTTTACCATGGGGAGGGAAGAATAGAGGAAATATGGTTAAGCATCAAAGCCATGGATATCCAAATGCTGTAGGTTAATCTGACTGCAATTTTGCTGTTCCAAGGGGGCTTAAAATTTCTGGAAACTTTCCAGAAATTTTCCATTGCATGGAAAGATAAGCTGGGGAATTGTAGAAATATTCCAAGTTTGACACTTTCCATAGGAATTAACGGGGATATATGGCAATTAACGAGAAAATTAACAGAATTTTGCAACCCTAATCTGAATGAGTTTGTGGTGCAGACCTACTGTCTGGTTTGTTGAGTGACTCCTCCCTTATCTTGAGTTGGTATCATTCTTTTGGTGTCGTAGGCTTGTAACCAAGTGATTTTGCCATATCTTAAAAGCATGTATTTTTTTAGTAGAGAGAAACAGAGAGAGATGGGAGGAGCGGCCTTGAGCTGTGATTGGCTGGAGTATGTTGATGTCTTGTAGCTTTGAAATGGACATATGTAACCTTGATGGCTTTTATGCCTGGTCTGTAAAGAGCAAGAAGGTCTATGGAGACTCACTTCTAGAAGGTTTTAAAATATTGATTTGTGTTTCTGCTTGACACTTTAATACTGGTGGTGTTGCTTTTGATTCTGTTCACCATTAAGAATAAAATATGGTCTTTCCTCAGTATCCCACGCAGAAACTTATGAACAGTATCAGTTTCAAATGGGCAATTTTTAAAATACATATCCAGCACCTCTATGCTCCTGTGGGTGGTTGACCTGGCTGCTATTTTGGATCTGGAGCTGCAGAAGGCAGTTCTTGTACCCACTCAGTGTCAATTTACCCCCAATAATGAGGGTAGATGTTCTCCACCCAGAGGGGATGGCGCTGGTCGATAAAATGCGCCCGTTCCTGTCATCCTTGCAGCTGTATACAGGGGTCACCTGACAAGCCTCCTGCGGCTGCTCTTCTGTGTCGGGAGTGGAGCCCAGCTGAGATTTGATCACCTCCTCTGGTCAATCCAGGCACTGGCCCACACTTTCACTTGAAGAAATGATGAAGAAAACCAGCCATGTGGCTGGCCAGGGGCAGCTGGAGCTAAACGCAAAGACGGGCCACCTGAATGCAAAGACGTGTGTTCTTTAGGGGTACAAGCTGTCAAGAACCACAGCAGTCAAATTAGCACCTACTTGCCTATTCCTCTGGGCAGATGGTCCTTCTCTGTAAGTAGTATCTCTAATGGCTGCGTCATCCTCGTGAATATTACTCACGCTTACGATATACTCATGATGCCAAATGCTAGTTGGGCTTTGGCCAATCCAGTGATCTGCGTGCTGTGAAGTTTCGGCACTTCAACTACACCTGCGTCGGCCTTTCTGGGTTGGCCCTCGTTCATCTCGAGGTTTATTACTACGTATCGATTTCCTTGCTGTTGCTCTCTGTGCACCTTGAATAACCCGAGACTTCCTTGCTCGTTCCAGCTGGATCACAAAAGCGCTCTTGGGACGTAGTGTTCGTTCAGGAGCTCGGTCAGGTGATCGCTGTGGAGTTGGATGGAGCCCCGAACTGGGGGATGGCGATTTCTTGTAGGGGGTGAAGGATGTCAGTCAGGAAGTGTGCATGGGACATGGCTTTATGCTGAGAGCTGCCTGGCGCCACAGCCCTTCCTGTGGTGAGAAACATGGAGACCAAAATGAGTGATAAGACTGCTGTCGATTGTAACTGTAGAAAAAGCGCCAGTATGCCTGTAAACTCAAGAATTCAAGGCAACTTAAGATCACCGTCAAGAAGTGCTGCAGAAGCTGCAGAATCCCTCACGAGAAGTCAGTAGCTTGTCCTCCAGAAGAATGACCAAAGTAAAAGTAAAAAGGCGACCTTTAAACTCTGGACCGTTTTGTGAATTATAGGCCGTGCCGAAGGCCGACTGTACAGTGGGCCCTGGCTGTCTGGGGATACATAAGGAGACGTACAGATTTACAATGAGCTACATAGAAGCGACACCAACATCACCCCGTTTCTTACAGCAGACTTAAGGTATAGGGATTAAACGGTCATCTGAGTCTCCCAGACTGAGCATTGCGTGCGATCCGGCTTGATTAGGGCGTCTGAATTATGCTTATTATTATTTTTTTGCATGCTGCCTGTACAGTATCTATCGGAATTGTGGCTGAGTGGATGCTATGGCGACATCCAAGGGTGGCAGAGCCTGGCGCTGGGGCTCACGTGACCCTGCAGGATGCCAGCCCCTCCCCCGCACCTCCTGCACAGGCTTCCTGCGTAGGATGGAGTGTGGCCTCCCACAGTGTTTCTGAACGCGGGATTAATGAAGGAATGGCAGTGGATGCCGCTGCTCTTGACTCTGCAGTTCAGGGCACTCTTTGTATCCAGGGTCTTTTTTTAAAAAGCGATGTGGATTAATTTTCTGGTTGGCTAAGTGGCCTCAGGCCCAGGATGCTCTGGCCATTGACGGCCCCAGGTGACAGGGTGACCTCATCTTTCTTTGGCTTCCTGGTCCGCAAGGACCTCTGTGGTGGACAACTGATGAGATCATGCTGCCTTGATCTGCGGTGCGGAGATCGGAGTAGGTCTTGTTTCTTCTGTTACCCTCATAAACTGTAGTACTTGGAATAATTTTAGGAAACTTTTCAAACCTTCAGTCATCTACTTAGCAGTCTGCTACAGCACGCACTAAAACTACGGGCTGTAATCCAAGCATGCCGTCTGCTGACTGTGAGCCGGATCTCTGCAGCAGGAGAACATAATTGGCATCAATTAGACACAGACAGTGGGCAGAGGGGGGAGTTCCTGAGCTGGGTGCTCCTCTAGCACCCCCTGCAGGGCCACATTAAGCCCACGGGTGACTGGCTAAACGCCTCAACATCGCCGCTCCTGTGGGTCAACTGGGACTTGCGGTGTGGGGAATAAGGTCGGCCGGTGGGGGTGTGAAACGTATGGGTTCTCGGCAGTTTTCTCCCACTTCCTGTGGGGGGTGGGAGCCCGGTACTGATCCAGGGACGCTTAACCCAGGCCAGGGATCGCAGGGGAAAACAAGCTGTGATGCTAATATTAGCAGCGTAATAATAGCTAGTGCTGATGTATGGATGCTCTCCTACAATGTGTTCTGAGGTGATGGTGCTTGCCTGTTGGACGTGGTCACAAGTGCCCTTTGGACCCACAATCTGCCAATATTTCTGCCCAAAACCCCTTCTGTCGCTTGGATTGTTTGGCTCATGTGTGGCTTTAATTTGCTGTTTTTTTTCCCCCTCTCTCTCTCTCTCTCTCTCTCTCTCACGGAGGCTGTTATGATTGTGTGAAAGTCGCTGTTGAGGGTGTGATTTATTCACGCTGCTGGCATTATGTTCCGGAGGAGCGGCGGCTGTCAGCCTGACGGTCGGAGCTGCCGGAGGGGCTTCCACCTAAACGCCCGTCTTTGGAGGTTTCTGCTGTGGGCTGCTGGGTGTTAGATGAGTAATGAGCATTTTTTTTTCTCTCTATATCTCATCTCACCCAGAAAAGGCCACGGACGGCTCTCTACAGAGCGAAGACTGGACTCTGAATATGGAGATCTGTGACATCATCAATGAGACCGAGGAGGGGTGAGGAAGGGTGGGGGGGTAGGGGGAGGTGAGTTCTGGTGGCCCGCGGTACTGAGCCAGGCGGGTCCTGCTCCTGCTTCTCTCCAAACCCCTGCCACGGCTGACATTTTTCGGGCCGGTCCATCGGCTTCTGTGTGATCAGATTTCTTCCTGGTGCTACAAGCTTCCTCAGACTGCAGTCCAGAGCTTCAGATTCCCAAGGCCGACACATTTCCGCTCGGTCAGGCATGCAGCTCAGACACACACACACACACACACACACACACACACAGGTTTGTATTCATATCCTTGTGGAGATTCTACATTCATTTCTTTGGGCATAACCCTAAACCCGACGATGACGACCCCTACCCAGCCCTAACCTTAACCACAAGTAAACAAATAACATACAGTGATCCCCCGCCTATCGCAGAAGTTATGTTCCAGACCCATCAGCGATAGGTGAAAATCCGCGATATTGAAAGACTGTAAAAAGTCTTTTTATAGTTTAAGCGTTAAAACGCCCCTCCCACACACTTTAAACGCATGTAAACGTATTAAAACACACTTTGCAAACACACATGATATGTGGATGTCAGGCTAAAGATATTAGTAACGTAATAATAATAATAATATAATGTATATGTATATATACACACATCTCTCTCTGTATACGTAATGGAATATGTAAAAATAAAAATATTTTAAGCTCAGTATGGGTACGATTGGGAGCCACAGTCGGACCATAAGCGCGATTGCTGAACCGCAATATAGCAGGGGATCATTGTACAAGACTTTTGACATTTTTAGTTTTTTAATTGCAGTTACAGATTTTTATAAAATTGACTTACCCCTTGTGGGAACTGACAAAATGGTCCTCACAACGTCGAAATGACAGGTTTTTATCAGATTGAGGGGGCATTTGGTCCCCACAATATAATATATAACCCACACACACACACACACCCATGCTTACACCCTGGCCTTGTATGCGGATGGACAGGCCACTCTGTACAGTCTGATAATAGTTGGTGCCGAGGTGAGGAGATCCCAGTAGATACATGTCGCTTGTGAGCAGTGCAGGCTATCCCCTACCTTCAGCTTGCTGATAACATTCCACTGTGGACTTTTAAACCTGCAAACCCATGACCTCGGATGACATCGAGGACCGGTCAGTTTCCTGGTGGTCTGTGTCTCCTTGGCCTTTCATTTCTGTGTCGTCTTAAGAGCTGTGTTATGAAAATGGCACATGGGGCTGTAATAACACACTGCCAAGGTCAATGGGTCAGGGGTTCGAGGCCACGGTTCCCCTGGCAGCGCTGACACCTGCTGTAAGTGTTAATTATTCACATGCTTGGCGCTACGATCCCACTGCCATCACAATGAAGCTATCGAGATCAGCTCTCGTTTCACCATAGAAAAACTCCTCATGGACACTCATAGCAACGCCCCCCCTCCCCATCTCTTGCAGCCCCAAGGATGCCATCAGGGCTGTGAAGAAACGACTAAACGGGAATAAAAACTACCGGGAAGTGATGCTGGCACTGACGGTGAGATTAGAGAGAGTGTGATTAGTCATGACGATGTTTGAAAGTCTGATAAGCTCATAAGTGCTTTGATGTGTCTTTGCTCCGAGGACATATGTCTAGTTGAAGGACATCAGGTCAACTTTACATCAAAGCAAGCGATTAACCCACATCACCCTGGTGATACGCACCATCTTCTCAGGTCCTGGAGACCTGCGTGAAGAACTGTGGTCACCGCTTCCATGTCCTGGTCGCCACCCGCGACTTCATCGACGGTGTCCTCGTCAAGATAATCTCTCCCAAGAGCAACCCTCCGACTATCGTGCAGGACAAGGTGCTCGCTCTGATCCAGGTGAGGTACTGGGGGAATGGGTCTCGCTGCCTTCGAAATAAGAGGGCCAGCTCGCATGAGGGGACCGATAGCCCCAGCGGTAGAGTCCATCTCCGATTACCTGCCCCACAAGTGTCCAGTTACTTGCAGCAGTTCAGCTGACTAGTATAAATTTCTCTCCCCTTTGTGGCATTTGGTTCGCCCTGTCCATATTCGCTTTGACATAACTCAGTTTGAATGAACATTACCGCATTGCAGTCGTAAAGAAATGTCGGGCATTTACCCAAGATCCCTGTGGTATCTGCTTAAAATGATCCCTTTGTATAGCGTACAGACTCGAGTAAATAAAGGAAATGTGTGCTCGTATTAATGCGATAAGATCTATTGTGATCGGCCCTTGCATCGCACTTTCCTTTGGCGTGTCGTTATCGTGATTTCCGTAGATTCATTGTGGGAAATTAGGGAACAGGAGTTTTCAAGGTCTGCTAAAGTTTAACCCAAGCCTTGTGTCCCAGGCCTGGGCTGATGCCTTCCGGAGCAGCCCAGATCTGACCGGCGTAGTCCACATCTATGAGGAGCTGAAGAGGAAGGGCATCGAGTTCCCCATGGCCGACCTGGATGCATTGTCCCCTATTCACACTCCTCAGAGGGTGAGAATCCTGCACCCAAATCCCTGCCCCGAGTTTTAAACCCCCCATCTGCTCCAAATACCTATTCATTTTTTAAATCATCATACGTGGCCTTCAAGCGTTTTTTAGAGATGTGCTTGGCTCTTCCAGGATTGACTACTTTGCTTATCTTTGTTGGCATTGAGAGCAGGGGCCGGTTTCAGAAAGCAGGCTTTTTTGCTTAGCTGGATATCTTTTCAAATTTAAGGTAGTCTGGGCTAAATGTTAGTGAATGACAATAAAGTCCATTTAAACTGGGGTACCTTAAATCTGACTTTCAATAGACCGCTGACACTAGTATGGCCTGCCAATCAGGCCTGATTATATAACTCATTCATGCATAACTTTATGTTGCTGGTTGGTGATATGGTCTTGAGTGTCCTGTCGAAATAAGGCATGCATTTGTCTTTTAAATAAATGGGGCCAGTCTTTGCCTTGGCAGACGTAGCGTTTTTTTCCAGGGAGTACCTGAAGTGGACCCCGCAACCCACAAGTACAAGGCCGGAACTTCTCAGCACACGGGCTCTGCCCCCCCCGCCTCTTCTGTGGTGGCCCCTCCCTATAACACACCACAGGTCCCCAACCTGCACATGTCAGGCTCCATCAATGCCAACTCGGAACAGGTGCGTGCCCCTGTGGATCTCTGGGGTTGCAGGGGTCATCGGGTCAAGGGTCAAAGAGGTGTGGCCTCAGGTTCAGCAGGGCTGGAGGGTCATACACTGGGTGTTTCTAAGGACGTGAAGATCGTACTTGCCTCCCAAGAAGGAACTTGGAGCACAGTGAATCATGGGTTTGGTCTTGTTCAGTAATGATGCAACAGATGCGTCCTTGATATTTGGGGCGGGGCAAGAACGATATCCAGGGATTTTTACCATCCTCTGTACTTCTGTTCTTGGGTATTGGAACTGGTCTTTGATAATGGAAGATGACGTAAAACGGGTACACGAGAAGAAAAGAATGGTCAAGTACGCATATTGAGAAACACCCCCCTTTTTAATGTATTTACCATGTCTGTACAGTTTTATCACCCGGTGAGCCCATTTTAACTTTGCCGTGCTGTTCGTGAGGGCAGTGGTTTATCTGCATGTTAAGAATTGGATGGACCTATCTTGGGGTACCTTCTTGCCTACAGACTCGCCCTTGTTCCCTCTTAGATTGCCCGACTGCGGAGCGAACTAGACATCGTCCGTGGGAACGCCAAGGTGATGTCAGAGATGCTAACTGAGATGGTGCCGGGACAGGAGGACCCATCAGATCTTGAGCTTCTCCAGGTGTGCTTGTTTGTCATAAATCTTCCTGTTCTGGGATTCCTTCTCCACCTCCTGGATGGAACATGGTGTAGCACCTTCCTTAATAGCCACTTTCTCCCGGTTCTGATGCAGGAGCTGAATCGGACCTGCCGGGCCATGCAGCAGAGGATAGTGGAGCTCATCTCACGCGTCTCCAATGAAGAGGTGACCGAGGAGCTCCTGCATGTCAACGACGACCTCAACAACATATTCCTGCGATATGAGAGGTACCCTCTACCTCGAAACTGCCAAACCATTCTGTGACGGTCTCCGATGATTCATAAGACTCGTTTACTGTATATTTACATGACTTGCTGTTTCTATTTGACTGGAATGCTACCCCCAACAAAAAAGTAGCCAGTGAATGATGTTAGGCAGGTCTTTGTGTGTTTATTGCTTTGTTTCTTGGCAGATATGAGCGATACAGGTCCGGCAGAACCGCACGGAGCTCCGACAATGGGGTAAGTTAAACGTTACCTTTTTGGATCGTCTGCTCCGGATGTCACTTTGTTTGAACAAACATCAGCTGTGGTTCTTTTTGAATACTGACCACGTGGCCAATAAACATCTTTTTTAAAATGTGTAAACATTGCTTTTTTTTGTTTTTTGTTTTGCTAGCTGAGGCAGGCAAGTATAGTCAAAGTAGATTTTAATTGATAATAGTGAATTAAGTGAGTGTTAAACATGATGTGTGTATATATGTGCTTATTTAATCTCCCAAGAATCTGCTAACCAATGGTAGAAATAGAAACGTCTGCCACCCCCACCTGTCTCCATCCCTCCCCATATCCACCTATGTGGCTGTTACCTTTCATAACTGATGGGCACATCATGGTCATGGTAGAGATAGAGCCATGTGCTGCCAGTCACCAACTTCTTGGGTTCTTTATTGGTTCCATTCGGGTTAAACAAATCAGTGATTGGCTGCTGGTAGTGACTTCACCTAATGAGGTGTCCTTTTGTGTACATCTGCTGTTATAATAACCCTGTGTCTTGCCTTATATGTCCAAAACAATGATGTATTAGTGGAATAATGATCTGGCCTTAATGTCTTAACCAGGAGGACTCAGTTAGGATTTCTAATTTGAAAGTGTTTTAGCTTAAGACAGTGGTTCACTCCATAGGCACTAGAGGTCGACCGATATGGGTTTTTCAGTAGCCAACTCCGATATATGCTACCTTTCACTAACATGTTGTTTATGTTGTTAGCAGACAGATAGCTTACAAGCCAGATTCACAATCAGAATCTAGCGATTGCAGAAAATAAAATAAAATAAAATAACTTTGTCATATTACACAGCCTTGTATGCAAGGACAACGTAAGTCCCTAGTGATTGTGACGTTGTCGACGGATAATCCCGTATAAAGGATAGACATGTTTAATGAAGAAACTAACTGCGCAAAGTCATGCATTTTTTATCTAGACGTCTGACAAATTGTTCGATTCTCCGCTCTCAAATGCAAACAAGTTGCACAGAAGGACCATTGTCAGCATCAGCTCAAGCGAATGGTAACCGCGCTTTCGAACGAACAGTTTTCTCCGCCATGCATTGTTCTTAGCAGCTCTGTGTCTCCGAGGACGGTGCTGTCTGTGATCAGGGCAGAGTAACGCAACTGTCACACGTTGCAGTGTTTGAGAGAGCTGCCTGCTCCGCCCCACACAGACAGAGTGAAACTCTCCGACACAAGAAAAAAAAACAGAACTGATAACATCGGGCTGATATGGTAACAATTAACATTTTAGCAATTAAAATGATTTTTAACGATTAAAAAATGTCTGTGAGCCCACCAACAAGCGCACAAAACTAACTCAGTCAGAATAAATTATCCTAAATGTTACCTGTAAGCTACAGTTGGTTGAAGGCTCGTTACCATTACGCCAGTTCCCGACAGTGTAATCGCATTCTCTTTCAAAAGCGCTCACGTTTTCTTTTAAGGCAACATTTCATAGCAAAACATTTAAATAAATAGGTCTTTGAAAGATCAGAATTTAAGCCTTATGGTTTTCTCCCAGGACTCTTCCAAAACTTCTGTCTGGGGTCCTGCACAAGGCAGCATGGGTCACCCGTTCCACAGCTACAATAACACTGGGCTTCCCGCTGATATGCCTGTCTGTAAATCGGCGTACTGCACTCAGATATCGGCCGATGCGATACATTAAAAAATGCCAAATATCGGTTGACCTCTAATAGGCACGCCCAGTCATTCTACATACTTGGTATGGTCCACTCAGGCATAGCTGGTTGGAATTAATTGTCCCTGAGTCTCTTTCTTGGTTGACGTTGATGGATTATAAATGTGTGTAATGAACTGGTACCACCTAGGGAGAGACTGGTCGAGTGCAAATGGACCTTCACTGTTTATCTAAAGGTGGATGTTATGTGGTGAGGATGATGAAGATGTTGCTTTCACTCGCTCATGCGAGCACCCTTCTAGAACATTCTCCTTCTCTAGGGCACAGTGTACCACTTAGCATTCTTCGTTTATCCATATTTCTCCCTTGTCCAACTTGTAGAAACACCCCTGTCTGCTCTTACCTAACTGTTACACAGAGAATGCTCATCTTCCTCTATCAAATATCAGTTTTTTAGTCTATTTTTTTTCTGTTAGGTTTGATTGAGAATAAAATATAATGCTTGAACGCCCCTAGGGAAGATCTTTTGTCATCATGTATGCATACTTCAGACATGTGTACTGTAAATGTAGATTGTTGCCCCTCCCCCCCACGTAGTTTTAATTTTAGTTATGTAGCTGAATTAATGACAGGTCGTTGAATAGTGGCAGTGCAGCCTGAGGACATAAGACCTTTTGGTCCCTTTGTGACCATGTGCACACCCGCAGGTGCTCAGCGAGGCCACGGAAGATAACCTAATCGACTTGGGCCCAGGGTCCCCCGCGGTGGTGAGCCCTATGGTCAGTGTGGCCCCAACCCCTGGCCTGCCCTCCGCGGCCCCTGCTGCCACCACCGCTACGCCGGACACGCTGTCCACCCAGCTGGCCGGACTCGGTGAGGCTGGAGTCAAACACATTGCATCGTTACCTCAGGTCTTTCGTGCAAATCACTGTATTACTGAGTGATGGGCTCATTTTCTGAGAAATATGGTAATCTGGTCCAAAACCTAGAAGTAAAAAGTAGTACTTGCAGTATGAAGTAGTTAGTTGGGGACATTTGCGTTTATTCATCTATATTATGCCTTTGAAGGGCTACAATTTCTGTGTGCTCCCTGGGACTCGAACCCATGACCTTTGCATTGTTGGCGCGGTGCTTTACTTGTTGCTAAGAAGTATTCATTATATCCAGTCGTTATTGTGAAAATTCACTTCTGATTGTATTTTGAAGAGTTATTAATGGTTGACCTGAGGCCGTTCAGTGGCACTTTGAGACTTACCTGTAACGAGCGTAATGGGTAAAAAGTGCCTGTCATTCCCACAGACGTCAGCAGCAACAGTGTGAGCGGCACCCTGAGCTCGCTGCCCAGGTGTCACCCCAAGGACGACTTCGATATGTTTGCCCAGACAAGAGGCAGCTCTCTGGCAGACCAGCGCAAAAAGTGAGTGTGTGTTTGTTCCTCTTATCTCCAGGGATTTTTTTTTTCTTTCTTTACATGTAACTTGTAGTTAATATAAAAGTGCTTTTATTGATTTATAATGTTGTAAATTTTACCTAAGAATTCCAGGTGTCGGACCAGCAATGTTTAGGTACTTAGTCAGCTTCTCTAACCACTACACCACGGAATGCCGGTGAGGCTGGAGGCTGAATTCTTTCGTTCTTTATTGATAGCGTGAAGTATGAAGACCCACAGGCACTGGGTGGCTTGGCCTCCGCCCTGGACGTTAGGCAACAGAATACTGGAGGGGTGAGTGTTGCTAAACCTGCTGGGACATGTAGTTTTGTGCCGGGGGGGGGCGCGCCCCCCCCCCCCCCCCCCGGCTCGCAACAGGAAGCCCCGCCCCGTGACAGGAAGGCACTCCATGAATAGGGGATGGTGGTTCCCTTCAGACGTGGAGCGGATTTGCCAAGAGCTGGGAATGCAGTCAGCAGCCAAGTGCCAGGGATGGGGGGGGACAATGCTCAGCTCCTTGGAAGCGCACTGGTGGGTGGGGGCTGGTGGGGCCTGAGGTGGACAAATTGAATCAAGATGGAGCTGGATTTTGCAAGATGGGAAAATTTGTTACTTAAATGGCCTGTTTCTCCTCCAGCAGCTGATACAAAAACTATGGAAACCGGGACTGTGTCATAGACGATATATGATAATCAATGGTGACTCATAAACACAGCTGTTTACCAGACTGCCAGCAGGCTTTTGCAGTATTGATGCTACATACAGATAGAACAGTCAATAGGCAGGATTATGCCTTATAGCTTTAATGATGGAGATTTCAGAAAGGTCAGGATTGTTTCTCGGCCCTTTGGCTAAGATCAAATGTAGTATCTGTTCAGTATCTGATACACCCCCCATGGAGGGGGACCATGTATTATACAAATTTTTGGCACAGGGACCCAGAAGTGAGGCTTGCCCCGTCCGTTCCACGCATCGACCCGGTTTCGTGGTGCCTGCGGGAAGGGTCCACCTCTGCTTCCCCAGGGTGGTGTGTGGCTAAGCGTCCATGCCTCATGTCACATGTCTGTGGGCCCTTGATCAAGGCCCTAAACCCTCAGCTCGAGGGGATCTGCATACTGGCTATATGTGTCTCTCCTGGGGAGTAAGATGGATAGGCTAATGGGATAATGTGCAAATGGCAAATAAAGGATAATTTTATTTTTGCTGTGGCCCCCATGCCAAAATTGGCTGCCCCCGTTGTTTGTGTGAAGCCCCACATACTCTGTCTCCTTCCCAGCAATTAAAAAAAATAGTAAATTGATAACTCAATTTCAATTTGTGTTCTTATCAATATAACCAATTATTGTACTGAAGCAATTAAGGTCAGTTATCATTTTCAATTAGGACTACACCTCTCCTAGGTCTTTAAGTGAATTAATATGCCACAACGTCTAGGTTACTCTCTGCCACTGAAGTTATTTATTAAAGAAAAAATGTATACAACAATAAAAGTTAGAAACTTTTCATGGAAAATCTCCTGTCACATGCTCACTATGCTTCCTCCTATGTAAAGCCTTACTTGTAATATAGCTTAAATTATCCATCCATCCATCCATCCTCCTTCCAGCTGCTTATCCTCGTGTCTGGGCCTGGAACCTTTTCAAAGCCAACTAAAATTTTGACTGATAATGAGATCCCCTGAAGCCATCACTATTTAAGACAATATGCTGACAACTTCTTTAACAATTCAGCTGTCGTTGTAATTCACGTATTTCTTATCTGCCACAATGACTTTTAAAGATATTTGGTTGGCTGTACAGCACAGCCAAGACAGGCCATTTTATTTTACAGGATTAAGACACTGAACAAGAGAGAGAACATATCAGTGACGGTACATCATGTTCTGGCCAAAAATACATGTGGCAGTTTGTCCAGTACTGAGTCTAAACACCAGCCTTTGGGAACACACCCATTTTTTACTATTCAGAGTTAGTGCGGTCCACACAAAGGCTGAAATGGTAGCCAAAGGAGGCAGTGTTTGGCTCGTCTTCCACTAGAGGGCAGCAGTATCATATTTTGCTAAGTTTCTCTTCTTGCTGGAGGAGGTCTGTTTGGCATGACCAGGCGCCCCCGATGGGTACCAGCTAAAAGATGCCGTGTCGAATATCTGGCCTCCTACACGGCGTGGCCGGCAACGTCGGGCAGGCTGCGAGGCGCACTGAACGCCGCTCCTCATGCTAATGACACATCTGAAATGAAACACGGGCCAAGAGCAACACAGCACCCTGTTAGGGGGGTTTACCGCAAGAGCCGCCACCCACGAATCACGTGACAGCGGCGGACGGCTGGCTTGGCACAGATTCTTCTGTGGCAGCATCAAAACGCCGGCGAATTTCATGGATTCCGTCATAAAATATGCAGATTGTTTTGCTGTATGTATTATGTGTACGTATGACATAAGAGGATCAAAGGGTATGGGTAATTACCCCGGTCCACCTTAAGTCACTGTCATGATGCTGTTTAGCGTCTAAGGATGCAATGAAAGATGTGTAGTGATGAAGGGAAAGGGGGTGACTCATGGAAAAAGGCAGGTTCCAGTGCTGGGAAGGCGGCAGTAAGAGAGAGTCGTCTCCTTCCCAGGGGCCGAGTGTAAACCGAGATTGGGGCGGACGTTTGGGCTGTGACTGATGTCAGAGTCGATCCCCTGTGTCACAAAGACGGATCAAAAGAAAACACAGCAGCTTTGGGTCCGGAGGCGCAGAGTGACAGCGACAGGTTGTCGGAGGGCTCGTGGTGTGACACGCTGAAATCCACACACAGGGGCGGGACGATTCCCAGCAGATCTGATGCAGAGCAGAGCTGCTCCGATATTCTAACTTTAACAGCCGGAATATAGAGCCTATTGTGTCGCTTTTTAAATGCAGAGCCTGAAGTACCGCAAAGGAAATTTACATCATCACATGTCAGTTCTCGCTACGCATCTATCTGAAATCAGGGCTACTTCATAATTGTCGGGGGCCGTTTTTCAACTTAGAAAAACAGCTTTTATTGTTTATTGTTTGCCGCTGTGTAAATCGCTTTTTGCTGCTACTGAGGTTTGTTTATTAGCCTGATTAGTTAAACTCTTTCTCATCGCCTCTCTGGCTTTGAAATACATGCACCCGCACGCGCAGCATGTGCGCGTACAGAACAGCCGCCTCAGCTTCAGACGCAGAGCCCCGCGGTCGAGGTCGAGACCCAGATGCCAGTAAAGAGAGCACGCATCACGGCAAAACTATTTGCTGGATAAATGGAAAGGATTTCAGTCTAACCACAGACACTTTACACTTTCACTGACGCAACAGAGCTGCCCAAACAAACCGTAGAAAGTGTGGCCTGGTGAAATTCATGGTGGGGGAGGGTCTCTGAGGATTAAGGGGGTGTTCCATTCCTGGTTGTGAAAGAGTATCCCATGCATCCGAAATGTGTACGATTCCACTTAAACAATGCTACAAACTACAGTGGAAATATCTAACCAGGAAATCCATACGCGTTATTTTAAGCCACAGTTTAGAGAGACTAAATACTAATATGGTTAACCAAGATGTATTGAAAATGCGTCTATCTACATACAGCTTGAGCTGGTAGGGGTCATGGTGTATATTCAAAAATGTTATTAAAAAGTTAGAAACATCAGATAACCATAAGTCATATTTACATACACGTATCGCAGTCTTAATAAAAATAGCTACAAATTTACCCTCTCTCTACTTCCCATTATGTAAGTGTCAAATTTTGTTTTATTTTCTTTTATTCGAGAAGCAATTTGTAGAAAAACAATCCCGACGGGGGGGCTGACAAGCCTGATTTGACCTGTAGGAGATGAAACCAGACGCTGGGAGCGCACAGAGCGCTAGGCTGTGGGCAGGTCCGCTTTCATTCAACCCGGCCGGACCTCACGACACCTGGCTCTCAATCCCACTCCGCGGGATCTCCGCTCGACACATGTGGCCACAAGGCAGCAGAACACGGCTGAGAGAATGCTGAAATGGTCACGGAGAGCAACGGTCAACAAATAAGTCAAGCAAAGGTCCAAGTGGACGGCTAATGGTCCTGTACCCTTGGAAATGCTGCAGCACAGCACATCCAAATTCTGGAGTGCGTTGAAATTTATTAATGGATTGCGTGCCTGGATTCAAGATAAAAAAAAATCACTACCATAAAATCACCAGCTGGGAAAAATAGCCCCTTTTATGTCAGTAAGACAGGAACACAACTCAAAAGCAAATGTGCATGATTGATGTACATAAAATGCATATAAAATAGTTCATATAGTGAATTTATTTATTATATAGATAACTCATATAGGCCTACCTGATAAAAAATGCATTAAAATAAATTCGTTTGCCTGACTCATGATCTGTTAGTTATACGAATATTCATTTTACACGCAGAACAAAATATGCCGCTAACATACAAGTATGGAGGTTTTCAAAGAAAAAAAAAATGCTGAAATTTTAAGTGAAACTTAAGGAAACCTTAAAATAAAGTCAGTCACTAAGATCCCATTAAAATACAGAAGAAAATACAGGGATTTCTAAACCGTTATTACTAAAACATGAAGTGGGCAGCTTTGAGTCGGCTGGCTGAAATTCGCGCCGGCCACAGCAGCGGGACAGCAGGAGAGCGACTGGCGGCAGAACGGGGCTTGTTTTCGGGCTTCATGCTGCTTCCGCCGTGCGCAGGTGTGATCGGCGGCATCCTGGCCGCTCCGTGCCTCAGAGCCGTGATTAACGGGACGCGCCGCCGCAGCCGAAACGCAAGCCGCGACCCGGGGAGGATGCGCGGGGGGGGGGGGGCAAACGCTCGTGTGCGTGCCGGCGCTGCTTTCCAGATGTTGTTCGGCGGAGGTTAGACTGTGTCTTGGAAAAAAAAGAGGCAACGAGGTAAGAGACCGAGCGCCCCTTTCCCATGTGGGTGTTCGTTTTATATTTTACAGACAATGTTCCTTTAAAAGTCTGCGCCTGGAAATCCCATTAGATGTGCATATAAAATTTCCCCCATGATTAATAGTTGATGAGGCAGGGTTGGTTGGAGGGTACCAACATGTGGCCGTGGGGCCCCTCCTCCTCGAGATCACGTTACACTCCATAAACTTGCCACTCTTTTCCACCTAGCCTTTAAAAGAGAGGTGGGACCTCTGGCCAGGAATGCCTCAGCACTGCGAGGAGGAGCCGGGGAGCCGCGAGAGGATGCAGCAGAGTGCGACCGGGCCCCTCAGCCGCCAGCCCGCACAGTAGCAGAGAGACGCCCGGAGAGAGAGCCCCTGGATGGTCTTCCTGGCATCACGGCCACTGAAGGAGAGAAGCCTCACCCAGACCGGGGAGAGCAGACGTGCCTCTTCCACGTGCCTCTGTTCATGTGCTAACTGGAGCTGGATGCTGTTTGGAATTTCGTCCTAGACTGAACATTTTCCGGAGAGAATTTCCCTGCGTGTTCTGGCTCATGGATCAGCCCGCCAGCAGCTGCATGCGGAGCGCCCACCCGGGCAGTGCCATCTGGGGGTGCATGCGGGGCCCGCACTCGGCGGTGCCGTCGCCGGGGTTACCACCATACCAGCAGGGCCCGTTCTCGCTGCACCAGAAACCCGAGTTCCTGGCCTATACGGACTTCCCAGGCTCCTGCCTGGTGTCGGCAGCGCCACACGCCTACCCCCGCGACGACCGGCCCTACGCTGATCCCGGAGGTCCCGGCTACCAGCGGCCCGATTGGCAGTTCCCCACCTGCGGGGCTCGTACCCGGGGCCAGGAGCCGTGCCCGGCTGGCAGTGCTGCAGCCGAGGTGGATGACGTGGGTCTGGACAGGCTGCCAGGGCCGGTGTCCGGGTGCCTGGAGGGGGAGTACTCACCGCCCAGCATGGCGCCTACTGAGACAGAGAAGAAGACGTCCAAGAGGAAGAGGGAGGTCGCAGGTCAGCAGCGATTCATTTCCATTGGCTGATTCTGATCGTTTTCGGCTTCCTTAGTGAAAACGCAGGGGCACTAATTTTTGGTTCATGTTCATGACATGGTTCTCTCAGTACAGGACAGGAGGCTTTCAGTACCACACAAAAAACAAAGTTACAGAGTGCTGTCAAGTGCAACATGCTTGATGACCTTAAATGTACAGTTTGGCATTAAGTATAGCCACAGGTATGGTAGGAATTCTAGATTTTTACCTTAAATATCTCCCCGGTCTACCTCTCTGCTCTCTGAATTATACAAAAAACAATAACTAGATCTCAAAATTGTCACCTTAAGAGTCGGATCACTTGTGCATTAAACAGTCCTGTTCCCCTCACATGGACACAGACGTGAGAGAACAGACACTTCAGATGCTCACACATCAAAATTCCTGATCACAGTCCAGGGATCAGTGGATATTCTTGGTGAGAAGCATCACTATCAAAATAGCTGATACTGATTTGTAATGTCTGACTAAATTGCTATCTAAAACACTAACAAACACCCACACTGGCCTACTCAATTAAATAAATCAGATGGCAGCGGAAAGACTTTGCTCATATTAATACATTTTTTGTTGCTCAACTCGTTTTTGATCGAGAAGCACAGTTTAGGTCACAATAAAAAAGGGTTTCTGCTCTATTTTCAAAACATTAACTTTGTAAAGAACACAGTGAAACACACTGGCCTTTATGAAAACACTACATAAGCAAAAACAGCCTCTTTCACTTGTAAGAAAATACAACTTTTATCATTTTGCTTGTATTTTTACCTATGACACCAATAAGAGTAAAGGGCTAGAAAATGGGTGGATCATTATTATTGTTGTTGTTCCTGTTGTTGTTGTTAGTAGCAGCAGCAGCAACAGTATTTTACCCCTTTATGCTGAGTTAAACATCTCCATTTGTCTCAGTCGCCTGTCCATCCCTATCCCATCCCATACCACTGGTCATCAGCAGATTCCCCCCTCGTCAGTCAACATCTGCTCTATTTGTCATAGCATTTGTGAGCCACACTGTGCTACACTGGAGAGGAGCTGTTGGCTGGACTATCAGCTCCCTGAGGGATGCTGGTAACTCACAGGCATCCAGCACTCTAAACTGGCAGGCAGGCTCACTGCAGAAACACCTCCAGTCAAAACGTGAATAATGACACTCATGCTTCTTTAAAGGACATTTACAAAACTGGATACCATTCAGTATCACTTCCTTTTGAATAGTCAGATTCACCATCTGCCTCACAATCATATCCACTGATGACCTGTGATCTTCAGTCAGATAGCTGTAACTTCACAGTGGATCCAGTAAACAGTAAGATATCTATTTTCTCATATCTAAGATATAGAAATGCAGAAAATTGTGGAAAATGTTATTCGAATTGAATGAGAATGATGAGTTTTGTACCATCTTGAACTTTGGTGAATCATCATCTTCATTATCATCATCAATGTATATACTAATTTACAACGTTCAGACACTCCAGTAAGATTGGCTGTACTTACGTAAGGAAAGACAGCAGTACATTAGTGTGTCCTGTATCTTCTACTGCTCCGATATATTAAGATCTCTAATCCTAAACAGCACAATATTGACAGTAATGGACATAGTTATGGTGACCATGAGCCAGTACTGACAGCACCAGTATCCAGCGGGCGATCATTCACCTTCAAATTCATATCACACCAATCAGTATGTTCAGCCTTTGTAAGCGATCTGTGTTGCTCAATTTCTTTTCTGATTATCAGCCCACAGCTGCATGTGCGTTGGTAGATGATTTCAGTCTGAAATTAAGTTTGCGCTCCACTTATTATTTGGAGCTACTTATTTAAGATGTTAAAGTCAAACCACAAGTTCTTCGCCACTGAAATGTCTCACCTTCTCAGCACAGCAGTTAGGAACGTTTTTTGTGTCAGGAAATAGTGCATTTTTGCGATGCAGAGCAGAGATCTAAACAGATGCATTTTAATTATAAACTCCAGTATTGCATCCTCCCTCTGTCCCAGGGAAATAGACTTGGTTGTTATGTTGATAAATTTCCCTGGAGGATATATTGCATTTTTTTGCTATGATTTAATATGGTCTGAAGGTGTGTACAACCTGGACTATTAAATTGGACTAAACATATATCCTTTCTGGATTGTAATGTACTGCTATCACAGTCTGTGTGTACAGACATGTAAATTTTTCTGATTTACAGCACATGTGCCCATAAAGAGACAGGCAGGCCAATGATATGCAGAGGGCAGGACACATTTTATTCAAAAGTTGCCCATAATCGCTGACTTGGCCTAACAGACCCATCTCCTGAGAGATGGGGAAGTGCATTCATGTTCACCTTAATGTGACCTTATTACAACCCACATATGCCCGACCACGTCGACTAAATGACCTCGCCAGCTGTCTCAATTCTAGATGATTATGCCTCGACATTTTCCATACTTCGGTAGTAACACGAGCCCTTTGCACGTGTGCAGTGCCGACTCAAAATAAACAAAATGAGATTCAGAATAAACTAGCTAGGTTCAGTTATGTACTGCCCGTGTCTGTCTGCATAGACACTGTATGGATGGGTGATGTGAAACATTCTAGACTTCTGACGACCTGATCAGATCCACCTGCACACATTATTCATAAACAGTGATGCCTTACCTGGCACCAGAAATGCAGGCACATTTCACACGCTTCGCATTTTCTGCACTGATTCAAAAGTCATCTGCGTTGCCAAGATGGCAAAACAGCTTTTAGCTTTTAATCAAAACCTTACCGAACCGCACAATATTTTTTTTATAGATTTATTTTCTTTGTATACTGTTTTATTTGTGTTTATAAGTTTCCCCTCAGTTTTTTAGGATGCTCTAATCTCGTTTAAAAACATGAAAAAGGAAAAGAATGAAGCAGTAATTTAAAATCTGTGCTTTGTTTTGTTGTGCAAGCAATTAAATCTTTACAATGAGCCCTAACAGCAGGACCAGTTTGGTGTTAATTAGGACGAATTACTTTACCACCCTTTCCAAATTTCTGCCAAATGTTGTCTGACCCCAAAGACTGTGTACAGCAGCAGCCCCTGTAAGGCAGTTTGGTGACATTTACGAGGAGATCTTCTGATGTCCTCACCGGCAGTCCGCCCAAAGATTACCCCTGCATCCACGTTTACAGTCCAGACGAACACATTTGGTGGTGACACTGAGATTGTGTGGCATGCAGTAAAGGGGTATAAACAACAACAACAATAACAATAACACACCCCGTGTGCTACTTTACTGCAGACTGCTGACTTCCAGGCAGTTAGCAGACAGTCAGACCCCAGTCAGGCACATCTGGCTTTGCGAGCAGAGCCCACAGCAGCCTGACCACACAGTTTGGCAGGGGCCACACAAAGATGTTCTCAGTGTGACAAATTATAAGCGTTTTGGTAGCAACACGTCAGCTGCTATTCATCTGTGAATGATACAACATCACATCAGAAAGCCCGACACTTAATTGCAATAAAAAGGCATTTGCTTCCCTGGACTGACTTTGCTCGGGTGTTTTTAGTAAGTGTACTTTTAATAGTTTTCTCTATACAGCACGAACTATGTGTTTGGGATGTTCACTGGGCAAGATTTTGCAAAATTTCATGGTTAAGAACAGCCTTGATATTGACTGTGACTCCTGGCGTTTGTGGGGGACTTTGGGCAGTAAATCGCATTTATGTTCTGTTCGGCCCGATAGATCTCAGAGGAAGGGGGTCTTCATATTTAAACTTTCAGCGGGGGACTCTGCTCTTTGTGGTCCCTTTTAATGGTGTTCCGCTGCATTCCTCCTTAACTGGAGCCCACTGAGCCCCACCCCGGTGACCCCCTCTCACATCGGCCCCGCTGCTTCTTCGGCCGTCTCTGTGTGTGTCCTGCAATGGCAGTAGGTCAGATCACAGGACCAGCAGCCGTATTGGTGGCCAGCACAGACCCGTTCGGACCCTCTAGGCCAATTTCAATGGACTACTGTCAACCAGCAGCACATCATAGCAAAATGCCACTAGCAGATTATGATTTTTTCAAGATATTTCAAGATCTTGAAGTCCCGCTTTCTTCTGATCCTACAGAGACTCATGACTCCACCTTTAAGGGCGATTCCGGCTGCAAAGCAAGGAAGGAGAGAACGGCGTTCACCAAAGAGCAGCTCCGGGAGCTGGAGGCAGAGTTTACCCACCATAATTACCTGACCCGGCTGCGTCGCTATGAGATCGCAGTCAACCTGGACCTCACCGAGCGACAGGTACGCACAGAACCCCAGCTGCTCAGCCACGTCTTCCTGCGGAGCTACCTCCATTTGCTAGACTGTGCAAATAGCAATGGTTTGGACAGCCAATCAGAGGCAGTCAATTTGAAAGGGTTGCGTAAGATTTTCCATTTATGTATAAAGACTATCCTTCTTTCAACTTAACTTTCATTATGAAAATGTCAACCTCATCATCACCATTTCATTCTGCCCAGTTGTAGGGCTCTTGTTTTAATTTGCACCATTAGTAACATTAATTAATTACTGGCTACCGTAGTTTCCATAGTACCTCACTTTGCTAAAGGCTATATATGAAATATAATATAGCTTGACCCTGTATATATTACAATTTATTAAAAGATCTATTCCAACATCCACCCAAGCTGAACCTGTTTTATAACTACAGACTTCAAATACTGGTTCCTGACTGGTCTGTGAGATGCTGACCCCATCCACTCACCCGTAGCCCACTCTCCCCAGTGTTTCATTCTGCACGGTCAGTTTCAGACTGGCCACAAAGTCTGTGCCAAGCAGAGATGAGTTTCCCAGGCCCTGGGTCCAAACCCCAGATCCCAGCACTACCCCGTGCTCATTCCGAAACCCCTCTGCAACTCGGCACTGTGTTTTTCCAATGAAGTCTACATATTTTGGCAGCCAGAGATCTTGCACACAAAAATGACAAGGGAGGATCAGACGAAGTAATGCGCTTAAAATAGTGTGGGAACAGATTGTCTTTATTCCTGTGTTGCTGTGGGGAATGCAGAGTGGGATGCACAGAGGTCTCACATGGCCTCCCCAGAGCCCAGCCCACACAGGAAGGATACAGTCTGCGCTCACAGGAAATGATGCCATGACAGTCCCACAGACTGGACACAGTACCTATACATTTCTACACATTCCATTGTGCTGAGCTGGATAGTTACTCAGATATTTCAGTTTCTTCCTTTGTTATATCCATTAGATAAGTAGTTCTAACGATGTTACATTTGGTTAAACCAAAAAAGAAGTGTCAAATAAAAGAAGTAGAAGCATTAATTCCAGTGATCTCTTTATAATGGACACTGTAGTGAAGAAATGTCTGCTTATCTGCTATTCCCATATTGCAGTATAGTATATGCTTCGATTTTGTTAGATTTTGGGTCAGAATCTCTGTCTGTCATTTGTAGGTGAAAGTGTGGTTCCAAAACAGACGGATGAAATGGAAGAGAGTGAAAGGAGGGCAACCCGCCTCTCCACACGATCTGGAGACAGACGACGTCGATTCTGCGGCCTCGCCCAGCTCAGAGTGACGGACTTGAGCCAGCCTGCATCAGCTGAATGCCCGTTGATGCCGCATTGCATCTTGGGATGCCCGGTTGCTGGAGTGGCCAGTGCCCATTGACTGACAGACTTGTGCATCTGCAGTGATTTTTGTACATTTTCCTTCTCACCTAAACAAATGGCAAAGTGCTTTCCTCTGTACACACTCTCCAGGTAGTTATGATCTACATTCAACTCTTTTACAATGAGAACTGATTAAAAATGAGCAGAAACGTTTTGGCATCATCAGTCCAATGAAAATGTAAATCAGTCATTCAGTTTACCTCTACTGTTGTATAGGGAAGTGCTTCATCTGGTGAGCAGTTAAGGTCGATGAAAAGCATCTGTCATTTTCAGCATTCTGCTGAATAAATCTGAATAAATAAAGTTTGCAGAACATTCAAAGCTTCGCAGCCATTCCAGACTTGCCAATTCAACTGGCTTTTGATATGTTGTGCTGTTTTTTTTTTGTTGTTGTTTTTGGTAAACTTTGAATTTTGTTTGTATTTCTATGTTTTTACATTTGAAATTTTAATAATAAATGAAATACAGATGTAGCAAATTAAGACCTGCAGTTAAAGGCTTCAATAAATGTTATAAAATTTTAAGCAAGGCCTTTATAATTTCCTTTTGGGTTATGGGGGGGTGGGATTACAAAGCGTTTCATTTTGGCCCACAGTTGCTTAAGCAAGTTTTTAATAGAGCTTTCCATCTCATTGTTTTTGCAAAAACCGCACAGCGTCAGTTAAAGCTTCAGCCACAAACTTCTCGATTCAGCAAGCGTGTATGCCTGCACGGAAACAATACCACTTCCACTTCCTGGAAAATCTTTTCTACAATTCTTCTGAGAATCTATTACTGCTGATATATCACTCAGTCTTAACAGGCCTGGGAGGACAATGCTAAGTTGCTAACAGCAGGCAGGCGGAATAGACAGCATGTGATTGAAACGTTGGGTCTTACTGCACCGCTGCACAAAAATGTGCATGTGCGGTGCCTTTACAGTAAGTGCTTCTTAAAACGAAGAAGCACTTTCCTGCTTCATTCTGAAGAAGAAAAGGGAAGCATCTGGGCAGAGGAGCTGCGAGCAGGATCAGATTGGCGATCCGTGTGGGACAGGCCCGCGAGCTTGAGGTCAGACAGCTTCCGTACAATGGAAAGGGGAAATAATAGGTTGGAATGGGCGAAAACAAGTCTTCTCAAATACAGGATGTTGTTGTAGCAGGTAGCAAGTCGTCCAATTTCCTGCTTCCCAGAGGAGACATTTGAAAAGTGTTGCGGTCGGTCGGACACACAATGGCAGGCCTATGTTCTGGCCGGCCTTCTGCACAAAGGCCCCTGGGGTTACTGCCCTCTGCGCTTTTTCCAGCAGAGGTATGATTCCAAATACACCCACCAAGCCCCGTAACCCTTAACGCACCAGACCCAGGAGGACAACATCTATAGGCCTATGACAGCTGCTGCAGGATGCCAGACTCTCAGTGTGAATGCCGGTGCTGTTTTCTGCCCGATAGTGATTTCTAATGGGCTGAGAATCCCAAAGAAAATAGTATTTTTATTTATTTCGAGTGTAAGGCTCAGCAGCCTATATGCTCAGTTAACTCCGTTAACTCATTACTGTTCCTGTTGAGTTCTGTCCTTCTCTGATGATTTCTTTTAATGTCTAGTGTGTCTCATAATGTTTTGGGATTATAATACTTATAATAAAGCATCTTGACCTCCATGCTGACAGTGTCAATTTTTGATAACAGCACGAGACCTGAGCTGCCATTAAATCAGTCTGTCACTTCTTGCAGAAAAACTAGTAACTTGAAACATATTCAAACTGATTCATCAGTTACTTAAAACATATCTTCACTCATTCCTGATTCCTCAGAATTATAACTGAGAATAATATATCTGCCTGGGCCAGTAGCTGAGAACATACCTGAGCAAGTGTTAGTCTGTCACGGCGTACACGCACTCAAACACTATAACCAGTTTAGAGAAACCATCTCACCTAACCACATGGTTTTGGGCTGCGGGAGGAAACTGGCGTACCCAGAGGAAACCAGTGCAAACAGGGGGAGATCATGCAGATTCCACAGACACTGAGCTGGGGACGGGAATCAAACCCACTTCCCTGGAGGTGTGAGGCCACAGCGACCCAATGAACCACCAGCCCCTATGTGCTACTAAATGTGAAAGCTGTTAAGAACCATAATATTTATATAGATGTATGGTAACACTTTAACTGCACCTTCATAATGCATTCATTATGCATTCATAGAACATTCATAAGCAGCATGTAAATATACCTTTCTTAAAGTAAATAAACCTGTCTTAAAGTATTGCATTCATAATACTTTCAATGATCAAGACATGACATAAATATATAGCTTCACATATATTTATATATATTTTTTGCATATTGTGTAGTTTTTTTATTGTTATATTGTATAGTTCTTTATTGCTATTTTATTGCTCCGTTGTATTGGCCTTTTGCTGCTGTAACAATGCAAATTTCTCAACTGTGGGATTAATATAGGTCATCTTATTCTGAAGATGTAGTTAACGTGAAGCATTACCAAATGTACTAAAACTGAAGTAAGGGAAGTGAAGTACAAGGCTAACACGTCTTAGCACTGGTGCACAGACAGTACTTGTGAAAAATCAGCACTGATATAAATTAGCTGTCTCAGCTTGTCACTAAAATTAATATGAATAAAACAGATGTAAGCTCATCAAACAGTTAGTGCACCTGCTTGTTTGAGCAAGACACTTATATGGAATGTGATCTCCCTGCTGAATTCTTACGTCATCAACATGTTTTATGAAAAAAATTGTGCTGTTACAACAGGAAAATCTAATAATAAACAAATTATCTGGATTTAGCAATAGCACATGGAAGGATAAAAAGAGCTAGCGTCCCAGACCAGGAGGACAGTACCATCGATATTAAAGCAGCTTTGATTATTTAAGCAGACTCCTCAATGGAACATTCCTTAAATATCTCCGGTCTCGAAGAGTTGTGAATATAACCTTTGCTTCCTTTCTGTGGGCAGTTAAATAAATGCTTTCACAAGAAAACATTTGTTAGCAGTTGGAAGACAAGCAAGTGACTTCATTTGAAATGTAACCGGAGACTCATATAATGGTCTTTCAATGTGGTGAGCAGATATCGCTTCTGAGTGCAAGATTACGGTGTGGAAGCTTCAGACTTCACTGGCACGGATTGCTGAAGTGCTGCTTCTCGATTGACCTTCTCTACCACACACCTGGAACTTCCTGCTGTCAGTGAGGCTCACACGTGTATGCACATCCAATGGAGAATTATTTTGTTTTCATACAGGAACAACAAAATTATACTTTAAGTATTGGCTCAGACATTAATCATTAGCATGAAGCTTGGTGACTGACATTTGTCCTCCATTTCCCAGACAGAAAGATGTTACACAAAAAGAATTTAATCCCAGTGGGATTTGTCATTCCTGATTGGTGAAATTAATGTTCTAAAACTGTCATGACAATACAGATAAAACATTTGGTACTGATTGCCTGTGGCAAACCAGTAGCTTTTCTGCAAATCCGATACTCGCGTTCAGTTACTGGCTGAGCAGCAGGCCCATCTTTAAATGATTCTTTCCTAATGTCTTGGATATATCTTAGAAACATTCCTTCATTTCTATCTATTAATATCACAAGCAAGCGTCCAACAGCACCGGAAATAATCTGGATACTTTTTCATAAATTCTATCGCTGACTAAGAATTTATTCATGGGATGATTGAGTTAATACCACAGTCTCGGACAGATCCACACCTACCGACGTGCAAAGTCCATCCATGCTCCATATGTGCTTCCCCAGTACAGGACAGCACTGAGTCTGGAACCTATACCAGAAAACACAGGGCAAGGCACAAGGCAGGGGAAACCCTGGGAGGGGTATCCCGGTCTGTTGCAAGGCACACATTCACACAACCACAAACCTCACCTAACTACACACTTTTGGAGTGTGTGTGTGTGTGTATTGGGGCTCTTGGGACAACATGCAAAATCCACACACTCAAAGAACATTGAACTGGAAATAACTCAAAATAACATTTTCTCTTTTGCAGCTGATGTGTCTGATAAATATCACAAAAATGTTTTCAATTGCTGGCACTGACCATATGTGGTCTGGTATATTTTATTATGTCAAATCTATATTAAATAAACTTGATGTAGACATTTTGCAGTATATCCTGTGTCACCAAAAGGAGAAGAAAAAAAACATCTCTGAAGTACACAATCCATTATCGTCAGAGTTTTGGATTCTGGGACTAGCCTATGACTGTCTGAAGAAGGAAAAGTTATTTCAGATAATTTGTAGCATCCTACAATTGAATGTTATACTTAGCTGAACAATAGATGTGCCAGAATCGAAGAAACATTATATACCTTACTGGACTATCTCAACAGTCTCGAGCAGGAGCATTTTGGCTACAGTTAACAGGACCTTTAATTCGAAGCTCTTTGGGGCCACGGAAGGCTCGTGTGAAAATCTGGGCTTGATGGATGGCTAGAGGTGGTGAGGTCACAGCTGACAAGCGGTCGTCGGGATTAAAGCGTGTCCTACAGTGACGCAGTGAATAGCATCTGCATATGGATTAACTGTATGTTATTGTTTACGGAGGCAACATTTCAGTGCTGACATCAAAGCTGCGTGACATCTGAACTGCTCACTGAGGTTAGTTCTGACAGCAGATATTGATGAGATGCATTTCCAGCACTGGATTTTATAATTTGAACAAAAAAAACAATACATTTTATATTGAGCAGTGAGACAGGGCTTGGTTTGTCACTGGGGACATGAAGTGGAGATCATAGCCAGAGGTAGAAAGCACTTCGCCCCATCGGTTTTCACAAGTAATACTGGATGACAAAACCAGAAAATGGCATGTTTATTATCATATATTTTACTGTACCGCAGAGCACACGCAAGTACAATGCTCATTGTCAATTTAGTTTAATCAGATTGTGCTCTGAAAAATAACAGTTATGACATATATGGAGCCAGATTCATGAGTTGTTTATCTGAAGTGTTTAGAAATTATTAAAAAAAAATTGTAAACTCACTGCTTCGTGAAACACAGGTATTTAAGGTAGTGCACACAGCGCAGTACGTGGAGTGGATGAATGATTTTGTGTTTATTGATACAAACCACGAGCCATACAAACTGAAACAAATATTTGAAACTTTTTGGCTTTAACCAGGGCACAAACTATGTGGTTTTTATTTAAGAGGATCTTTTTACATTTTCCAGATTTGAACTCAAGGTTATTTTTCTGACTCAGACTCTTCTCGTTGTCATGTGTGTGTACTTAAAGAGTGACAGTGAGGTAAAAGGTGATTTCAGTCACCCCTCAGTTAATATGCATATATTAAGGCAAAAAGTGAAGTCTTATTTTCTTTTTCTTACATTTAAGGTTTAATTTTCTAGATTGTGGATGGTGTATCCTAATGAGGGGACTGCTTAGTGCTTACTTGTTTCATCTGGACTTGTGGCAGGTTGTTGAATGTCTGAATGCAAACAGGGAAAAGGGGGCAGAAAAGTAGGGGTTAATGTAACAAATGGGATGGATTCTGGATGCTGTGAGGCTCTTACACTTAGATTGTCAAAGTTTGATCTTTAAATGCATATTATTCAGACGATATCTGTGAATTTGTGTCAGATGTGATGGTCCAAAAATATCCATCTTTAGAGTTTGTTATAAATTTCTGCATATATTTTTGGATTTGGGGTTATTAAAGTCATAGTAACATACAATAGTTTCAATAGTAACCATACTTACTCTAGATCTCTGCTTGCGTTAAATTGTCAATACTCTGGAGGACATTACTAAGACCCCCACCACCAACCAACCATAGCCAAACAGGCCAGATTTCCGCAAAGATCAATGTAAGACGTGGGTCACAGAAAGGCCTGAAGACAAATATTCAAGGTTGCTTACCCCCCTTGGCCATAAAAATTGTGTTATTGTAGGCCACCTGTGAGATTATTCCCCCTCTGTACATGTAGCCCCCATCCAAACATCCCGGGCTAAAAGCAGGCTGGGGGGGGGGGGGGTTGGGGGCGTCTATGTATCTCCCAAGACAACAATTTTTTGGAGAAGTAGAGAAAAAGAGCTACAAACCCTGGGTATGCGTAGAGTGGAGGGATGTATGTGTTTATGGCGAGTCTACAGAGGAAATGGGTTACAAATGAAGAACTGTTGAAATGAGTAATTCCGGTGCAGCCTGTGTGTAGAGCGCACGCAGATGAAGACTCTACTCCCCCACTGCCTCTCTGACTGACCCCCAACCTGCCCTGAGATTGGTGAGTCCTCCGAGTCAGATAAATCTCCTGCTTCCACCTTGTTCAATCAGTTTGGCCTGGGTAGGGTCCCGGAACTCAGTGTTAAATCACCCGGCCTTCCTGCTGGGTCTCTCTGACAGCCCATTGGGCCAAGTGGTGCCAGGGTCACAGGCCTAAGCCAACAGCCCCGCTCCTACTGTCTGGAATATCTGATTGGCTCTCCTGGGCTCTTCCCGAAAACAAGGAGTCAGCCTGTATTTGTCAAACATTGTGCACAGCCTACAGCCCTGTTTGCTCTTTGCCAGTGGTGCAGCAGGGGTGAGGAGAGATCACAAGCCCCAAATGGCTTATATTACATGCTGTTGACTTAGGGACAGTGGGGTTACCGCACTCCAATCTCATGTGGAGCATTGCTGTTGTTCCCCTGGGTCTCTGGCCTACTGACTGTTTACCTTTGTGACATTTCCGTTCATACATGTCAATATCTCCTCTTTTTAACAGATCTATTCAGCAACAGCAGCTCTCTGCATACACTAGTGGCCAAAATTGTGGAAACAGTTCTAGAGTCTGCTGAAATTAATTCAACTTTTGCTCAAGTTACTTATTTGTGACATTCTTTGATTATTTATAAACATTACGTAATGCCAAAAATACTAGGTGTTTGCACAATTTTGGCCACTAGCGCACGGTGAGCCATTATAGAGGATTCAAGCAGAATAAGGTTTCAGCATGTTATTGGGGCACAAGTGAAAGACCTGCCAAAGATCGTCCACGGTTTGAAAGCATTATCCTTACATAAAACGTACAGTAAAAAAATGAGGTCATACGTTGGGTTTCCGTCATTATAACCAAGCCTGTGTGATCCCCAGAGCTTTGTGCCTGTGAGCCTCGCATCTTCACTGCTGCATAATTGGTCATAAAGCAGAACAGATTTTCCTCTGTAAAGTAATAAGTGGTGAACCGTCGCAGACTTGTTATGCTGCCTTTGAGCTGTTCTCACTCCGCAAAGTTGATGCAAAATGACATGTTCATTTTGTTTATTCCTCTGAGCGTTTTCAGTACATTGTGCTTCCAGATGTTTCTGCGAGACATCTGTGTCGGCCCCACTTCCTGGCGTGGTGATTGGGTGGGATGGTGCTCTGGCCATGAGGCGGCGATCAGGGAGCGAGGAAGCGGCTCATTCCAGATTCTGACTGTGATTCATCGTGAGGGCTGGAGAGCTCACATGGATTCAGGCAGGTTTCCTGTAGCACACAGCTCATCCAGAGAAGGGCTCTGGGAGAGTGGACAGTGGACACCAGGGGCTGTAGCCTCAAACTGAAGGTTACTACAGCACGATTGGTAAGGAACTTAGGGAGTTATGACTTATTTCAGGAAGCTGTTTGACACCCAAAATCATCCGCTTCGGTCAGTGTAAAACTGCAGCCAGCGACTATAGCGTAATTCTCAAAGCTTCTCCAAATATTGTAAGGGAGTTAGTGTGAGGTGGGAGCTGGGACGTGTGGTTCAGCACTGCGGCTCAAACCGGCCCAGTCAGTGTCCCTTCACACTGACCCTCTCACAAGCTTCCTTACTGTACGAGTGCCTGCCTGAGTCAAACTGTCTCAATCACATTCTCTCTGCTGCTGCCACGCATATCAGATAAGTGCAAAAATATTTTTCTAATTCAAAAACCAACAATAACTGTTGTTAATTAAACTAAAAATAAATAACAAGGATTAGAAGCTATTAAAAAGTTCTGACAAAACACTGCTTTGTTGCTGCCGCCACATGCTTTAGATGTCCCACATGCTTTTGACAATTTCCACTTTTGTGTTACGGACGGCTGTCTGACATGGAGCTGGGTGAAAGGTTGTGGCCCATGTTGGTGTGTTTGTAGTGGTGGTTGATGGGGGGGGGGGGGCGTCCCAGGGGATGCCCAGTTACAGGTCGACGCGCTGGGCTGCACATCACGCAGTACTGCAGTATAGCCATGGAAACACTACAGGGATTTCTCACCAGCTTCATGCACGGATGCAACTTGGATGAATGGAGGAGCATAAGGTCCACAGATCTCCGTCCACAGATCGCGTTTGGCCTAATATGGAGATTTCACTGCCTCCACAGTCCAGTTTATTTCCTGTCCTGAACAAACAGTATGTACTTCTGGCATTCAGACATGGCAGTGATATTCTATATACCACATGGTGATTATATGACAGCAATGGTGCTATGGGTCTCCAGACCAATTGATCTCCTTGCTGTAGGTCCTCACCAGTAGGAGAATGACCCACTCACTGATGCCATTCTTCCCTCGCGGTCCCATTACCACTTAGCCCCTGAGATGAAACGGAGAGCAGGACCGCGCTCGTAGCGTGACAGGCTAGAATTTTCTGGAGCTTTTCCCGTGTTATTCTACATCCAGTACTGTCTTTCATCAGCAAAGTCCTCCCGCTTACAGTCTCCCAGAGAAGGGCCCAGTGTTGGGTTTCACTGGAGATCTCCCACCGGAGCCTGTGGGAGGATGATTTTTAACACATGTAGAGCCGTCCTGAGGAACAATGGCCGGCCTGTTATTGTCGGCTCCCCCAACAGGACTAAGCCGGTGATGTCACACTTTGCACTCCCACCTTTCGCCCCCTCTTTAAGTCCCCCGTCCAATTAACACCTGTTTTCGCGGCTCCTTTGCACCCGGGCGATCTCACAGAGCAAGCTGTTTGGTCTGGGAGGGATTCCCTGCAGCCTGTGATATTAATGCTCTGATCACACTGATTTCCATGCTGTACGTCCCTGGATGTCATAAAATGTCCCGTGAGACAAAATATTCACAAGCCCCCAGAATAATTAATAGTATTTATTATAGCGTTTTAGTAGTATTGTATTATAACATTTATATTTGCAGAATGCAGTAAATTGCAGTATCTTCATGCTCATTCCCTTACACTACCACTGCATCCACTGGCAAATACTGTACCACTAAATAGTTCTTCTGTAGTGATATGTATTCTTAGTACCTTACTCTTAAACATTATTATTATGATCCTTAATTATTGTTACTATTACCAGTTTCATCAGTCTGATTATTCTTTATTCTTCACATTATCTATCTATCTATCTATCTATCTATCTATCTATCTGTCTGTCTATCATGTGGCTTTCATTTGGCTGCATCTATCGCTTGATGCTTCCCAAATCAATGTGTCACAATGACCTACAGGCAAAGACTACAAAAGATGCTAAAAACCGGTTTACAACCAGCCTACCCTCCTGTCACTTGAAAGACATGACATCATCAATCAGAAACTCCTGGCATTCCAAGGCACTGGGGGATACGTCTCTGATTGGATGCTGTGGAAGCGGGAGGTGGGGCTGACAGCCACTACTGATGATCCCAGCTTCATGCTTCATGGTTTCATTTGTATTTCTGTCATTTTCCTAAAGAAGAAAGAAGACAGATGAGGACGAATGAAGCTGGATTGATGTTTATTGTATTTTTTTCTATGTATATTTTACACAGGCTTTTGCCAGTCAGGCACACAATGTCAAAATGACCAGTCAGATTCCGTTTTGGGGTCATGGACTGAATTCGTCAGGCTTTATCACAGTTTTTCACTCTTCATACGTTAATGGAAGTGCATACTTTTATGGTCTGGCTCGACAATGGAAGACGGACAGCAGCCAGTGTCGTCCCAGCTTTCACCTCTGCTGGGAGCCTCCTTCTCTCGTCTTCACCTGGAATTCAGCATCGGAGCCTGACTGTCCTGCTTCCATCTTGGAACAGTTCACACGATCTTGAGTGTAGCTCCAGTTTTTTTTCCCACAATAAAGCATTTCATAGCTTTCTAGACTCTCATTTCACGTAATAAAATAAAAGATAACACAGCTATCGTGATTATGACAGACATATTACTCTGCAGTCCACTAAAGCACTAAGTGTAAGACACTGTACTGGCGGGATTGGAAGGTAATGCAGTAAATTTAATGGAGTAGTTTTTTGCAAAATGGTTCTTCTTAAGTATTTTTAAATGAGAGTACTTTTATTAAAGTTTTATTAATTTGAGGAATAGTGCAAATGAGGGAGTGGCTAGGGTCCACCGCTCAGTCACAATGACTTGCATTGAGCTGGCAAGCAGGCACATGGAAGGTGTATGTAGCAGACCTGGAGATTCAGACTTAACCTTACTGGCACTTCTTCAGACAGGGTGTCAGAAGGCGCGCCAGAAGATATTCCCTGGCTGCTTTTTCTTTTCCAGTCAAAAAGAGACAAAGACGGGTGCTGCTGATTAACAGTGTCGATCATCGTTTTTTTTTTGCCTCTGTGGTAGGCCATCTAAAGCCAAATTATAAATCTCTTTTAAAACTTTCTCTTGTCTTGCTTTGTGTGTAGCTCATGCCTACTTCCTCTACAACGGCGATAATTGTCGGCTAGTCACTGTCAGACACCAACCCCAGGTTACTGCTCTGATATCAATGATTACCGGTAGTATCGTGATATCGCACAGGCCTAGTGCTAACCTGACATCGTGACTTGTGCTACAGTAGCTTCCAACTGTGACCGCTGGCACTTTTCCACTGCCTCCAGGAACCGAGCCGTACCGCTAACAGGTGGTTTTTCATTGTAAAGTATGCGAGCCGTAGCCAAGCCATAACTGCTGACATGCAAAAGCGTGACCAAACCGAGCTGGTTATACCACTACCATCCGGAGGGCGCTGAGGGCCTAGTGGGGCCCCAGCCCATACATGGAGTTCTGTGCATGGATTATCTGAAGGAAAAAACACATATCCGATATACAGTGGTACCTCGACTTCTTAACGCTTCTTAACTTCTTAACGCTAAGTCATTAGTAAGTTCTGTGTTACACTTACGAACGACTTAACGTTAAGAAGGCTTTGGGAAACTCACCTCTGTTCATTAATTAACAAATCAGGTTATGAACCAGATGTTTGAAATTTTTTCGTACTGGTTTGCTAACCGTGTTTCAGGCTGCGAACACACAAACATCCCCCAAAAGGGTCCACTGAAAGTGCCCCAAAGAACCTCCCGAAACACGAAGAAGTGTACATTATGCCAAGAACGGTTGTGGAATTTATAAAAAACTTGTCTTTACTATATGTCAGGCTGCGAACACACAAACATCCCCCAAAAGGGTCCACTGAAAGTGCCCCAAAAAACCTCCCGAAACACGAAGAAGTGTACATTATGCCAAGAACGGTTGTGGAATGTATGAAAAACTTGTCTTTACTATATGTCAGGCTGATTGATAACATGTTTGTAATGGTTTTTAACAGTCACATATCTATACATAAAATTGCAGTACTTCATTAATATCATAAATTATTAAGTAACTCCCATTTAAGTGTTATATTCTCCATTCACACATAGTGGCAACTGCGTATTGTTTACAGTACGAACAAAGAAGTTCATCGCCATACAACACGTGGCATCACGAAAT
>JAODKC010000048.1:16598372-16619102 GCA_026777985.1 Mormyrops attenuatus | reverse complement strand
TGGCACACAGAACAACAGCCCCCCACCCCACCCCCCCGCTAAATCCATCCACCCTGCAAAAATTCCACATTGGCCCAGCTTACGGGGGGGGGAGTATAGACACCAGCTGCCTGTTCCATTCTGCATTTCTGTGGGGGCCTGAAGAGTTCACCTGGGACACATTCTTGGTGGTGTTTTGGTTGTGTGTGTGTGTGTGTGTGTCTGGGTTTTTTTTTCAGAACGGGGTGTATCCATGGCTACATTTAAGAGGGGGGTGTTATCTAGCGCTCTGAAAAAGGGAGGACATTGCCTCCATTCTGCTGTCTCCCATTCTGGAAAAATCCCAGCAGGACTGTTTGCCGAACGCTACTTCTCTGTCTGCACCAGCACAGGAGTTGGAGCTCGCTGGGTCACTTAACGCCTTGGCCTCGTTTCACGCTCGCTCGAGTCTTCCTAGGTTCTGTTGTGCCAGGATCGGATGTAACGGGGCAAAATGTGTGCATGTGGTGGCAAGGGTTTGCAGATTTAGCGTGTGTCGGCAAGTAATGAGAGAAATGGGCGGTACAGGTCAAAGGCAAGCATTTCCACTGCTGCCCCATGTGCAAGACAAACTGAGATTGGCTTGCGGAGTCTGCTCCCCCCCAGAAGATGGCGCCATCGGCAGCCGCCTACTTCACCAAATGGCTTGGCCCAGTGTGTAGGTTTCAAAAGGGAAAGTGAAAAGCACAGCCCTTTTCCTTTTGTTAGGGGGCTGGGGGGGGGGGGGGGGGTTACCAGCCCTGGGGTGTGCGAATGGCATCTGCAAAAGTTTTAACGTTAATACCAGTGCTCGTTAATAACTCGCGCTTGCCTCACCCATCTGGTAGAGTCTGAAGTATTTTCACAAACCATACTATCCCCCTTTGGAGTTTGGTGCCCGTTTTTTCCGACTGTGTGCCAGGTATGAGATGTTTAATCAACGTTTGATTACCTGCTTTTATAGCCAGTGTTTTTAATATTGATATATTGGTTTAAATCCCTTTACAAAGTTTGTTCTAAAAGATTAGCAAGTATTACATTCATTTTATTCTTTTTTTTTTCTTCTGCCACCAATGCATTGTAGTATTCTGGTCTTTTAAAATAAGCACACATCTGGAATGTCACCAGGCCCCAGGGACTTGATAATGACAGATAATGACATTAGGCAAAGAATGTAACAAGATTAAAAGCACTGAAATATAAGTCCGCTTGGTTGTATAGTGTACATCAAGACCTTCATTTTATTTTTGGATTTGGCTATATGTTTGTTGTAACATTTTCCTCTATACATAATTGTGTATCTATACAGTATGGGGAAAAAGTAACTGAACACATGTACAATTGTAACATAATTGTGGTATTTATCATTGAAGAAAACCGCCATCACTTCACTACCCAGCATTCCCCCAGATGCTTTCATTCTTTGGTGGTGGTTTTTCCACTGTAGTAGAGAAAACCCACCTATTCTCCATCTTTTTTTTTATGAATTCTTTAGAATTAATGGAATGCAACACCTGCAGATTTTCGATGTTTACGCATGCAAGTTTCTCCCCTGTAAGTTTCTAGTCCTCTATTCCAAGCGTATCCCTGCGTGTGTTAATTTCTTTTTTCTTTTTTTTTGAGGTGGGGGGGGGGGTCCCATAATTCTCATTCGTTTTAATTTGGCAGCTTCCATTTAGACATGGAAGGCTGTAAACTGACATCCTTATTGCTGAGTTCAGGTGGGCTGAAGGTCACTGGTAGCTTGGAGCCTGGGCCTCTGCTGCCCTCATGAGTCATTCCAGGTTTTGTAAAAGTATTATTACCCTGCATCAGCGCTGAGCGGTAGCATTACCTTCCGAACCTCACCATTCAGTAAGAAGCTGATGGTCCTCCCCACTAACACTGCATTTAGATGTGTGTAAAGATATTATCCTCTCGGTGTGAGGCTCATTAACAAATAATTTGTACAATGTACTGTAAATTTTATTTGCTGAAATTAAAAAATGTAATATTGATCAACCAGTATCATTAAAATTTAAAAATACTTGTCCTGCTTGAAGGTTCCTGTTTATCAGATTGCTTGTAAGTGCAAGAGCACATTTGGCATAAGACTCTATTTTCTAATACTCATAAAGCTTTCTTTTAATATGTTTTAGAATACTTAATTAGAAGTATTTCAGGAAAACCAATTATGATAGGACCCCACCCCGCCCAAGGTTAGGACATAGTAAGGAAACTGGATCAATTTGCACAATAGTCGCTTTATGGTAATTTTTCAGCTTCCTGTTTTCATGGGTTAGCATAACAAACTGTACATAATCCATTAAAGTGCTCCATTCGGAAGCACGTAGGAGATGCAGCCACGCTCACGTGCCGCCCATCTACATTTAATGTCAGAGCTTGGACGGGTGTACATACCTAATTTTGCAAAAGCAGTGTCCCGTTAACCGCTTAAGTCATCCAACGTGTCTGAAGGTTCGACTGGGTGTTCCGGATGCGTGTTCTGATACTGTAGGGAGGATGTGACCGTTTTACCGCGGTACTGTTGCTGGCATGTGTTGGCCGAAGCATCCGTACGTGTTTGTGGGTGTGCAAGTCTATCGAAGTCGAGCTCAGTGCTGTTTAACCCTTGCATGTGTTGAACTCCAATAAAAACACTAGCAGTGTGTGACCTGTTCCTGATGGACTCCTTGGTATTTTTAATACATTTGTTTCCATGGTTAACTGTTATATACGACATAGATCAGCGTGTCTCCTGCATTCATATCTTAATTAAATCCTGCAACTGTGTAGACCAAGTTTTCTCAATCCAGTCCTTGCCCCCCCGCCACTTCTTCACATTTCTGCTCCCTCCCAGCTGCCAGCACATTTGAGCCAAACAAACAAGGAATGAGAGACACCGAAAACCTGGTACAGGTGTGTTGAGATGTGGGAGGAAGCAAAAATGCAGACTGTCTGGTGATTCCTGAGGACTGGTTTGGGAAATGCTGGTCTAGGATAAGCAGGATTAATTTACAATATTTTGCCTTTATTGTAGAAAATATGTCATTATAACAAATAGTTATAATTAATTCTTCTAATATTCATCCACTTTCAATAACTGCCTCTTGAAGTAATGTGATCATGCAGATGATGACCCAGCAGTGTGTAGGATGTTGTCATATTGTCATATTTATGCATATCTTTGACGTGATGTAAAGCGGAAATGTTTCCCGATTTGAAAGCCAATACAAGCCGCTTTGCGGTTCCTCCGCAAATATCATTATCCATCCATCCATATTGTATATCTGTTTGTCTTATGCAGGAGCCTATCCTGAAAGCTACTGGTGCAGGGCAGAGAATATCACAGGACAGGGTGCCAACCCATCTCAGAATATCATAGAGATTTTAAGAATATTAATCAAATCTACTGGGAAAAACATACAATAAACCAGTTCTACAACACTAATGGGTATGTGTTGTATAATTATAAATAAGCACTTACTGGCATAGAGCTCATCATTTAATGCAAACAGCACGTTAATCAGGACAACCTCTGTTTAGCAACAGGGCAAACAGTCCATGTCATGTTACTCAATGCCCTTCTCTCCACCCTGTCTCAGTTCCAGTGCTATCCCCGGTCATTAACCCACATTGTCCCAGCGTTTTGTTTTGATTATTTGGAAGGCAGCGGTTTGTATATAACATTCTGCGTATTTTGTCAGAAAAAACATTCCTAGTCATTTAGTCGCGAGTTTTTTTTACGTCATTATAATTACATTTTTCTGGGCATAAAACGAGTGTTTTCCCATGCTGAATTGTTTACCAACTGAATTGTTTTCACATATTTCCTCAAAATTGTTGGTCACTGACATGCAGGTCCGTTTTGTCTGTTAACCTGAAAACTCAGCCCCCGGCATCAAGTAGGAATAAATGATGTAACCGCAGAGCCACAGCTGTGACGTCATATCACCCCACTGCTTTCCAAACGCAGCAATTGGTCGCTCGCTCTGGTTCTACAGGCGGAGTCTTTGGTGCGCGTCACACTAACTTGAGCATCCACTAAGTCCATCCCCGAGCCATCTGATTGGCTGCTCCCCCGGTGTGTCCGCGATGGGAACGGTCGGCTGTAGTTAGCCGAATACCGCCCGTTAAAGTGGCCACTCTTCGGGAAGTGGCGCAGAAAGCGCCCCGGCCTGTTAACGCCGGTATTGTGTAGCACTCTTACTCTGTCGCTTTCGACAATCCACCCACCATACAGAACCACTTGATACATTACGATAATGATGCTTAAAAAATGAAGCACTTTCAATGTACATCTGAAATCCCACTAAACAGCAGCAGATTTCTGACCATAACGTTGTCCCAGAAATTTTAATTCAAATTCCTGAAAAAAATAGTACTTGCACAGATCCTTGCTGTCAGTGAGTTATGGTTAAATTGTGTTTCAAATAACAACTGCAGCGAGTACTTTTAATGCAAATGTGAATGTAATCTTAGTGACTGCCTAATATAGATTTAAAGTAAACATGATGATTGTCAACATATATAAACGGTTGAAAATAAACAAATAATATAATGGATGTACTCCCATAAAAAAACGGACAAAAATAGCCGTGTTAATATTACGTCTGAATGGTCTGCTAGAGAGATCGCAAAATACAGGGATTCGTGAGTCACCATAATGGCGTAGATGATTGGTTAATCTGTGTGTCAATCATTCGGGACTTGGGGGCTTGTCTGGATCCTCCTCAAGCACGTTAGTGCACACTCATTACTGAGTGTTTAGACAAGTTTGCTTTGAGTATTAGTATGGAGGCGGAAGAGTCTTGCTTGTAGGTAGACTAATCAGTACTAAGTTATGTACTTTGAGGTCTTCTAGTGTACTCAACTGCTTACTTTTACACGCTGTAACGGCAAGAATTCTGCCATTTGAATGGCACATCGTAGACATTCGGAATCGATTGCAATTGGTATACATTTCTAAAACAAGTCAAGATGAACAACTTGTCCTTTGACGATCCGTCGCTGGAGAGCTTGAACGCAAGCATCTCAATCAGCGATCCCAGCGACATTGACACAGCGCTGCTGAGCGATATTGATGGTAAGACACTGTCACCGGACCGAGCATCCGACCGTGAATGTCCCGTAATCTGGTGTAACTAAGCGGGGGCTACAGCTGCAGAATATTCCAGGATCGCAAACGGAATGTGTAGGCTTTGTGGGTACCGCAGTATAACTGCGGCTAATAGACCTCACGATTGTACGTACGGCTAGTATAGTAATGATACACCGGCATAGTCGGCTAACGGCTGCATTGATATGTTTTGAGGAAAGCGAAATGCATCTAGTTGGCAAATGTAAAAGGCTCCATATTAGCCATCATCTCTAGTGAGTACGTATGTCATATTGCATCTTAAAGGCGTGACATCCCATGTAGTAATGTGCATTATTCTGCGCAGATTTCCAGTTCGGTGTGGGGAGCATGAGGTAAAGTTGCTATGCGAGCTCCCCGCCCCCTTCAAACTTGTGTAGATGACGTCATGTAGGGTTACTATCGTGCGTTTCCTCGAGTTCACCCGAAAGACATTTGGTTTAATTTACTAATACGCTGCTTTATCCTGCTCTGTGTATTTTTAATGACAGGCAAACACATTTCAGTCATATTTTAATGTCTTTATCTATAGGGATTATCCTACCAGGTTTCTTTTGATACAAAGCTAAGCTTTTAAATTTTAAAGCATAGTGTATACAGCAAGTTATTTATAACTACGGACCATACATTCGTTTCTATCTATTACCGAATGCACGTATTGTTCATTTATAATCGTTTTGCTGCGAGATACGTATAAGGTGTGTGCTGAAAAGCACATTAGCAGTGCTAAAAACGTTAGCATTGCCCGCTGGTAACCCCTCGCCGGAGTGGTTGGTGACAATGGCCGATAGTAACCCCGGGTCGCTGGTCTCGTGGAAGCGGCAGCTAACAGACGCGCTTTCTTCCAGTCTCGGGGGCGGGTCCTTATGGCGAAGCGTCTAGGGCGCGTCCCATTGGCTGCCAGCGATCACCTCATACACAACATTGCCTGCCCGATCCCGCTTTTTTGATTATTTATTTATTTTTTCCTCTGCGGGTAGAGCTCCCTGTCATTCGCACCCCTCGGCACCCCGACATTTAGCCCCATGGTGCGTGATGAGTCATCGGTCTCTTTTATGGCCGATATAATTGATCTCATAGATGCTCATTTTTAAAATATGGCGATCAGAGTATCTGTTCTAAAAATTCTGTAATGCATAATATGCAGTGCTTTTTAATTTTGTTTATGTATGTCCCACAATTGCCAGTATAATTGCTGTTAACGATATTATTTAAAAAAACTATTTTTATTAGTTTATATATAACTATTTTTAATAATATATATGGTGATAGCCTATTGCAAGGACCAGTCTCCTGAATGATCAATCTGCCTTGCGGTGTCAGAATACAGAGCGGGTGGGATGGTGCTTCTATCTTCCGTTTTCATGCCCACTGGGTGCAGCATTTACGTTCTCGGCAAACATCCCAACATCGACTTCTATCCTTTTCTTGCCCGAACGCTTCTGAATTTTTCAGCCGGGTATTGATGACTTTTAGCGCCCCGTTAAGCTGGTAATAGATTTCCTCCCGCGGTTAATGGACTGTGGTCGCGGCGGCCTGCAGAGACTGAGGGGGCGGGGGCGTTGCCCCTCTGTTGCTGCAGGAAAACAAACCAGCCCCCCTCCCCCCAGTAAAGTGACATTTCCCTGCTTTTCGGCACCCTGGCCGTGACTGACCATGTCAGAGGCATCATAAAAAGGCAGTTAACAGCAACAAACGTGCAGTGTCAGTAAGCAGAAGCCAGTGGTTTTGCAGTGTCTGTTTAGTACATATGTAAATGTCTGGTTGTGTGCTGCAGGGTGTGGGCTCTGCTTTAATACTAGGTGCTTCTTGGAGTGGCAGTACCTGTTAATGAACCAGAGTGTATTTTTGTGATATAGGAAGTGAGAGTGTAATTGCACAAAATGCGTTTTTGTAACTGGATCGTTCGCCTCTGTTTCCACAGACATGCTGCAGTATCTGAACCATGATATGGAGTTTCCGGGACTATTTGAGCACCAGCAGTTTGGTGGAGTGCCTCTGCCCCCAGACCTTCCTCCCCCCTCCCATGCTACCTCCTCTCCCTCATCTCCATGTTCCTCCTCCACCTCCTCATCTCCCCGAAAGCCTGGCAGTACCCCTCACCTGGATGCCCTGTTGGGCCCGCCCACTGTCCCGAGCTCCACTCCCCCTTCCAAGGCACTCCAGTCCCCTCCTGCCTTCCAGCAGCCGGCGCCCCTTCCCCCAGCCCTGTGCCCCCTGGCCCCGACTCCTCCTGCTAAGCCGGTACCGGCGATATGTCCCGCCAAGACACAGCCAAGCTCGGCAGCCCTGCACCCCGTGAGCCAGCCGGCACTGATCCACCCTGCGGCGGGGATGGCCCAGGTGATCAGCACCAGCACGCAGGCGCTCTTCACCTCTGCCGCTCCGTCACCGCAGCAGCTGGCGCCGGCGCAGACCGGCTACACCAATCAGACCACATTCACAGGTAAGTGGGCCTTAGATGCCCACACAGTCAGCGGTCGACTTACTCTGCTTCTGTCCGACCTTTGCTGTGATCTTTCCCCATCTGATCAAGTAACCCCCCCCCCCCCCCCAGTCACGTTTACGCTGCAGGTTTCAGCTTTCATACTGGTCATTAAGTGGCTTTTGAGCTGCCCCCTGAAGACAGCCATGCATGCTCATCATGTTACTGGACCTTTTCATTAATTAAGCTGCTGATTTGGATGACATGTGTCTTAACGGGTTTTGTAGTTTCAATGTTTCATTTGTCAGGTACACAGTTATGTGTAGTGAAATGAATTGTTGCCTGACTCCAGACTGAAACAGGGGATACGTATTTATGTATGTAAGCTGTACATGTGTAAGCTGAGCAGCCTGGAACATTGGTTTTGCAGGTTCTAAACACTGCACAACGGTATTGCCTACGGAAAGAAGGGTTTGGGATATATGTGCCTATTTCCGGATGGTCATGAGTTTGAATCCCGTGGCTGGCAGAGTGACCATATCGCATTGGGGCTGCAAAGTGGCTCATCCACACTTCTGACCCCTAAACTTCACTCACCTGTATATACGTGTGTCTGGTCTCTCATGGAGATCAGGATGGCGCTTGCAAAAACCCGATTTCCTCACAGGGATAGTAAATTAGGAACAGTTTGTGTTCTGTTCTATGAACTTGTGGTTTATTTTGGGCGTTTTCAGAGGTTATCGTCAGTCTGCCGACGGCTTGTCCTTGAGCACTTTTTACTCCCATGAAGCTCTGGGAGGAAATGAAAGGTAGGGTCATTTATGTCAAGGTGTAGATTTATGTAATACTCTGCGAAACACCACCTGGGAAGATTAGACCAAACTGGAAAAAAGGCGAAACGGCAAGCTGCGTTCCTCTTGGACTAGTCAGTGAGCTTGTGAACCGTGGATGAGAAGAAAGCTTTGATTGATCTGTATCATTCACTCTATGGTATATTTTCATCTGTAAAACTGTTAAATAAACTGTTAAATATATCATCAGCAGATGACTTTCAATCTTATGTGCAGATTGAGTGGTTTCTGGTAGAGTTGTTCCTGTTTAGGTGTGTTTGGAGTATTTTAATTGTTGACTATGATCCTACGTGTAGAATCTTCATTTAAATAGCTTGTATGTGGAGATGATTTTGCATGATTTTCTGTAGGATAGGATGAGGCATGATATTGACTATGACGTGCCATTGTTAGTGATCAGGTGATGCAATTCCAAAGTGTGTTGCATGTTCCTGTTGAGTAATGTCATGCTCAGGCCGTCGGCATGTTTGGCTCTGACTGCAACTTCAGAGGTCGCTTTGCTGACACGTGGGATGCTCCTGCCTGACCATAGGAGGGTGGCAAAGGGACGCCTTCCGAAAATGTGTGGCAGACCGGCGCAACCCCCCTGGCTGCCCCCTGCTCTTTGTTGAAGACGAATGCCGCGTTAGGTAACCGTGCAGCGTGGGACGTGGCCAGCGGGTTCAAAGAGCAGGTTGCTGTTGGCAGCTGCCGTGACCCCGTCCTGCTGCTCCAAGCTCCGGGTGAACATCACCCTTCCTATTCTTTGCGCCGTAATCAGATGATAATTTGGATAATCCTCGCTATCACCTGCAGGTTACCTGCACTATTTACCACGCAGCCTGTGTACTTTGGAAACACCTGGTTTAATTGGTGAAATTTACGTTCTATTTATTTATCATATGTTTTTATTGACTTTTCGTTTTTTGAGAAAGCCGGCTCAGCCAGTCATTGGAGCAACTGGCGGTTAAGAGCCTTGCTCAAGGACCCAACGGTAACATCACTCTGCCAACCCTGGGATTTGAGCCAATGACCTTCTGATCACAGGGACAGCGTCCTAAACTGCGCAGTTTGTTCTGTGGATTATTGTCACGTTTTCTTTATGTGAGCATTATGGAAATTCATACGTGTACAGCCTTAGGCAAAAACGTTTGCCTGGCAGGACAGTTAGATGAATAATATTAATCATTTTTGCTTTGTGCTTAGGGTGTTTAGAACCTGATGGGTGATGCTATCCTGAATTCCCTGTCCCTGCTCCTCACGCTGTCTCACAGCTGTCAGTCAAGGAAGCCCCGCCCAGCCCTCTCCCAGTTTGTCCACCTCACCTCAACACATCCAGCCAGTGACCATCCAGACTCAGGTGCAGGGAGTGCCGGCGCAGCCCCTCCTGGCCACGTCGTCGAGTCCTGCTACGCAGGCCATATCGCCGCACGTCCAGCAGGTCCCTGTGAGTGTATCTCCTGATTTGTCGTCTCTCCTTTTGCTAGCGATCTGATTGGATTCTGGGCGAATGGCTAGATTTAGCAGACTTACCAGGAGCTGGGAGGGAGCAATAGTGTGGACCATCTGGGGGTCCCCTCTCCATCCTATGCCTCAAGACCAGCGACCCAGGATTACTACCAGAGGTTGCCAGTGGGCAATGCTAATTTTTTTAGCATTGCTAATGTTTTTTTTGACACTGAATTAAATTAATTAAATGAGCGTTTGGCTGGTAGGGAGTCTGGAGTTCGTGTCCGTTCTCGGGGGTGTTCCCGCTGCCACGCCTCACTTCAGGCACCCCCCTCCCTCCAGGTGCTCCTCCAGCCCCAGTTCTTCAAGGCTGACTCCCTTGTGCTGACTGCTCTGAAGCCAGAAGGGGGCAGTGTGGTGACGAATGTGGCATCACCCTGCATCACCACTCTGGCCACCTCCACGTCTTCTGTCCAGAGCACTTCGCTTCAGGTATGCCATGGGGAACGAGGAATGTGCAGGGGAAGTGTCTGTGGCCAGACCATTGCTGTCGCCATCTAGTGGTGCCTTCTCACACTTTATCCCCGCCCCGACAGGCCCTGATGAACGGCGGCACCATCCTGACCACGGTACCCGTCATGGTGGATGCCGAGAAGCTGCCGATCAATCGCCTCGCAGTGGGCTGCAAGGCCACGGGCCTGCCCCCCAAGGGCGAGAAGAGGACCGCCCATAACGCCATCGAGAAGCGCTACAGGTCCTCCATCAACGACAAGATCATTGAGCTCAAGGACCTGGTGGCTGGAACGGAAGCCAAAGTACGAACGATGGCAAAGAATAAAGATTCACGCAGTTTCTGACGGTTCCCAGAAGTTTCTGAGAGCATTAAGCAATAAGCTCCCCAGACAGTGGATTTTTGGGATTAAATGGTATTATTCTTGCTTCAGCTGAGATTTATACTTGCCCCCTTCACCCCCACCCCCCCCCCCAAACAGCTGAACAAGTCAGCCGTGCTTAGAAAGGCCATCGACTACATCCGCTTCCTCCAGCAGTCCAACCAGAAGCTGAAGCAGGAGAACATGGCCCTGAAGATGGCCTCCCAGAAGAACAGTGAGTGCGGCCGTTCGTCGCCCCCACCACCCCCGCCATCCATGGCTCGCGTCTGCCTGGGATTGTTGACCTCACCCCTCTCCCTGTCCGCAGTGTCCCTCAAAGGTCTGGTGGCCATGGAGGTGGACGGCCCGCCCTGCAGCGTGAAGAGCGAGATGCCCACACCGCCACCCTCAGATGTGGGCTCGCCCAGGGACAGCAGCCCCTTCTCCCACTGCAGCAGTGACTCGGAGCCCGACAGCCCCATGGGGGATGAGACCAAGGTGCCCCCCCTAGAAAGCACCATGAAAAAGGCTGCTAGTTCAAATCTCAGAATTTGCCTTTGAACCTTTGAACCAGGGACCCGTACTGGTTCACTAAGGGTGCTTTTCCAACACAGCAGGTACCATACTTTTGGTGCTTTCCCTTTTCCACTGACTTCTGGACGAGTGTCAGTACCAAAGGTTCCAGTACCTAAAGTGCCGAACCAGCTGGGGTACTTCGGTACTTTGGGGTGGGACTTGAAATGCTTTCTTTGTTGATTGGTTAAGCAAATAGCTGACTCTAAACACAATACAACCACCGTCTGGAAAAACGTCAGAAACCAATGATAAACAAAGTAAAAAAATATAAAAGTAATAATAATGGATGGATGGACAAATGAAAGACCCAAGCTTAAATTGCGATCTGGTCGGGAAGAACAGATACAACATGATCAGGTTAGCATGACAAGAAATAAAGTATTTTTTATAGTATACTAGGACAATGATTATGATTGTCTCGGAGAACGCATGCAGCACTCATGCAAAAGCGGTGGAGGTAAACTTTGGACTGATTTTACATATGCTAGATAGTCTTGAAAAGGAACAATCATTAAAATTGAAAAACTTGCTACGTTTGTTTTTCCTATGATCAAGTGAAAATGTTTCAGTGAAGCTTAAACTCCCTGTGCTATAATGTCTGGGCACTAAGAAAAAACCTGATCTTAATAGAGCTGACTAGCATTGTAAGAAATGGATGTGCATGACATACGATGTCAGTATTAATATCGCACATCGTCCAGCCCTATAATATACTACAGCAATTTTTTAAATTTAGTACAGAAACCATCTCATTTTGTGAAGTCATTTGGTGCCGGTACCAGTTTTTACACCAGTGGAAAACCAACACCTTGAAGTACCAAAAGGACGGTACTTGGTGCAGCGAGAAAGTGCCCAAATGGAGTACTGTTTGTACACTGGGAAATATCATGATTCAATCAGTTGATTTGTTAATAATAGCTATGCTGTGGGGGTGGGATGACCCCCCCAGGTGTGAATGACCAGATATCCTCCGTTTCTGGACCCATCAGGTGCCGGTGAAGCCGGACACCACCCCCTCGGCCGGCGGAGGCATGCTTGACCGCTCTCGGATGGCCCTCTGCACCTTCACCTTCCTGTTCCTGTCCCTGAACCCGTTGGCTTCCCTGCTCTATGGGGGGGTGGCCACCAGAGGCACCCCAGGTGCTGCTGAGCATATTGGGAACAGTCGGATCATTCTGGGCCAGTTCGGAGAAGGTGTGGAGGACCCTGCTGTGATGGATGGATGGATGGATGGATGGATGGATGGATGGATGGATGGATGGATGGATGGATGGATGGATGGATGTGCAGCATGGCACATTTAGCTGCTGGGGCTTGATTTGAAGTGGAGATCGACCCTGCTGGCTACGACATGTGCTCTCCTTACTCTGTCCTGCGCCCCCCAGTGGAGACGGCCAGCTGGCTCGACTGGATGCTGCCCACCCTGTCCGTCTGGCTCCTGAACATGGTTCTGGTGGCTCTCGTCCTGATCCGGCTGCTGGTATATGGCGAACCGGTGACCAGGCCCCACTCGAGCTCTTCCGTGCTTTTCTGGAGGCACCGCAAGCAGGCTGACCTGGACCTGGCCCGGGTAAGGGGTGCTCAGACCCGGTGGGGCGGGAGCTGCCTGTATGCCCCAGTGTGATGCATCTTGGTACATGCAAGGCGTCTGTAATCGTACCACGAGGCCATGCTTCTGATGAGATTAGTGCTAATTAATCCTCCGAAATCCTAAATCCCGCACTCCCCCTTTCTGACTGGCTTCCTGGCCGCTGTCCCTCGTTCCTGTAGAATCAGACCTAATATTCTAGCTGCTTTCTCCGCAGTTCTGCTCTTTCCTTTGCTCTTCCTCTCCCTCTCCCACCGGCGCCCCCCCCCCCCCCCGGCGCCCCCCCGGGCGGGGGGGCCCCAAGGTTGACTTGATCCTTACGGATGTCAAAACCAAACCTATGCCCTTGAGCATCTGCATTATTCATTTATGGTGCAAACATTTTATAACTTTTAGTTAACCATTGCATTTTATTCATTGATGTTTAGCAGAATACAGTTTGTTAAGCGCAGAGGTGGAAAGTCCAGAAAGGTCCAGAAAGTAAAAATTCAGACCAAGATTTTGTTTCAACCAACCAGTTGAGTCATAGTATAAAGAGTCACAGTCATGGAGTACTGAACTGGTTGGTTGAAACAAAATCTCGATCTGGATTTTTATTTCCTGGACCTGAACTATCCACCTCAGGTTCAGCGCGACAAAATACTACAAACAAGCATAATTAATTGACAGCTCAGTTTTACTAAGAAAAATGCAATCTGCAATATGCTAGGGCTAGGGTTAGAGTCAGGGTTAGGGTTAGGGCAAGAGTTTCAAACTAATTAGAATATCAATCTAAAAAGTGAACTGACTTGTTGCCACCACACTGTATTTTTCAGGTCTTGGATTTGCGCTTCTTTACCAAGCCTCCTCTGTTGTCATAGCTAACTATTTTAGGAAGAGGCTGGCGACAGCATACTCCATTGGCCGCTCCGGAATGGGCTTGACCTTTGCTCTAGCTCCCTTTTCTCAGCTCCTTCTTGACCAGTATGCCTGGAGAGGTATGCAAATTGTATTCTATTTCTATATATGTGTGTGTGTGTGTGTGTGTGTGTGTGTGTGTGTGTATATATATAACATTTTAAGAAAGCCGTACACAAGAATAAGGTGAATCAGGAGAAACTGGGAATGACCAGAAACCAGCCAGGAATAGGTCAGAAGCGACATTCTAATGCCAGAGATGACTGTTATTTGACAGTTTCTCATGAATTATAGGATGACATCAAGTGACCTTCAAAAGGAATAAGAAACATTAAGTGCAGGTGTTAAGACAGTTTGTATCCGGCTCTTAGAAGCAGGATCGAAGTCTCATGAAACAAGGAAGAAGTCCTTCATTAATGAGAAACAGAGAAGAAACAGGTTGCAGTTAAATATAGACACAGACACACACACACACACACACACACATTATTCGCAGACGCACACCGATAAACTGAGAAATGAGTGAATCAAAATTGTGCCATGTTCTCTTAGTTATTTCCATGGCTGTGTGCGTGTGTGTGTATAGTGGCTTAGGTTTATATTACTTTGTGGGGGGGCCAAAAATGTCCCCCACAATATAATAAAAACCTGTTTTTTTGATGTTGTTGGGACAATTTTTCAGGTCCCCACAAAGATTTGTGAATGCAATCAAAAAAGTAAAAATGCCAAAAGCCTTGTATTTTGTTTGGTTACTTATGGTTAAGGTTAGGGCTGGGTAGGGGTTAAGGTTGTCATGTTGTGATTAGAGTTTTTCCCATAGAAATGAATGGTGAGTCCCCACAAAGATTTTTGTGTAGAAACCTTATTGTTATTCATCCTTTTATTTTTTTCTGTTTTAATGTTACTCCTTGGGGTCTGCCTGCTTGTCTACCTGTCTTTCTGACTGACTGACTGACTGACTGTCTGTGTGTGCGTCTGAACTACAATTATGTTCTGTCTGTGGATGTGGTTCCATACAGATGTGAATCCATGCAGAAACATTATGATTTAAATATTTTAAATTATTGTTAAATGATGGCTTTTAAAATATTAGAGTGCTGGTTATTTAACTAAAATTCTACCAATGGCTATCAAATTTACAATTTTTTGGTTCACAGCCCAGAGTTCTGATTGTATATTGATATTTAGAGCAAAAGAGAGATCGATATCACTGTAAATAAAGTAATATGTGCAATATTAATTTTATCATACAGATTCGTGTACCTTTGCTATATGTTGGTGGCTCGTTGTTGCTGAGGCCATTCTTAAAATGTAATGAATGGTTTAGGTATTCAAACAGCTCAACAGACTATACTCAAATGTTTCAATCCTGAAAGGTGTATAATAAGTGGTTAGCTTGGACAACTGAAACACTTGCTTTTTGTCTATAAAACTAAAAGAATTTGCAACAATAAATTAATAGAGAAGACTTTGTTCTTCTCTTCTAGGTGCTTTGTTGATTTTTGGAGGTCTCATGCTACACCTTGTAGCCTCTGGGATGCTACTGAGGCCTGCAGTTGTGAGGCCACACTCTTCTCCCAGCTCATGCAGGAACCATGATGACATGAAAACAAATGACTTTGTCACATCACCCTCTTCATCTGACATGCAGGCCTTTGGAAAGCCACTGTCTGACCCAAATGCCCTGCTCACATCAGAGCAAGCAAAGCTGGTCACACACAATATTAGTGCTACAGCTGTCTCCTTTTCCAGATCAGAGGAAGTCTCCCTGGAACAAAATGGAAGGCCACTAGCTATGGAAAATGCATCGCAATGCAGTAATGGCAGCAAGGAGTTTATGAAAAAGATGAAAGTGTTGGATTTCTCTCTCTTGAAAAATCCTTTCTTTTGCATCTATACGTGGTCAGTAGTCTTTAGCCAGTTGGCTTATTTTATTCCCTACTTTCACTTGTCGGCTCGGGCAAGAAACCTTGGGATTGACCCAATGGATGCATCCTTTATCATCTCTGTTGCTGGTAAGTTTTGGTTATATGACAAAAGTGATATGATACAGTTTCTGTTAGAGGTATGTGTATAGTACAGGAAGTACAGTAAAGTAAAGCCATTTGAAGTGTGAAATGTTACAGATATAAAAAAAATTGTGTTTGAATCCCCATATAATTTAAAAAGGTGACCATGAGCTGACTGCTTTGGATCTGTCATACTAAAGTGATTTTGCATAGAGTAGGTGTGCTGGCTCACTGAGTGGTACTATACCAAAAACAATCAACCTAATGATTATGCCATTCTTATTGGGGTGTAGGTTTAGGTTCACAGTAAGTTTTTTTTAATCCTGTTTTATGTCTTCTGTACAGGGGTTATAAAATAATTTCGGGGGTACACTACCTTTTATGGTACAGAAATGGACTCCCCATGGTACAAGCAACATTAATGTATCCCTGATGGTACAAAAATGTTCCTCATAGTCCATTTCGGTACCTTAAAAGGTTAAGAAATTAGCTACTGTTATGGGTACAACTGATAGACCTTTGAGGGTGCAGTCCCAATGACAAGCAAAGGTACAAATTGGTACCCTTTTTCTGAGAGTGTAGGATAGTCAGATTTGCTTATATGCTGGATTTTTTTATTAGATACCTAATAGGATTCACAGAACTTTGTCCATGCAACACAAAGAAATTGTTTATCCTCGGGGAATGCAGCATGGTTTGACTTTTTGCTTGGAATTATTTGTGAAATTCTCCAATAGCATGCAGCAGTCCACCATATTATATCTGGTGGACTAAAACAGGATTTGTGATATTACTTTTCTCACTGCTGTGTTTTCCTTCTTTCTTTCACTCTGGATATTTTGCTACACATATTAGGTATAGGTCCACCTTTCATCATCATCATCATCATCCTCTGTAACATTGTAATTTTGGGTTAGTTTATTATTAACTTTATAAGTTCTTCATATTCATTGATAGTTTTGAAGTAGCTTCATAAATGGCCTCATGCTTCAGAGTGACCATTATGTACAGTACCTGACCTATATTTAGTTCAGAAAATGTTACAATCAAATTTAAGAATCAGTTCCTTTGGTGACCACTGTTTGTAACATTGCATATTTTCTTGACTTTAATATTAAGATTAGTTATTCTATAAATCATATTAGCCAACAGATCAACACATAGTTGCATTTTTCTTCCAAATTCAAATTCTCTTTTTTTTGTTCATGGTAGTATACTTTGATGAGCACCTTTTGTCTTTTTATGTGACTTTAAAGTTACATAAACGGTTTCTTAAAGTTACTTGAAGGACTATGCATTTTTATTTTTTATTTAGGTGTGCTTGCACTACATTGTCAGTTTTTGAAAATAATGAAAAAACTGTACAGTAGTTTATCCTACAGTTTCCTCTAACAAAGGGCTAAAATTACTGAGTGCCGCTTTGTTGTATAAATGCAGTAATGTTGCTATTGTTTTGATTTCCTTAATGAGAGCAGAGATGGGGACTCGAACTAGAGTCGCACTCGAGCCGCTCTTAAATTGACTTTTGACACGACCTGCAGCTTGTTATTTTTTTAGTCGGACTCCACTCCAACTCGTTGATAGCGACTTGTAAACAATAAGTGTTTTTAAGGCTCTGTTGATATAGGCGTTAAAACCATCACAATGTGCGGCTGTGCACAGTGCATAGGTACTGGCCCCAGAGAAACATGACATCAGGCAACATCAACAAACAACATGTTTTTCTGTTTGTTTGTGTGTTTTTATTAATTATTTATTATGAAGTTGTTTGCATTCAGCATGAAAATACATCCGAGGTCTTATTATGATTATCAATTAACTGCTGCAGTACGGGGAAAAAATGCATTGCTATCGAGCTAAATGTACATTAACAAGATAATAAAATATCAGTTGTATTATCAAGCTAAATGTAAACAATTAGCCATGTGTAGTTTTTCCTGTGCTTGTGGGCTTTCTTCTTCTACTTCAGCATGTAAGTGTAGACTAAAACACTTGTAATAATAATAATAATAATAATAATTGATACTTTATTAATCCCCGTGGGGAAATTCTCTTTACGCCTCCCACAACTTGCTCTTTGTAGGCAAGAGTAAGCTGGCTGCAAAGGGCTGCCACCTGTAGGTGTACACGCTGCCCCTGTCATTTCCGGAAGAATTGCAGCCTCGTTACATACGCTGCCTATGGTACTTATGGCACTCCGAAAAAATGTCTCCAAAAAGTGTTGTCGTGTTTTCAGAGTTTTGGTGTCAAAAGGTATCATGGGTATCGGTTTAGGTAACATCCTTAGCTCAAATGGTGTAATGCATCTCTCCATTGGACCATGGAGCTAGCAGTTGATGCACATTCTCTGGAGTGACGAAACCCACTTCAATATTTAGCAGTCTGATGCATGAATTTGGGCTTGGCAAAAAACAGGAGAACATGCCAGCATGACTGAATCCCAGCTATCAATTTTCCGTTCTAGGAACGAGGTATGAAAATGTTCCAAGTGTCCAGTTGTCCTGATGTTCCCAGAACATTATCCCACTACCACACCTACTACTACAATTAAGAATAACAATGCAAAAGGCAAATGAAGGGCATGGTAGAGCAATGGGTAACATTGTCTCTTTACACATCAAAGGTCAGAGGATCAAGGCAGGCTGGTGGATTTGCAGTATACACATACAGCACTTTTATAAAATAGTCATTTTATTGTAGAACAATATTTTTCAATATTAGATATGTAAAAAAGGGGTAAGGTATTAATGTTCCGGTGCTAACATTGACAGAACCTTTGTAAAATATAAAATGTGGAAATAATGTCCATTAACATTACAGTAAGAACATTCGCTGCCAACTTTGATTAATGTTGGCTTAAATTCTTGGAACATTCTCTGTTGGCTGGGATAGACGACTGGTCGCACCATCTCTAAAGGTGCAAGGAAGACATGCACAGAGACTCTTCTCTGTTTTGGTGTCTAGGTAGTGGAATGAACTTCTATTAGATGGCCGAACAGCTGAGACATTGGGTGCCTTCAAACAACGACTAAAAACTCTTCTCTTTCGGAAGTACTTGGATTAGCACTTACAGGATTATACTGATTATTATAAAAAAATGTATTACTGATAGCCCCCTGACCTTTGCATATGGGGCTACGTAGCTGCAGGCTAGTCCTGTTCCCCATTGAAAGTGCCTAATAGCTTTGAAACTGGACCATGGAGCAACAGAAGAAGGTCACCGGGGTCCCATTTTTTGCTGCATCATGTGGATAGTCGGTTATGTATTGAGCATCTGTGGCATGCACTGGAACGACAAGCCTGATGTACGACTACGTAGTCCCCATACACAGCAGGGCTCCATGCACTGGGTCATGACACATAATTCCCGTGACCATAATCAAAATATATCTGCTATTTGTTCCCTTCTCTTGGTTTGTATCACATGGGGAAGCTTACATTAACATTCTGTATTAATGAGTCTGGGTCGCCAACACCCTTTTGGTGGTTGATGATTTTTCCCCCCTCAGACAATTCTCAGCAGGTACTCCATTGCTGACCATGAGCACCTCACAAGCCTTGCTGTTTCAGAGATGCTCTGACCGGTTTTTCTGACCAGAATGATTTGGCCCAACTTCTAAAAGTTTAACCTACAAAAATACATGTCCTGTCTGACCTGAATACCAATCAAATCTGTTGCACGTCCACTGGGTTAAAATAAGGATGTATAAGGATCCCTCCAAAGTGAAATCTTTTTGAGTTATTGAGTACACTTGTTGCTGAACCATAGACTAACTGTGCTTCTGATTAACTTCTATTGGTTTCTGAACTCTTGCCTGTCTTCTGACCCTGTTTGCTGAAGGTGATTTTGACTCAGTGCTCCTATTGGCCAGGATTGGTTTCTGAACCTGGCTTGTGTTTGACCCTTATTCCTCGATTATGATTTGTGCTTGTCATTCCGTATTGTGAATTATTAAACCTACTTGCTCTGCAATTGGATCTTCAAACTCTTTCATTACAATCTTAAAATAGCTGCAACTAGGTGCTGCACCTTACTATTTTTACACTTATAGAGCTGCTTTGGAATGATGTGACAATCATTTCTATCTGTTGTTTAAATTTAAAATCAGTCTTTTTAAATAAAAAAAAATGACCAACAATGAACTTATGTACAGTACTGATAATTAGATACTTTATTTCATAGATAAAATTTATATGTATGTAGGAAATGAAAAGATATGCAAAATTGAATGTGGTAAAACTTTTTAATAATAATGATAATGACAATAAATTTATACAAATATTTTTTATAAAAATGTGAAAAAGTAGTACAATTACATTAAGGGTTACAGAGTTCAATTTTATGTAAATTGGAATGGAAAACATTATTTAAAACATAAATTTAGAGAAAGTTAAAAATGCAACACAATCAAAATTGGGAACTTAAAGTATTCTAACATTTCCTGTTGTTTGTAGAATTATGTACAGAAAGCTTACTCAGAGACTTTAATTTATGCGATCACCATAAATGGCTTGGAATTGCGCATGAAGCTGTTTAACAGGACTGCATCTATGTGTTAGCAGCCTGGATGGTTCCTCTGGGAACTAAAAGTCAATTGCATAAATTTCAGAGAAGAATAATATTGGGGGGCTAATTTCAATGCATACACTGAATTTTTATTTTACCTCTAAAATCCATTTACTGTCTATGGCATGTAAAGTCCAACATTATTTTATTTCATCATTTAGCAATAGGCATATTCACAACTGGAGAGATGCTCACTTACATAAATACTTATTTTGTTAGTGTGATATTGCTTGGTTATATCTTCCATACTTTTGATATGACAACCATCTTGCTTGTTACAGCAGCACGGTTTTATGTACATCAGAATCAGAATCAGAATCGCGTTTTTTGGCCAAGTATGTGAGCGAACACATACAAGGAATTTGATTCCGGTCGATGGTGTCTCCCAAGTACAACAGTAAAAA
>JAODKC010000048.1:16559492-16593087 GCA_026777985.1 Mormyrops attenuatus | reverse complement strand
AGTCACCCCCCCCCCCCCCCGTCTTACCCGAGTCTCTTGGTTCCATACAACAGCGGGTGCTCAGAATGTTCTGGGTCGGCTGAGTTTCTCGGGGTCGCCAGTACCTTTGTGGATCATGACACGGCTTGAGTGCTGTGGTGTCGCAGGAGGGGAGCGAGAGCCGCCGCTGTGAGTGGCTCTGGAAGATGCCGTTTCACTAACTGGGCTGAATACTGATCACTTTCATTCCGTGGCATTTCACTATTTTTTTTTTTTTATCTCTGGCAAGTATAGCTGTAGAGTCGCGTTAAACTTTGTTCACTGATATATATCACACATGGATGTGGGCTTGCTGTTTTCTAGCCTTCCTTTAAACCATGTAGTTACATTTAGCCGACTACAGCGTGACATAAAGGCCTCGTCTTTTCCTCCGTTCTGCAAATATTCCGGAAAGAGCGCCATTACTTAACTAAAACAGCTGCCCTGAATTTAGCGACCTGCGTTGGTACGGTTGCTACGTGGAAACAATTCAGGTTAAAACACAATCAGCACATACACTCGCTCTCTAAAGCTCGCACGTACTGGGGAGACACAAGACCTGTTTGTTTAAAATTTGTGCCATTTCCGTTTAATGCCTGCTATATCGGCTAGGGAGCTACTTCAGAGGGTCGTGACTGGTTAGCTTTGACTTTAAATTGTCGACGTATTAGGCTCAGGCGACATGGTTGTCCCTTAGCATAAACAGTTAATGTTTACAGATACAAACCTCTTGCTACCCTAGTGAACGATATTGCTGTCATCATTAATACACAGTTTTGGTCTCCGTGTGGCATGATGGAATCACCAGCTGTGGATTTGCAGAAACAGTATGCCCAGCATGCAGTGGGGGTAACGTGGTCATCAGCCTCTTTTTTCCTACAGGAAAGTGTCAAGCTTTATTGCTGAATTAGTCAGGTCACGTATGTTTTTCGTCTGTACGTGGAATAAACATACATATTACTGCATGTGTTCTGGGAAGCTTAGAGGGCTGTATTTGTCCCTTGCACTACTTTTCAGGTTCAAAAATGATTACAGGCGCAAGCCCCCCAGACGGTCATTAGAGTGCACTAACAGGGATGTCGTCAGCTCTGCCCTGTGACTGTCACACGTCATACATTGTAACCACCTCAGAGGTCAGAGGTCACTTTGATGAAGAGCTAAAAATAGCTACAAATAATAATGTTATTAAAAATAATAATAATAACAAGCTTTTCTTAAGCTTGTTTTCTGCTGCAGGTGTGATTATTTATTTTTATTTATATTCCCTGAAAATTACTTAATTTATTTTTCTTTGAACATGCACTGCAGTAACAAAACCCACATGCAGTGTCTTGCAGTGAATGGTGTTTAGACAGTGGCAGCATCCCCTTTTCCTAAATTCTAATAGCGTTCCATCGTCAGTTTTACTTCAAGATTGCTGTCTTACTTGCACTCTGTCTGATTTGGTTGTGCCGCTGTTAACTGGGCGACGGTGTTCCACGTTGTTCTGTATAGATCTAACCTGCACTACTCAGACTGGGCTTAATATTTTCAAATGAGAAAGGCTTTATTAGGGTATTTTTTTCTGACACTTTGGTATGCTTTCATTGTAAATATTTTAAAAATATATTTATCGATTGTGTAAAGATTGCGTGATAGGCATTTTTCATTTATACTGTTATGCCCCCCCAAACCCCCACTACAGCCCCTTGCATTGGAGGGGTTTACACTTAAGAAGTGTGTGGTAGGTGAGACTGAGCATGTGCAGAAGGGCTCCAGTCAGAAAATGGCATCTGTCTTGAGAAGCAGAAAGCCCCCAACCAGAGTATACGTGACAGTATTCCCGTTGAACTTCCATCGTACAGTTTCCTTGTGCGGCACTCAGGTGATGCCAAAATGACCTTAAAACAGCATTTTTTCCAGCACTTAGTCGCACTCGGTGTCCTCGCATTGTTACGGTGATGTGTTTGGGGCTCAGCAGCAGCCTTGCAAGAATGTTATGCATGCATCATAGGCACGAGGGCTGTGAGCTTTACCGTAAAGACATTCTGACATACTTGGAAAGTGAATGACCATGTCGTCTTCAGAGTTTTCCCATGCATGAGGACTGTGCCGGAAATCAGGTGTTTAATCTGGAGCATATTACCTGTGGATAGATGCATCCAAATGATTGCCTAATTACGTTGTAAAATAAGCAAATAATGAACTGGCATACGTTGAATGCTGGGAATGGGTGACTGATGACGGGGTATTAACAGATGAGGTTGTCTCATGTTGATGCTCAACTTCTGCGGCTTTGTCCAGCAGCACTTTTTGCAGGGTCATTGAAATCCCTGATCTGCTCATAGCCTTTCTGCTTGTTAGGTATTTGATCTGATTTCAAGACAAAATTTTATGAACAGCTGTGCATTTGGCCCAGCTTGAAAAACCAGTCTATAGTGAGTGTGAACTTATATCAAGAGGTAGAATTCTTTTTTTTTTTAACTAAGATGTTCTGTCAGACTGTATGCTCATTGATTTCACTTTAAGAATGTAAATAAAATTAAAATTTTGTAGCCTGGTCTTTTTGATGTGCTTTCTCATGACAAAGGGGGTTTCAAGAAGGTTGGAGGGATATGTATCCATATGTAATAGAAATATACAATTATAACAATGGTTTTTATACTTAATTCTCTTATTTATCAATAATACAGTATTAATGATACAGTCATATCCGTATAATTTCATACAAGTTGAAATAATTGTGGTTATATTGCATTAATATTAACTAGAATGTTAAAAATTCTGTATTGATAAAGAATCAACTACAATAAATGGTTCAAGTGACAGTGTTGAGATTTACAAGAGATTCAAAATCAGGAACCTGACCCATTCAAATGGAATTTTGTATTGGTACTGACAAGTGCTTACATTTTGTATTATTTACAGAATCGTTAAAAAAAAAACCCGTCTACCTTTTAGATAGCATTCCCACCCTAGACAAGTAACATTCCAAAAAACACTTTAAGTCGTTCTTTTAATAACATTTTATAGGCAATTAACATATTTATTTATATAAAATAAACATCTCTAAGAAATACTATACACAATTATTTAAGTACATCACATTTAAACATTGTTCAATACTTATGTACACCATTAAGTAATAATTATATTAAAGAATCATTATCATAAGAATCGGTTGGTGCGATGTCCACGTTGCCTGTATGTTCTCTATATAATGTTACAAATTTAACCTAAATGAGATCATTGCAGTATATCGAACGGGCTACGTTGTATGTATTCGCCATCAATTACATCGAGTCGCTTGAGCTGCTTCTCCATCCCGTTCTGTCCCTGGGTCGCGGCACGTGCACGCTCCACTTTCGGCTCGCGCTCGTTCTCAGGATGAGCCCGCGGAATATGAGCGGTCTCGAGCTTCAGTTGAAAGGCGCACGCGGCGCAGCGTGGAGGAGCCGCTCGCGAGCTCATTTGTGCAGCAAGCACGAGGTCCAGCGCCGTTCTCCCAGTGATGCGCTCGTTTCTTTCGTCGAGTTCCACAGTTAAGATCACACATATTCGCGTTGCTGAACTCGGTGAAACTCAACAGCTTGAAATGATAAAGCTGAACAGATACCGATGATTCAAATGTGGCATATATTTAAAATGCACATCAAAATACATCATGGAAGAGCATTATATTAAAATACCTTTTATGTCAGAATATTTATTCCCGGAAAGCACACCATATACATTGTTAAGACGTAAGCGTACATGTTGAATCCGAACGCATTTGAACACATTTTAATGTGACATTTCTGACAACTGCAAAATTTGGTACCGAGTGTATTGGTAGGCCTATGTCGTAGTCCGTAGATGAACCAAAGGCCCCTCAAACAAAATGGCAGACTCAGTTTTTACTACAGCACATCCAATTGCCATTTGACATTTTACGGTAGATCAAATATGCCGTAGTAACGGTGTCTTCTTCAGGTTGCCTACTTCGTTAAAGAAATCTGCTTAAGTGCTGCTTTCTAAGGAAAAAAACCGTGAAAAACTGAAGCACCCGCTATCATAAGGATGCTGTACAGTTCTGCCTTTTTGTCCAGCGTCAGTATTGCTGCAGTTTTGCTACACAACACCCTCCCCTTTTCAGTTTGTATGCGGCGCGCTCCGCTTTAATCCATTTTGACTTAACAGCACTGGGACACGTCCTCTGTGAGCTGCATAGGAGGTCTTCAGAAGACAGGCTGGCTCTCAAGCGGACTGAAAAACAAAGCACAGGAACGATTCTCGAGCGTGTTAGGGAGGGACGTCTGCTCTAACAGTGGCATGCACAAAGACAGGAGCATCTGAGTGTAAACACACACATACACACGTTGTAGTACATCTGCAGGGCAGGATTGGAGCTGCCAGGTCTTCAATGTGCAGTTCTGCTTCAGCGTCTGCTTTTAATTGGCTGCACTCTATGGTGGGTCTCCTTGCAGGGACGAGGGATGCACTGGGCAAAACATTGCAGCTGGCAAGCCAGCTCCCCTTGCAGAGAGACACCAGAAACGTCCTCCAGTAGCTTCGTTATTAAAATCATTTTATGTGTATAAATATTTATGTTTTCTTTTTTCGTTGCTTTCACGACACGGCACATTTTACTTCTCTCCGAACCACGGTGGGATACAACAGCGCTCTTTTCAAGACACCTACGCGATTCCCAAAAGCAGGGAAACGTACTTTAACGCCCTTGTGCTTTCGACTTATTATAAAGGGCGCTCGGTAACGCTGCCGTTTGCGCGCTATACCTCCCACTGTAACCTTCTTGGTGTCAAAGGGAAAGAAAAGAAAAAAGATGCAGCTTAAGAGCCCCAAATGGAGGCGGCATCCGTACTCCCTCCACCTTTTGATTAAGGCTGCAAATTGGCATCGCTGAGACCGAAGCCTTAGATCCTCGGGTCGGCGTGCACCCTGTCTGTTCTGGGTGCTCATTATTTGGGAGGTAAGGGCAGGGGGCTTTATTGATCAATGACAAGTTTTAGCGGATCTCTGTGTTAGGAAGGCTGTTGCTACTAGTGACACGTAACCCACCCGCTTTTTAGATTCTCCCCTCAATAAAGATTCCCTGAACGATCAGTAGATGGCGACCGAGGCAACCATAAGAACCCAGCAGGACAGAGGAAACATGGATGCCAGTAATGATGCTTTCCGCGGTTAAGATATGTTTAGTAATACTTCGCACAATTACAGTGGTAGTGAATAAGCTGGAAATGACATGTTTTGTGTCATAGCCATTTTCAGTGCGAAAAACGAAATGTCATTATTTGAATGGTTTTTTTGGGGGGGGGGGTACCTTGAGCAAGTAAATAATCGAATTGGCTTTGGTGTGAGTTACTCAGTAAGGGTTTGTTTACACTACTTCCTTACGCTTATCGATATTGCGTTTTGCGTTGTTTGTATATGATTTTCCCGCAAGCCGCACCAGACAAGCGTCGCAGCGCACAGAAGTCGCCCCTTTTCTATCGGAGCATGGTGTTAACACGAGTGCCAGCACAAGATACAGCAGTCAATAACTGCAATTGGCTGTTTTCCCGGAAGATCATATCAAAGCAACCTCATTTGGCGCTTGGTTTGGGTTTGGGGGACTTAAGGACGAGTTTTTACCTTGTGTTTTGTACATTTCATCGAAAAGTTGTCTTCTTGCAACAAGCAACCTGTGATGACAAGAAGGAAAAGGTTTAAATATTAGAAATTAAACAAGGAAGCAATAATCCTTGATTACATCATATTAATATTATAAGCAAGTCTTGAGTATCATTAATGTTACACTTTACAGTTATTCAGTAGTTAAAAGAGAGGGTGATGAATTTAGAGGCACGCTTCAGCTTTGCGTGGGCACTGTGTAATTGGGGCAGGGGTTCCGCACAAACATGTGCACATACATGCTCTCCCTCTCTCTCTCACACACACACACACACACACACAGAGTGAAGGGCCTCACCCGTCTCTTTGGCACAGACGAAGTGGAACTTCTGAGGACAGCCTTTCCGGCAGCAGCTGACGGACGCGCCCACGTTCTGGCAAAGCGAGCATGGCTGCGCGGTGAGAGAAGAGAGCGCAGCTGAGCGATACCCGTGAAGCGATTTCCACCCCCTAGCTTAAACGCGCTGGGCCGCTAGCGAGTCGAATCTCCCCGAGATAGAGAAAATCCAGCCGCATTAATGTGTGTTTTCCATATTGTATCATGTACGGCCTGTTCGATGCGGCATTCGAAACAATACTAACATGCTGTAAGTCTCTAACGAATGGCAACTTTTTGTTAAAGTACGAATTTCATACACCTCAGGGAATAGATTTCCATACAGTAACGATTATGCAATCAGATTTGAAATATTATGTGTAAACGAACCAGCTATTTATGCATATGTAATGTATTATTGTTCATAGCATTACTTTAAAAATGTATATTGAAATGTGTAAGTAACACATGTTGGGGGTTGTTTATGCTTGCATCTCACGAAGCTAATCCTCAACAGTGCTGACAAGGGAGTTCACTGAGGGGGGCATTTACTGTTTGAGCTGCAGCTTGAGCAGCCTCCTTCAGGCCATACAGCTTTCCCGCAACCAGAACCACGCCATTAGTCCAGACAGCGCAAGCCTCGTGTGCCCAGTGCTCCTTCGCCTCTGCCTCCAGCTGTATCCTCCGCAGCAGGACTGAGGTGCTGTCGCCGTCCCCAGGTCTCCTTTCGCAGCTCTGGAGCCGCTGCAGCTTTCGGTACTGCTCCCGAAAGCTAGGCCGTGGCATGCCACTCCCCCATGGAAGCCCCTCTGCCCTCCTGGTCAGCCCGGACTGGAGCCCGCGGCTGCCCCAGCAGCTAAAGCCACTCACAGCCTCTCTCTTTGGAGGGCTTCTTGGCACCGTGCTGCAGCTCATTTTCTCTCTGTCATCCGCGGACTCCAATTTGTGTCTGAGAGACAGAGTCTTCCTTGGTATGCTGTCCTCAGGGTAATATGGCCCACAGAGGTCCCCGAGCTCTCTGTAATTTGCTGGCTTTCCACACAGGCAACAAGTTAGACACCTGTCAGTTAGGTTTTTATTGACTAAGGGCCCCTGCAGCATGACTGAGGAGTTCGGTATTGCCTTGGCAACAGTAACCGAGTTCTTTATTTTGGCAGAGTTCTTTTTCATGGTTTGAAGAAGAAGCAGTTCTTCCTCAGGCCTGTTGACAATAGTACAAAGGGAAGCAAAGTTTCTTGAGCTGTCAATGTGAACGTATGGGCTGAAAAAGGGCCTGTTTTCATTTTTCTGAGTCTTATACAAGATGTATTTTAAAGTCATCTCTGGCTGATTCTCCTGCACCACTGGAGAGTTTTGCTCCATCTGCCTTGCCTTAGTTCTTCGTCCCATTTCTATAGGTTTCCCTGGTTTTGAAGTCTTTTTATTCCTCCTTTTGGGCCCTGATTTTTTGATAATGTTTTGCTTTTTGCTGTTGTCTTTGCCCAGCACTTTTGGCAGGTTCTTCCTTGCAGGGGGTATCTTGCGTTTTCTCCTTTTGCATGCGCCAACTGCTGTGATTGCCTGCAAGCTGCCTGTCAGGTCCCCCGTGTAGTCGGGCACTACAGAGACAGGGTGTGGTCCATGCTGCTCTGTGCTGGTCACACTCTCAGGGAGAATGGGGCCTTTCCTCCTTTTCCTCCTCTGCTTCAGGTGCATCTCATAGTTGTTCTTAATTGCTCGCTGTTTTGCCAGCCTAGGTGTGTTGACAGTGGGGCTGCTGGCTTCCGCCACTACCCCAGCTTCTGCTGCCACCCTGACTTCCTCCTCATTCTCGGTCGATACCCCTTTCCTCCTCCTGATAGTGGCTTTGGCACAGTCGGCATCCGGCATTGGAACAATGCGCCACATGTTGCTGTCCTCTAGCGTCACCTCTGGGGGCTTTTCCATCTCCTTTGGCACTAGATCTTGCTGTGTCATCTTTGAGGTCACTTCCATAGGTGTGATCTCAGCTTGAGAAAATGGAACATGCTTTTTCGACCCCGGTGATGTGATTTTTTGTACCATTGCCTCATACTTTAGACCTCTGCCTTTCCTTGGTGGTAGATACTTTGTTTTTGTCGGACACTGAGGAGTGGTAGAGTGGATCTCACCTGTACTGCTAACAATAGGTATGTCTTTTGTAAGGCAGCTGCTCAGAGATGCTTGAAGGTGCTCCACCTGCTTAAGCTTCTTCTTAGGGCCTTTCATGGTCATCAGTGTGGCTGGCAGATGAAGCTCCTTTGTCTCAGGTGTGCCTGGTTTCATTCCTTTGTGTTTTTTTAATGGGATGCTTGAATGGAAGCTTGATTTTCTTTTGTTGAGGGATACAGTCTTCTCATCAGGGTAGGTAGTCAAGGTTCTGTAAGATTTTGGTGCACTGGCTTGGTTTTGCTTTGGGCTTAGGCAACCTTCATCATTCAGCAAAGTGTCTTTTGCTCTTTTAGGTTCCTTCATCTTCTTGGGAAGGTGGCACAGTATCTTTTTCTCTTTTCCCTTTTCTTTATGTGGGTTCTCCTGCGTGGATTTCCGGGACCTAAGTACCATTGGCTTCTGGTCTTTTGTCAAGGGGGGTAGATGTGAAGCAGTGTCCTGGTTATCGTCTTGTTGGCTGCTCCCTGTTAAGCTTCCCATGCAGCTTGCTTCATCCGTAGTCGTGTGCTCTGGACCTTTTTGCCTCATCCACTTGATCTTAGTGACTAAGTCCTTGGGGAGACTAGGGGATTCCAAAGCGGTTCTCTCTGGGATCTTTGGTCCCAGTTGCCTTTTTAAGTGGTGGCAGTCTTTGGGAGCAGCCAAAGCAGTAACAGAACGGGTACACATCCTGGATGGGAAGTTTTCAGCAAACCGCTTGGGCGTTTGGCTGGAATTCGGCTGATCGGGGAAAAGCCCACTTTCTGTACATGGCAGAGTGTTTGTTTGGGAAGAGGCTGTAACCCCTTCTACCTCCATTCTGGGGTGCCTTCTTATTCGGCCTCCTGCTTCTATCCGTCTTGTTGCCTGGCTTCTCCTTCCCCGTCCAAATTTTCTGTTGAGTACCCTGATGTTTGCCAGAGGGGCCACTGGCTCAGACTTTGTGGAGGGCGTCACTGCACTTGGGCTGCTTATTCCTGGCTCTATGTCTTCATCGCCTTTTTTCGGGGAAGGTGGGGTGTCGGCCCAGGATGGTGCTGAGTGCAGGATGGACTTGCCGGGCAACTGGGGGGAGTCAGGCTCTAGCACCTCTGCATCGCGACGGTCAATGTGCTCCCTGGCTTGACTCGGAGGTGGGGCCTTTTCTGCAAGGGCAGAGAAAGCTGTTTTTACGGAATGCGAGGGGGACACAGAATCACAAGTGACTGACCTCCTTTCAGCTCTGGTGAGCACTGTGTCTTGCATCGCGTTCTCTGTGTTCACTGGAGGTTTGTCTCCATGTTCCTCAGCCAGATGGCAGAAGTCTCCAGACTCCCGTGACCATATTGTATTATTAATGACCTCCTCAGAGGGTAGAAGAGTCTCCTTCTCCTTTCTCACTTCAGCGGGCTGATGGGAGAGGACAGAGGGCTGCGCTTCAAGAGCCTCCCGTGTCTCCTTCTCGACAGTTAAAAGCCTCTCTTCTAAAAGCTCACTCCTGGTGGTAAATTGCGGGAGCTCTGAGTTGTCCTCCTTCACGGTTAAATATTGATCTTGTACAAGGTCATCTCTCCAAAAGAATGACATTGTTTTTTCTGGCATGTCAGAATCGGTGGGCATCTCTGACCTGTACATTTCCGACTTCATCAATATTTCGCCAGCATCTGTGGCTCCTTTGTGGGTGAGGTGGGACTTTTCAGCAGAATCCTCTCTGGCTAGATAGTACTGGTTTGGTTTGTTTTTCATGTCGTTGTGGTATTTTTTTTCAGCCAGAGCTTTGCTTACTGTATGAAACAAAGCCTGACATTTGTCCTCCTCAGGCCATTTTTGCTCAGTCTTCTGTGCCTCCTGCTCATTTGCTTGAGAGACCCCAGTCTGGTTATTGTAGTCGACGATGGCAGTTTCCTTCATCGCCTTGTTTTCATCAGTTAGCTTGGTCAGAGAAGCAAACTCCTCAAAGTTCTCCTTTAGTGGGTCCGCTTGACCCTGCCTATCTGGTGGGGAATTCTGACCTGCTTCCTGTGGGCTGGGAGTGACAGTGCTTTGAGGTGACTTCTCTGCTGTGTTTGTCAATGAGGCGTTGACAGTTTCTTGGGCTGGGGTGCTTTGCAGCCAAGGGAGAGGATTTAGATTATCTCCGGTCTGGGCACTCTGCAAGCTGGGAATGCAGTCCTCTGACTTGGACATGTCATTAGGTGATGTCAGCGAGCAGGAGGACACCAGGTCCTGGGTGAGCTGTGGGTTGGCATTTGCTTGTGCTGGGCTCCTGTTTTGGCCACAGCAGTAATAGTTCCTCTCCATGTGATCCTCCGAGCTGCTGGAGTATCCTCCTTCTTGCATCTCGGTGTGGATCGACTGTGGAGTACTGAAAGTCTCTGGTACAGGGGTGCCCTGCTGTACATCTGAGCATGAACTTTCCTCAAGGGATTGAAGCTGGCCCTTAAATTCATCACCCTTTTTGGTACCATTGCGTTTGCTGCCCTTTTTGTTAGCTATTAGGGCCTCTGAGAGCAGCAGCTGCTGAACGTTGTTAGAGATGTTCTCCACTTGAGATGTCAAGGCGTTGAGGCTCCAAAGGCTCGGGTTGGACAGAAGTTTCTCTGAGAATCTGTCCTTCATGGAGCTGGTATAACTTGCTGTAGGATGGTTGATGCTGGGGGATGTGTGGGAGTGTGGGGGCATCAGAAGGCCCTGTTCTGGGAGATTTGCCGAGGATGGGTTCCCAGTGTGGATTGGCTGCTGGTTGTACTGGAATGTCTCAGAGTTGACCATCAGAGGGGAAGGGGTGGAGCTGTAGGAAGGAGACCTTCCCACTGACCGGGCTGGTGAGTGGCTGGAGCTGGGGCTACAGTTCTGGTAATAATGCTCTGGTGACCTCACTGCCATATCTGAAAGGCAGTAGTTTTGCTGTTGCTGACTGAAGTGTTGGTATTTTGAAAGGCCATCCTGGCTGCCGGAGATACCCTGAAGGGAAGCCTGCTGGTCGTACCCAGCTCTGGAAGCAGGTTGCTGGTACGTGTAGCTGTTCTGGGATCTGTAGGTACTTTGCTTCAGGCTATTGTTGCTTCCTACTGGCCGGTTGAACTGGGAATTGGGAGGCATGGCATAGCCTTTGTAACAGTGGGGGATGGAGCTGCATTTCTCCATGTAGGAAGATGTGGAGGTCGACAGGGACTGAGAGTGCTGAGGGAAATGCAGGTGCCCTTGGCTGTAGGCTAGAGGGGATGGGGAGGTGTTCTGGGGCAAGTTCTGCTGATGGTGGCTGGTATATATAGGAGCTGAAGGCTGGGCAGCATGGGAGCACTGACTCTGGGAAATGGGCTGCACATTCTGCTCGAGATACTGGGGGGTGGAACCCCCTGGGCCCGCAGTGGCCTCCAGCCTGCCCACCATGTCCTGCTTGTACTGGGGCAGGTGAGTAGGGTCCTCCCACTTCTGCTGCAGGTGGCCCTCACTCAAATATTGGGCCAAGTAGGCGGCACCCAGACGGTTGCCAAAACCGCCAGGCAGGGGCTGGCCCGAAATCTTGCCCCCTTTGTACTGTTTCTTAGCCGGCGCGGGGCTGGCGCCGTAGCCCTGGTAAGCCGTCTGGCCATAGCAATCTTTAGATCCTGGACCTGCGGCCGCGGCGGCCGGTGCCGAGAGGGAGTGCGTCTCGTAGCCCTGTCTGGCCTGGCCGTGATGATGTCTGTAATTCTCAAGGCGTGATAATTCATGTGGTTCCTGCTGGTAGCAGGGTTGGTTGCCGTGGAAACCGCTCCGCTCCCTGAAGGACTGCATGACTCCAACAAGGGGCTGTAGAGGGAAAAAAAAACAGAAACAAAACAGAGCATGTGCTTTAGTGCCCCGCTTGCATTTAGCTTTTCATCTCGACTTGCTTTATCTGGGTGCAGTTAAATCGATACGCTTTGCCCTTTTCCGTGGTTTCGGCCAAGCTGGCTCTCAACAAACTGCCAAGCATGCCAGTGCTTTCCTGCTCCATCACACCCATCATCCTGCTCATTTTAATGCATCGGCCCTCAATATTACTGCTGTTGTTTTGAATGTATTAAAGCATTGTTCCATTTAATGTCTCTTAAATTCCTTTCATTAAATTATAAATAGGCCCGTGACAGAGATTTTTGTGATGTTTTTCCATAGCTATGCGTTGCCACCGTTAGTGCCAGATTTCCACGTTAACGACGCATCAAGGTCAAAATCTCGACGGTATGTTTTCTGAGCACGGTAAAATAATGAGATGTGTCATGACGAGGCTGACGTTTAAAGGACTCATCTCGCACTTGATAACTTCTAGGTTGTATCTCTCCCCTCTTTTTGAGGGTGTAGTTCCCCTAAAACACAGAACAACGTGGGAAGAGCAGCATATCTTAAAAAGCTTTGTCTCGTGATATCCCTGCGATGCTCTGTGTGGGTGCGAGTATCGGTGGACCTGAGGCAGTCGATCCTCATATTTTCATTGTCCATCAAATAGTTTCATATAATTTATATTAAGCGAGTCTTACAGTAATAATCCATCTACTGTTATTTTCGCTGTGCACATGCTTTGTGTTCCTTCTGTAACATTCTTATGTATGAATTCTACACGTAAATGGATCCTGGCTGAATGCAAACTTATCAAGCAGTGAAGCTCTTCCATTGGGCGGTACCGAACCGCCGGTAAGCCGAGCCTCTGGCTGTGGCCCCGCTGAGGCCGGGAGGTTCTGCTTGTTGTGGAAACTCTGACCCGTCACTAGTTCTGCTCCTTCCCGACCACAGCGACTCCGGTGTCGGCGGCGTACACATGTCCTTAAGGGTTCGCGGGAGTCCCTCACGAAACAGAGCGCATCACCTGATTAACGCTGCACTGTTCTGTGGCACAATTAAGAACCAGTGCTGGGCCACCTTCAGATTCCCATATAAATCCTCTTGTAACAGCCTTAACCAGGTCTTAATCCCACCCCCCCCCAACCTGGTTTCAGCCGTGTATTGAAGCTGCTCCATTTTCACAGCTTTAACTGTAAACACTGCTTACATCACACCATGTAGGTGTATACCAGACACAATCAGAACATTTCCTCTTAAAATTAGGCACGAAAAAAGCCCTTCAAAATTTTGAAGTAGGTACTAGTAAGACTGTTGCTGGAAATGTTGCTGAAATAATAAATTGTTTTATTTGTGTTAGTTTAAAACAACTGTATATATGGGATGAGACCTGGGTTTGATATTTCAGAGAGGGTGAAGGTCAGGACAGAGCCGGGTTTGATTTGACTTTTCCGTACAGATATGGTCCATAAAGCAGCAAGTGCACTACAGCTCACTCATGACAACACAGGGCACGTCAGGGTCAGAATCGGGAGGGGAGGACCGTTAGACATGGGGGCTGTTACACATCTGGAAGCAGCAGTCAGATTTAATCTTTCCTTAGGTTAAATGTCTCTGTTTATAAGTTTTTGTGTTTTAGTATCCATCCCGTGCTGGGTGAGCTGTGGGGTGGGGAGGATAGGTGGGAAGATGTAGATGAGATTAATTTTGAAGCACTGTAATGTCCTATGTGGCCTTCGCCAGCTAATGCTGCTGCACTGCATTATGGGTTGGCACAAAGGATGGATCTCCAAACCATCAAAGGACCAGACAGTCAGAATGGTGGGGAAAGAAAGCTGGTTGAAGAGGTAAGTGCATGCCAGGAGAAGATAGATTTGTGGACGAATGGGTAGGTGCCTCAGCTTTGCATCTGCCTTTATCAAGATGCCAGCTCCAGCCTTTTGGTGACTAGTGCATGCAAAGCAATGACTGCGATGTAACATAAACAGGCACACACAAAGGGCTGCTGCTGATCCTCTGCAAAGGGTGTGCAGCTGAATAATAAGCTGCCTCCATGTGGGGGGGGGGGGGGATTGTTCCACTGCACGGCGGCTAATCCCACACGCAGCGAACACCAGCCACCGTGTCCCCCGCCCCTCCCCCTCCATCTCATCATCGTCTTGCCAGCAGCTGAAGATGGGGCTTCTCTCCCCCCTCAATCATGGTGGGGGTGGGGGGGGCGTCGGGGTCAGGGCGCACACGCCCCTCCCCGTGTTTATGCCACGCTCCTTCATTATGCATGCTGGAGCAGCTGGTCGGGGGTGCAAGGCGCTCCTGGAAAAGAGTCTGTGCCGTCCTACCGTGCGCCGCGCCGAGGACGCGCTCCGCCATTGTTCTCCCCACTAAAGACCTTGACATTTGATAATGCGGCTTTTGACGTTTTCTCCCTCAGACGGCCAGGCTCCTGAAAGCATCCCCCCCCTTTTTTTCCTGTTCCACTATACATAAAATGTCACATTATTAACCCCAGAATAAGTGCCTTCATATTTAATTCGCTCAACTGATTCCTCACCTATGTTATTACTATGGAATAAAAAAAAAAAAACAACGAAGCATGAAATCCTAATTAGATTGCTTCAACCTTTCCTGTCCCTCTTTTGTGTCTGAGAAGGAGTGTGCTATTACAGGTTTATAAGCAAACGTTACAGATCGTTGTTCCCCTGATTGTTTGCAAGGTATAGAAAAGGAGAGCTGGTATCTTTCTGGAATCTTCCGCCGGTGAGTATCTGAGAACAGTGACATTGGGAGGTTGAAGGTCGGTTCACGGTAATTGCTTGCAGCGGAGAGGAGCCAGGCTGGAAATCTGCAACACAAGACGGCTCTGACTGCAAGTGCATTTGGCCACGTCCCGCGTTTCTGCTTGGCCGTGCAAGTTGGACACGGATACTGTCTCACAGGAGGACGGTTCGCTGTCGCTCCCAGGGGGGAATGCAGACGTGGACTGACACACACCCGCCCCAAGCTCCCCGCCTCCTTTCAGAATGCCACTCAATGGTGCCCCCAATAGGCTGGCTCATGCATGCGCATGAAGCTTGCCCTGCCCCTCAGAGCAACAGCTCCTCCTTAAATCCATTTCCAAAGGATCAAATGATGCCACACTTTTTGAAAATCCACTCCTATAAAGGTCAGTTGTGGCATGCATTAAGTCGGAGCCGAACTGCTGGTGCCCGCAGGAGAGAGATGTCATGGTCCCCGTTGACATGCTGACCGCATCCTTTAGAGACGCATGGCTGCCAGCACGTTGATGATTACACGTGCCTTTAATTAAACCAGTGAATCAGTTACATCACGTCTATCGCTTTGAACGTTGGGGGTGTGGTTCCTGCGCTTGCTTGCAGTCGCCTGACCATGTGTGAGTCTTGCAGTATCAGCTTTGCAGGCTTCTGCTTTGTGTCCCAGCTGCTCGAAGGTTTAGGTGTGAGAGAATCGGCTGACTTGTAGATCAAGCAGGAAAAAAAACAACACGAGGGTAACATGGCTTTTTCAAATCAACGTTTCTGCCTTTAACAGCAGCTATTCTTCCGTGACATGAAAGGTCTTGTTTTTTGGACTAAGGTATTGTTTGCCAGGTACATCTTATCCATATTGCCGCAATGGTTAATCATACATGGTGAAAATGTCTATTTGGCAAACAGATTTCCCAAATAGTGAGTGCGGGGCTTTAAGGTCTCCCCCACCCTTGCCCTTTACGGGCGTGTCAGATGTGCCTTTTGTCCCCTCAGCCGGTAAACAGAAGCGCAGAGCCCTTTAAACCATTATCGTTATAGCTGGCTCTGTTGACATGGCGATGACGGGCGGAGCAAGCAGACTGCCAGAGCAGCCCTCCCCGCAGAGCCCGCCATTCTCATCCACTGCAGGGGGAGTCTGCGCGCCTGCACGCTCCGCTGCCGAGCGGCTTGCTCCAGGGGGAGCCGGGCCGGCCTCCAAACCGTCCTCCCCTCCCTTGCTTGCCCAGGGAGGTGGGGGTGCGCGTGCCGGTGTGACAGGAGGCCGGGCCACCGTCCTGTGCTTCACTGGAGCCTTTGATCCGGGTATCTGTGCCGTGGTGGCCCTGCCGAGTTTATCGTGTGCCGTGTTACTTCCCTGCTCTCTGCATTTTATCTGCCCCCACCCCCCCTATTGATCTTCTAAACTGAGAAAGAAATCTCAAACGCTGGTAAACCGGGGGGATTATTTTCTTTGAAACAGACTTCATCAATAACGCTGGCACAAAGGCGCGGTGACATTAGTAGTCTGAAATACTATATGCCTTGCTGCGTTCAATAAGGGCACAGTCATTTATTTCTCCCCGTGAGCCGGACTGGTTTGCACTTGTTCCTGCTCTGTGCCACTTCAGCTCGCCTAATTGATGATGCAGAGTGGTCGCAATGTCACTCATGCTGTCTCTGTCTCTCTCTCGTCCTCCTTTCAGTCTTTGTCCAGTCTCTGTCAGCGATGCTCCCAATCTCCCGTTTCTTTTGTCCGACCTTTTGCCCCTGACCTCCAGCCCTCCGGCATGGGGGTCGCATGCGTCCGGGCAGCGTGTGCGCGTGAAGGGCGCTTCCGGACGTGAAAGAGCGACCTCAGCAGAATTCTCCTCGCCGCATGCCGGCGACCTCGGCCAGCTGGCTCAAGGCGAGACTGATGATTGGTTACGTCTGATAGCAGTCTGCCGGGATCCAACCTCCTGTCGCCACTCCTGTCCTCCACGAAGCAGAGTATGTGTCGAACGTTTACGAATTTGTGCAAACTGAGGCTTATTGACAAAGGCGCAAAGTGCTCCTTGGCGCTCCTGCTTTGTTTGTTTCATCTCCTCAGAATGCAGTAAAGGTTCAGAAGCTTTAAAAATGGCCACGAGAATGAGGGGAAATTAGGTATAAATAAAGGCTTGCAGGAAAGAAAAAGGTAGACTTAATTTGAGGGACCAGGAGCAGACAGAAAGTTTAAATGCAGTTTGTGCCTGTGTGTCTCTGTACAGCGGGGCATCCAGCATACGGTGAGTAGCCCCCCTCATTCCCAAGCGGCATTTCCCTCTGGGACTCTGTGGATAGTCATTAGGCCAGGTCACCGGCGCGGGCGAGGGGGTTTGTTCACAGAGGCTGCACCAGCCGCCCTGACGTGTTTTATTATTTATTTTTAGCTGGTCTACTTATTAAAATAATAACGGCTGTGGGGGTATGTGGCACTGCACGCCCCCGCCCCCCCCCCCCCCAACCCTGACAAATGCAGTCGGGCTTTCAGACAGCAGCTGGAACCACGGGCGTGACCCCGTTAGGGACAGCAGCGGGAAATGCTCTGAGACCCGCGAGCCGCTGTCGGTGGGGGGGGGGGAATGTGTCAGGTGATGAGGCTGGCGGGGAGTGGGAGAGTGCTTTGCTAATGTCACCAGCTTTCAGGGGAAAGAGGGTCGATTAGAAACAAAGGATGTTGTGGAGCTGTCCCCCCCCCCCCCCCCCACACACCAAAAACCAGCAGAACCAGCAGTGTGCCGTGGTTAGGGGGGGGGGAGCAAGTGGACAGGAAAGGGCAACTGTGAAAGTTTTTATGGACGGCAGCCAGGCTGGCGGGGGGGAGTGGGAAGCTGGTTCTTTGTCGATGAAAAAAGGAATTGGATCCTTCTGCCACCCCCCCTTACGCCGGGCACATTATGGGGGACTCGGCACACCGTTATTATATTAAACGAAGGCCTTAATTACTCCAGTTTGTCTAATTAAACTTCAATCTCCAGTACGTGCAAATTACCTGTAATGTAATTGACCGTAGCGCGGCGGTAGTAAAAAGCCATGGATGTAGGGCTAGGACAAGGAGGGGGACTGAAGGTCGCCTTCTGCTGCAAGGGGAAATGTCTCTCCTATTTTTTCGCTGAGGACTGGGAGCGAAGGGAACAGTCCCAGATACAGCGATGGCTAGAGCCTCTTTCTGTGCCGCCACATGACGTTAGCGCTGGTGAGTGAAGAGCTCCCCCCCTGCCCCCCCCCCCCATAGCACTCCCGTGTGTCTGGACCAGCCCATGCATTTGAACCCTGCCTTTGTGTGTTGCTGTGTGTGTGGAGACTACTGGACTCGAGCTCCGGGGCACAGTGCCCTTCAGGCTCCTGTCTCACCGCCGCTTGTCTGCCTCCTCTAATCTCTGGTGGCAGCCTGTGACTCCTGCTAGCTGCACACTGCTGAAGGCACGCCCTAGCACTCGCTGGATGGTCAGTGACTCCTGCTAGCTGCACACTGCTAAAGGCACGCCCTAGCACTCGCTGGATGGTCAGTGACTCCTGCTAGCCGCACACTGCTAACACACATGCCCTAGCACTCGCTGGATGGTCAGTGACTCCTGCTAGCTGCACACTGCTGAAGGCACGCCCTAGCACTTGCTGGATGGTCAGTGGCTCCTGCTAACCGCACACTGCTAACACACATGCCCTAGCACTCTCTGGATGGTCAGTGACTCCTGCTAGCCGCACACTGCTAACACACATGCCCTAGCACTCTCTGGATGGTCAGTGACTCCTGCTAACCACGCTTCACTAACATGTATGCTCCAACACTTGCTAGAAGGTTAGTGAATCCTACTAGCCAATAATTGCTAACACATATTCTTTTGTGTTTTCTGGATGGTCAGTGAATCCTGATAGCTCTGCACCGCTAACACACACACACATCCTAGTGCTTAACGGACATCAGTGAATCCTGATAGCTCTGCACCGCTAACACACACACACATCCTAGTGCTTAACGGACATCAGTGAATCCTGCTTGCCGAACACCGCTAACACATGCACCGTAATGCTTGCTAGCTGGTCAATGACTCCCGCTATCTGCTCGCTGCTAATACACGTCCCTACTTTCCTTGTCTTTCTTGCTTCCACCAAACCAGTTTAGTGCCCTATGCTGTAGACCTTGGTGGTCTGGCATCAGAACTCGTCTCCATCACAAAGTGTAACAGTTAGGGTGGGGGCACCACTTTAATCATTAGAGTCGCTCATTAGTAACCAAGGAGCGCGGCTGAAGATGCCGGCAGCCTCACACGCGTCTGCAGCTCCTCACTGAAAAATCTGAACCACATCCAAGCCCTGAACACCAAAGGAAGTCCGTCGCCAAGGCAGGACAACAAACAGCACCGCTGCAGTGCCAGGTCCCCGAGCAGACGGTGCAGGACGGCCGTGCGCAAAGTGCCGGCGGCTCCCCCCTTCATTTATATATTTGTTTGTTTATGCCCCACCCCGTGCGGGACGTTTGGGGGGCTGTGACTGCCACTCATTACCACCGGAAGATGGTGCGCACACTCATGCTGGCGCGGATGGCCGACATTGTTCTCCAGGCGAAGTGTGCTCGAGCCGCTTATCGCCCGGGCCACGGCAGGATCCCGGCGCGGTCGGCCAATCGGCTGTGGCGCCAGTGGCCTCGCGCGGATGACTAATTGCGACCTGAGAGGCTGCTGTGACTTCTCCTCCTTCGCTGCCTCATTTGCATAGGTGGCCTGATTTGCATATATATGAGCGAGGCGCCGGCGTGCTCCGTGCAGATATGAAGGTGTCTAATGACGCTGAGTCTCAGGCCTTTTCAGCTTCTGTCATTTTACCCAGCGGCCCACCCCCTCCCCCGTGTCCTGCCTTCCTGTTTAAAGTCCCCCCCCGGCCTTGGGTCCACCACCACCCCCACCACGTTCGGCACAGCTGGCCCCATTGCCACACGTCTCCGCAATTCCCCCCTGGTTCAACTGCTCTGATTCGCTTTGAAGCCCCCCCCAAAACTGGACCATGCATAACACCAAAAAGAAGGACAGTACACCCCACACACCCTCCTCCCCTCCCTCACAGATGTGCTTCCCTGCATGGTGTGTAAGACCCAAATGGCATTTAGGAAAAAAAAGACCCTGTCTGCAGATCACCGGGGAGAGAGAACCCCCCCCCCCCAGACACATGCACTCGATGCGCCAGCACCCAGCGTTTTATTTCTACCTGCGCTGGGACAGCGAGTGTCTTTGTAGACGCTAATCCCCACCAGCCGCGTCCCCTTCCTGTCTTTTGATGTTACAGCGCAGTTGAGCGTCTGTGTCTCCCCCCGCCACCAACAACCAACCAACCAGGCAGTGCTACACCCTCTGGCAGTGTGGAGTCAGGGCAAAGACTTGTGGGGACAGCTTGATGGGGGGGGTGTTTCTGATGTTTGTGTGTGTGTGGGGGGGGTTATCGCATCCACCCACCCCCATCTCACCTTAAGCCAGCATTTATTAGCCATGACATCAGAGGCGGATCATTCCTCATCGACGCGGGCACAGCTTGCACAATTAGCTGCATGCCGTCTGCAGGGACTCAGTGGGGAGTGTGGAATACTGATGTGTGTCGGGGGGGCGAGGCCTGGGCTAGTCCGATACAGCCTCTGCCAATGTGTCGCTCCAGCTGGTGTTGTGACAGTGGCCCCTCCATACCTGCCCCACCCTCCCTGCCCGTTACCACTGCTTCATGCTGGCCCCCCTGTGCATTGCCGAGGAAATTCTATTTTTGGAGCGATGACTGAAGTATGTGGGGCTGGACCAGTGAACCCAGAAGCATGAAGTTAAACCTATTGGGTCCGGAACGATGGAAACTATACCTTTTATTATTATTATTCTCTGTTTTATTGTTTTTTTTTCCTTCCTTAAGCACGTGCTAGAGCACCTGGGGCCACGATGCGAGGCTGGGGGGGGGCACTCTCGGGGGGCTAAAATGGAGGGTCAGGCAGTCTATGTGGAGCACCTGGAAGGCAACCATCGCAGGATGAGCCTGCAGGCTCCTGGGGGAGCACGGGGCAAGAGGCGCCGGGGTTATTTTTAGGAGGAGCTAACCTCTCCGGTATTTGTTGCCCCAGTAAAATGAGCCCCCCCCGTACCAGCATTTTAAACCTTAAAGCCATAGCAGCGCCATAAGATTACAGCGAGGAAGATCTGGAGCCCAGTTGTGTGACTCCCCAGCTTCACGGAGCCTTAATCATCAAGACAGTTATGGCCTGGAAAAGGCCCCTTCTCCCACACTCACACACACACTCCCCGCCCCAGGCCGGCTTTCAAAGGACTCTGACAGAGCGCTGTAGAAGCTGGAGGTCTGTACTCGGTCAGGTGTTCGAAGGAGTCACAGACAGATGCACGCAGTTGCGTCGCCAGACCCCCATCTCGCTCTCTCTGCATCTGAGCGCCACTTCGTTAGTTTCATAAACGATCAGGAGACATTTAGTGTGTTTCCGCGTCACTGTCCGCTGCCGCGCTCCTCGCTTCCGGGCCGCTGGTGCCGGCGGCTCCCACATCTGCTGCCCGGCGGGAAGGCTGCGCCGGCGCTCGCTGGCCAGAGATAAACAAGCGGGCTTGCGTCTCCGGGGAGGTAACCATGGCAACGGCCGGGCTCGTTCTGAGCTGCCTGTCCTACGGGAGGTACAATAACACGACATTCGCTCCTTTTTTTTTGATTTTCCTGAAAAGTGGAAAGGAATGCCCCCCCCCCAACAATGACCAAAATGCCCTTTATCGGTAGCGACGTGCCTCAATACGTAGGCTTGGCAGGTGATCAGACGGACGCTTTTCATGCAGGCGGGAGTGAGAGCATTTTTGGCTCCTGACTGCCCGTAGTGGAATGATCTCAGAATCACCAGCAAAGACCCGGAAATTTCCACCAGCAAGAAGGCGCGGTTTCCGGTGTGCAGGCGGCTGAGGACCTGCCACGGGCTGGACAGTTGACTCGTCCCCGCATGCTGGCACTCCTCTGCAGAGTGACCGTGCCTCGAATGACCGACCCGCCCTACAACCGCGGAGAGCGAGCGCTCCACGCAGATGCCGTGTGAAATCGGACGGGGGTGGCGGGAGGGGGGGGGACGCTTGGAAGAATCAGGACAGATAGCTGAATACCTTGACATTGTGCGTCCTCTAAAAATAAAACATGGGGAGGGAGGAGAGAAATGAGAGAGAGGGAGGGTGAAAAGGAGGTGGGAGGAGGGATTGGGTTCAGAACCCTGTGGAGGCTGCAGCTTTCTCATCAATGCATCTGTTTGGCCAAGTGCTACAGCCATGATGCCCCAGTGAGCTAGAGGCCAGGGCCTCTAATTCACACATCAGGACCAGCAGCCCTGCAGGTAGCTGCTTAGCTGGGGAAGCACTAACCCACTTAAGGCCCTCCAGCACCCACTGCCCTCCCACTCCACAAAGATGCTGAAAAAATGGGTGCTACTATAGCCCCGCCTCCATGGCACAGTGGTCTGCCCTGGCAAGGCTGATGCTTTGTCCACATATGGGCTCTTTCTAAATAGCCCAATATATAGCCCCTGTAGCAACCCCCCCGTCACATCCCCTGAGTTTTCAATCCTCACACCTGTCCCAGGACAGTGCTTCATCTGTGAAGAGTTCAGCTGACACTCAGGGCTAGTCAGGGTCGTGCACCCCTCCCCGTAATTAACTTTCACTTTAAGGAGTCGCCGAGATGGAAAGCTGCCGCGAGGCTAAATCCTCCCCCCCATCCTCTTTGAAGGCAGACTTCGAACTCCCCACTCACGTTTTTGGAAAACAAGTGAATTGCCGCACCGTCGTTTCAAAAACGGGACTGAGTCAGAATGATAATGGTGCATCGTTCGCAGCCAGAATGAATAATCTGCATAATAGCAGTGACCCCCTCCTATGCACCCCCCCACTTTAAAGAAAAAAAAAACAGACTAAGAAGCAGCAGGATATTAATGGAAATGAATGAAGATGTGAATGTTAAGGTTGTGCTACTGAATTAGCTGTAAACCTTGTGCAACACAAAGGCGGGACTGGGAGACATCGGGGCTCTTTAAGGGTGCAGATTCATTAAGCAAACTGCGAAAGCGTGTGAGGTAGCACTTGTGGTAGAGGTGCCATCATGAGCCTTCAGAGCAGAGAGTGTGTGTTGGGGGCGGGGAGGGCTGCTTCACTTCCCACAATACTGACAGGGACTGGGGGCACTGAAGTGTGACATCTACGTGCGTCTCCGTCCACCTCCAACTCTCATATCCGAGTCTCCCTGGAATTACGGAAAAGGCATGTGGTCTAATCAAGTGAGAGTCAGGGACAGAACTTGAGATTGGGGGGTCCATTACATCATAGCATATAAAGTAGATGATGTAATGCAAGGCACAGTAACGTTCAGGAGAAACATCGCCTTACTGTACTCTGTCTTAATTAAATCGTTGCATTGTTCATTTTTTTATCTGTTCGGTCATCTTGGTTTTTTTTAGGGGGGAGGAGGGTTAATTAAGATCTCGTTAGAAGAGATACGAAGAAACGTTTGTGCACCCTCTCTGTCGCGCTCTCGACATGGCGGGAGACGGGACACGGGCACCTTGTTCACCCGCGCGGCCTCAGAAACCGAATCCCACAGCGGGATGGAATATATTGCAGCCTTGACACCTCAGAGTTTTTTTTTATTTAGTGACGTTATAATGCGCGACTCAATGTGGCGCCCTGCGATCCGACAGCACTGCTTTCCCGTAATTACATCCTGTATCCAAATGTGTTTACAGATCCGTCTCCTTGTCCCCGTCACCACGAGCCGCTCATGTTTCGGACCTCAGATCCACAGGAAAATGGTTCGCGCTGCCGTTCGGATAATGAATAATACAGCTGCCGCATGGCCTGTGTCATTCAGGAGCTGACATCTGTCGCCCGTTTGTTGTGATAAACAGGCACCACAACGGTGGAGTTCAGTTATACCTTTGAAATAACTGCATTTTTTGTTTTGTGAATGTCAGTCATGTTCACAAAGCTAAATCTTGTATAATAACCACTGTCATATTCACGGAACCTTGCGTTGAACCCCATGTAACATTAGACCAGAAAGTATATATATATATTTTTGTTCAGAATATAAACCTCGCACATGAAATTTTATATGCCTGTGGCTGGTCACATCTGTGGCTCTTTGTTTATGTCTACTACAAACCACATTTTTGTTTACTATGCCTGTTGTTTTTTCATGCTTCTATACCCGCCAAAAAAGGCACAGTCTCAGAGTGCGATGGGCGCCCATCGAGTTCACACACCTTCCCTTCATATAAATATTCAAGGACGTCACCGTTAAACAAATAATTAAAACCGGTGAGAAACTTCAGCGCACAGCCCACTGTGGGAGCTCTGTAACCATAATATGCCTAAAAAAGTAAGATGTCGCCGACACGTATTAATCTAACGTGACTTTGCAGAGGACGGGTGAGATCATGATGTGCTGAGACACTGCGAGGCGCCCAGTTCTGCGACAAGATGAGTCACAAGACATTAAAATGTAAATGTGTTGTCCTTTACTACAGGCTATCTCGGGCCTCTGTTTGTTTAACGTTACTCACAACAATCTCAGTTAAACATGAATGTGTTTAATATAATGCTCAGCTGATGAGTTAAACTGTCTTCTTTTTTTAATGTGGATCCTCAAGCACTCTTGCATTAGTTTGGGTGTTTTTACATGATAGATATCGTCAGTAAAACATACTGAATCTGTGGACAAAGGCAAGCGAAAGCAGGCGGGTTGGCGGCTGGTCTTTAGACGGGTACGCTTCAGCATAGGCCCTGCGCCTGTCTTGGCAGTTCGGCTCGCCTGCGAGGCAGGACTGCGTGAGGTGCTTTCTGGAGGAGCTTTAGGCGAGATGCTTACCGGGTGATTTGCTGAAAGGGCTTCAGCCGGCCGCTCTTTGTACGCGCACAGGAAGGGGGCGCCGGCGGCGTGAGATGTCTATGCTCGGTTATATATGCCAAGCTCCGTTTCGAGATCCTATTTGGTCTCGTGGTTAAAGCGCCGCGGTCGGGACCTGCCGCTGGGAGAGATGTAAAGCCTGTGTGACGAGATGCCCCCCCTCCACATGTAGATAAATATGGCAGCATCTTCCCTGACTACACACACCGCGGATGCTGATATCCCACCCATGTGCAGCCTGCAGCTCGAACTGCCATCGTTGAGGATACACACCTTGCATCATGGCACCTCCAAAACACGCCTGTGCACCGCACCCTGTGGTGTTTCACGCAGCAAACAGGACTTAAAAATACATAAGAAGGTTAGTACTTCCTGCAAATACATCACTTCCTCTTTGATGACCCACACCCTCCACTACGAATGACAGCACCTTACAGACCTACAGGGAAGTGAGGTAAGGAATCTGCCTTCTGTGCAGAAGGTGGACATACATTCGGTATCCGAATTTTATATGAACCAGGTTCTTTGGAGGACCGAACGCACATATTTTAGGGTTTACTAAAACTTCTATTAATGGCACCTCAGTGTCACTGAAGCCTAAATGTCAGGCCAATGGCTCGCCAAAAAGATCTTGCACTTACCCCAAACATCTTGCTTATGATCGTCAACGAAACAGAAATTCAACACTGTCCTGAATGTTTAATGAACAGTTGACCCGTGACCCTCCGAACTACTTTGACTGCCATGAAACAGCAGTGCCAAAAATTAAGGCGGGGGGGGGGGTGTACACAAATTGACAGTAACTCTTCCCATTGTCTGAGAATTTGAGGGGATGGAGCCTGTGCACTGCTTTAACCTCGTTTTAACCTCTGCTAAAGAGCAGGGCCCTGCAGCTTTTACAAAAGGAGAACAGACTACAACAGAAAGCCAGCACCCCAAAAAGGCACAGAAGACTAACTGCAAATGTGCATTTGGAGTCATGCTAACTTCTTAAAAAATATTTAGGCTCGTACTACACTGAGAGAGAGAGAGTGTATGTGCATGCATTATGTTTATATTACATTGTGGGGACCAAATGCCCCCCACAATGTGATAAAAACCTGTTATTTTTAATGTGGAGACCATTTTTCAGGTCCCCACAAAGATCTGTGATTGCAATCAAAAATTTTAAAATGCCAAGTGTCATATGTAGTTTGGTTACTTATGGTTAAGGTTAGGGCTGGATAGGGGTTAAGGTCGTCATGTTGGGATTAGAGTTCTCCTCATAGATGAATGGTCCTCACAAACATATAATTACAAACCTGTGTGTCTGTAAACTACATCACTGTAACTAATCCAACATGCTACTCTAAAGGAGTATTAAACATCTAGCTGTATTTATGGACAAAAATATTACCGCACTGAATGCATCCATGATAGAAGTTTCAACCTGTAGCATTTTAATAACTTTAAAAAATCAAAGCATATCTCTTTATAACAAGGCCTCCAATGACATGCAATGCAACAATGTAATTACATATAAAGGATAAAATGTAAGAGTAAAACCACTTGTGTTCAGTGAGTTCAACTGCATCCCTAAAGGGACTGAACGTTTAAATATAAACCCATAAAAGCACCAGCCAAACCAGTAACACTGTATGCTCTTTGTGATGAAAATGCAGTGAAGGTTCTGGAACACTGCAGTCATCCATACAGCACAGCACAGAGAACACGTCGTCACCCGTACACGTAAATGGTATTAATGGAGATTCCCGGTAGGTTCTTTAAACATCATACCACATAAGGTGAACCTTAATGCTTCCAATTACTGTATACAAATATGCATTATTCTACAGCTTTCACGGGGATAGCGCTCATGAACTTCGGGTCAACACGCCTCCACACCCAACATGGTCTATGTAAGTCAAACGTTCCACTGACATGGCTTGTTAACTAGTAACTAATTTCTGTATAGTTGCTAAACCAAGTTAACTTGCTCAAGAGTAACACAAGTGGTGGTCCTTCCTGGATGTAGACTCAGGAACCTTCCAGTTACAAGTGTGTCTCCTTAATCGCTATGTTGCTTGCGGAACCAAGGAATCAATAAAACTCATAGGTCATCAGCTTCCCCCTCAGAAGAGATTCATTCCTGATGGCCAGAGACAAAGGATGGAAGAGAAGACAATATGAAAGTGTATGTAAGAGTAGGGCTGTATTTAAGAGTAGGGTTGTATGTAAGAGTAGAGCTGTATGTAAGAGTAGAGAGTAGTATGCAAGAGTAGAGCTGTATTTAAGAGTAGGGCTGTATGTAAGAGTAGAGTAGCGATGTGAGGCCTTAGAGCCCACTGTGGTTGGGATTATCATTTGCTGTCAATCATTGGCTGGTTTAAATTAATGGATGCCAGCTAAATAACCAATGGGAAGATTATACTCGCCTGTGATTGAAAGCACATGGTAATCCCTCCTACTCTGGGTCTCAAAGTCTCATTTCCATGACCTTTTATAGGTGGAAAGAAAGAAAGATTTATTATTCTAAAATGTAACAGTGCTCCTTGTGAGGATCAATCCAGTAACCTTCACGCCTCCTGTAAATGACCTCAGGTCTGTCTGATATGCGGCGGCACTAGCAGGAGTTATCCGAACCTTCCGGTTGTTCTTCTGGGGGGGGGAAAGAGACATTTTAAGAGACCCTCTCAGAATGCTTGAGCACGGAATCCTCAAAGCTTCAGAGAAGATCATGTTACAGTGGTACACGGACGTTAGAAAAGACAAAAATTGTATTTAGAGGAAGATTATAAGGGCAAGAATTTACCTGACGGTCTTCAGCTAACGTGTTAATCTCCTATCAGTGTTGACATTAGTAATGGCACAAAAAAAAATCGCGATGCTGCCACCAGTCAGCTAGAATTTAATCATGGCATGTCTCTGTTTAGTTCATAAACCTCTTTCCGCAGAAGCTGAAACAGGTGTTTAAGTATGGGCCTGTATATGTGTAGGACAAAATGTCTACCTTGCAACATGCTCACGTCAGAGGCCTGTTTCCCCAATAGCTGCAGCGGCGATGCGGGATTTCATATTTACAGTCTTTAATCTACAAGCGGACAATTTATCAGCTGCTCACTCTTATGAAATCCAGCCCCAAGAAACGCCGGCGGTATTCTCCTCTGAGCGGACGACATGGGCTGACGTGCATGACGAGAGATTAAATGAGCCGTAATTGGATGCATAATTGCGGCCGGTCAGCCAATCAGGTGCGAGCGTCGGTGCTCTGTCTCTCAGCACGGCCGAGGCGCGAGAGCAGAGGGGCCTTGAGTGTCATTGGCCGGACCTCGGCACCGCAATCCCGGCATGCTCTACAGCCGCGGTGTTCACAGTGTGCGCGTCTCCGGGGGGGGGGGGGGAGGGGGGGGCGGCTGTCAAGCCTGTGAGAATCAGTGATGGGGAAAATGGTGGGAGGACGGGGCAGTAATGGTCAGGAGTCACAGCTGGCTGCAGACAGTGAAGGACAGAGGGAGGAAGGACTGGGAGGAGGGATGGAGGGAGAGAGAGAGAGGAAGAGAGGGAGGGAGAAGGTGGTAGAGGGTGGAAAACAACGCCAAGGCTCCCTTTCGCTTTAAAATCCCTCTATTTAAAAAAAAAACACATACACACCCTCCCAATCTATCGATCCGCTTGGCCCGGACGTTTGTTGCCGGGGCGATCTGCTTGGCGCGGATTGGTGGGTGCCGTAATTACACTCGGCTAATAAAGCGTGAAACTCCATTTAGTTAATGAGAAGGCTCTGGATGATGAACGTCTCCGAAAGGGTGGTATTTAACGGGCGCCCGCTTTTTCTGGGGGGCATCAATTATGCTCATCCGTCATCTGTATTTACCCGGCATCCTCATTATTTTATTACACACCACCACCGCGGTAAACCACGGTGTGAGTGTGGTGCGGCTGCTCGGACTCGCCAGCGACCTCGCTACAGGTGCGTGGGTTTGCGTGATGATCCGTGCTGAAGGTGAAGACAGAACAAAGTATCTGGAAGGTACAAAAATATAACAGGACTCGCAGCTTGTCTCCGTGTTTTGGGGTAAGGGAAGGTCGACCAGGAAGACACGCAAAGCAGCTGTAGCTCGCTCATTCACTTCAGACGCTTTCGTGTAAACGATTAAGAGGAGAGGGTTCCAGTGTGGAGCTGGGGGGGGTGGTGATCAACAAAAATGGAGGGGGGGGGATATACTGCCAGGTGAGGCCACGTGACCCCTGGGATGAACGAGAAGGCAGAACACATGCCCAGCAGCTGGAACCCCCCCACCCACAGCACAGACTGATAACTCCTGCACTTTAGCTCCAAATTAGAGCGGGAGCTCAGATTCCCCCCCGACCGGAGATGCACAGACCGCAGCACCTCCCGTGTGGTCACAAGACGCCGCGTGTGTGAATAATGGGCCACTAATGGATGGGGGGGGGAGTGCAGGGCTTGGGTCTTAAAGTAACACCGTCGCATACTCTCTCCGTGGTCCGGGACCTGGTCCTCACATCCGCTCTGAGTCACCGAGGTAAGATCCGGCCCGGCGCTGCCCCGTATCTGGGAGGGCGATATTTACATCCCGCGGGCTTTGCCCCAGGGGGCGCCGGCGACCCCATTAACGGGCGGTAGACCGCACAGGACAAACGTGGCGCTCTCCTGATCCCGCCCAGGCTGCCCCGCCAACAGAAATTCATTTATCTGCGACCTCAGCTTGCTCATCAATCACGGCCGATGATGTCAGCGAAGTACCCCCCCCGATTGGATGCTCTCATGCGAGATGTGCCAGTCCTGCCGCTCATGCCAGGGGATTCGAGCGCGGCGCCGTCGGAGCGGGACACAGGCGAGCCTGCTGGCGGGTGCAGGGACGGCAGCGTCGCAGACCGCAATTAATTATAATTTACGTTGTGTCAATGGGAACGTAATTAATCACAGGCTGACTGAGGCGCCCCCCCCTCGCTCCCGCGTACAGAAACGCACGTAATTACACAAAAACGACGAAAAGTCACCGTTCTCTGATAGTCTGCCGCAACATGGTCATGTTACCCGTGGCGTAGCGATGCATCTCTGTGATGGCGCACAAACCCCACCGCTTTCAGCAAAAGCAATATAATGCGAGATGTGATGTCTGTGCTCTGGGTGAACGGCTGCTGTAGTGATCACCTGTACTTTTTTTTTTGTTTTTTTACTTTTTTTGATGCCTTTATCTAAAGCGATGTTGAGAGTTCACGGTGAGCCCGTCCCTGGAGTGACAGGGGGTTAATGGCCTCGCTCAGGGGCCCGAAAGCTGCACTGGTCATCAGACAGGAAGGTGCGTCACTGGGCCTACGCTGAGGCTGCGGTGAGAACGAGAAGGGCCATGCGGGAGAAAGGGGGGTGGAGCCCAAGATGGCGAATCCGGTGTCAGCTCCGGCACCTGGACTGCCTCAGCGGCAGCTGGGCCCGGCCCGCAGGGTGTTCTGTTTGCTGGACGTGGCAGAGCCCGCAGATGTCGTGGGGGGGCTGATGGATTAGCCGCAGAGACGTGCAGCCTGCTGCCTGGGCCCCCAGAGGCCCTACCGCCTCCGGGCCCTCGCTGCCGCGGCTGGGTGGGGGCCCCTTCCTCCTCTCAACAGAGTGGCAAACGCCACCCCCCTCCCGTTACTAACAGACTAACCTAAAAAACACATCATCAGCGTTCGTGTTTCTGAGCCCGTATCTGCATCGCCGAAACACCACCGTGCTCTCCGTTCCCAGCTCGTCGCAGTCCGTCTCCCTCCTCTCCCTTTGCGCGTGGGTTGCCATGGCGAGCGATTCGCTGCAGGACCTTTACCTCGGTGCCGGGGTCGCGCGGGTACACAGACCCATCTGTCAGGTGTGGATGCTGCCATAGCTCCTGCCCCTTTGTGCCTCAGGCACCCGTCATCTGAATCAAAACACAGCCCACCCGACGCAAACTCCTCGACAGCATCATGCCCCCCCAAGCGTACCGGGGGGGGGGCAGCAGGGAGGAAGTACGCCAGGCGCTACGGATTTCTCGGCACAGGAATCCGATTTGCTAATGCCTCCCTCTGAACCTGGGAGCAGTGCCGACTTCGCCATTACCAGAACTGACAGCAGAAACGTTAGATGATCCAGGATCGGCCCGCATTCAGACGACATCGCACGGCAACCCCATTAAGGGGTGAATCACGCCTTGCATGATGTTCAGAGGGTGAACGGCTCCTCCGGGCTCCTACACGGAGGAGGGACACTCCGTGTTCAACATCACATTGGATGCTTCTGGCCAGCAGGAGGCCATCTTTCTGCCGAATCGTTGGACCTGTGCGCCCCCCCCCATTTATCCCACAACCCTGGAGCGAGGAGGAACTTGCGGTTGCGTGGTGACGTTGTGTGTTTGTGACAGGGGCCTGTCCCCCCACTCCTGTGTGACACCCTTGATGTGATAGGGTGTCTGGCTGCGTGATACGTGTGTCGGCCCTGAGGGACAGGGGCACGTGTGCGGTGTGTGTGTGTCAAGCAGTACAGGTTACTGACACATGCTAACACACTAAGCCCACACGGCAGCCATGACCACAGACCGGCTCTTCATTCACATTCCCTTTTACTTCTTTTATGGGTCGAGGAGACGCTGTCTCCAAGGCTGTCCTCCATTTTGTTCCTTCACTTCACCCTTCAAGGTTTAAAATTCATTAATGATAAAGATTTGTTTGAAGTCAACATTCCTTTGGCAGAGGTGCCCTGGTTCAGCCTGCCGACATCAGACGTGAGGATGACGGTTTTATAGTGATAGTGTAGATGTCGCTCTGCCTGTCCCCGGAGTTGTGGATAATACGGAGATTGTAGGCGAATTCGGGTGCATGGTTTGTTATAGAAACATTAAGCAGTTTGTTTACATGTGAGGCACTTTCAGAGACGGTGGGAAGTCACCATGTACGACGTCCCGCAAAATGTATCCATCACAGAAACGATACGCTTATCCCTCATACTGCGTGATGGAACAATAGCAGCCTCCTCTAAGAATTATGAAATAATGATAATAATGATGCTCACAATGAAAGGAAAACATTACGAGGGAATTTAAGAAATCATAGATCAGGAGATTTTACATTATGTTGAGAAGATCGCACGTCTCCCTGGACTCTGACACACATATAAACTTTACCTTTCGAAATGGTTCTTTGTCCCTGAGATGCATGAAACTCACAATGTCTTTCTAAACTGGCTGTTTATGTGTAAAGATACAGGCACAAACATTTATAGTCCACACAACATCAAATCGAGCAACATGACATTCGTCGGTATATACGCCATCGTACACGATACGGACGCCCGTGCCGTCTGTGCCGAGACCCAGCTAAGCGCTTCAGGAAAGTGCGTCTGGGTTCGACTCGGGGCGGGGCATCCCTCCACGCAGCGACCATGGTGGATGGTGGGACACATTGCGTTTCAATGCGGTGCGTTTCCAATAAGCCTCACGCCAGAGACCTCCCCAGCATTCACATCTCAGGCCCCACAGCAAATAAACATTTAAGTATGCTTAGTGCTCACTAATTCTCATTAATACTTTTACCAATATTTGAGTATCTGAATGAATACTGAGTAGTCCCTGAATTTGCTTTTTTGTTTTCCATTTGTTTTTCTTTTGAAAAATCCAAGGCTACTCATCCTTTTCATGGTTAAAATTCGGTTGTTAGGAGAATCTGTCTACACCGCACATGACTACCTGCCAGACTGTTTATCGCGAGCTTGTGTCAAAAAAAAAAGAAAAATGACGAGATGCAGCGGACCCAAAAAGGACAGGCGGAGAGCCTGCATGAAGCGACCCCCTCGGCGCTGGGACATCAGTGTCACCCCCCGTCACAGCCCACCAGGCCGGCAAATACCACAAGAAGACTATCAGAAATGAACGGCAAAGGCATTTAGAAGAAAGAGCCAGTATCCCTCCCTGTGCTGGCCACATGCCAAGGGAAACTGATGAAATTACCCACAATGCAACATTCCCCTAGGCCCACCCTGGAGTCCGTTTGCATCGGCCGACTTCGCCACCGCGGTGACCTCGCCACAAATCATGCGGCGTTGCCCTTCCTGCCGTCCGCCCCGCGTACCTCCTGCTCGACGGTGCCAAACTTGCCAGGATGCCACAACCGAAACAAGTCTGCAGTCAACGTTTCGTGTCGTGTTCAAGGAAAGAACACCAAAAACGAACAGAAAGTCAGATAAACGTTTATATTCATGACTGCAAATATAATTGACACCTTTCGTAAAAGTGAGTTTTATTTTCGAAACATAAAATGTTAACACCGTCTGTCTAAGATTCCCTAAATTGCCAGTAAAGTAGGGAGAGGTTTAAAAATTGGGGCTTTGCTATAGGTTTAATTCCGCAGTTTATCCGAATAGTGTCATATTGGCCGCAGAGGACTGCGTGTTTCCCAATCTTCATTCTGACTCTGTCAGCGCCTGTGTATGTGTGTGTGTGTGTGTGAGAGTTCAGCGGGGGTAGAATCTGATCCTCCTTGCTCGTTCCCCTCAGACAGCTTCTGCGGATGACCTTTAGCGAGCCTCCTGGCTGCCTGCCCCTGCCCCGAGCGCGGCGGCGGCGGCAGGGTGGATGTGGAGGGCGCCGCGTGATTCATGGGCCCGCCCTGGCCCCCTGAGGGTCCCAGCAGATTTGGCGTTGAGGGATTTACGCCATTCTGCTGACTTTGAGCTCGACTCTGGAGTGAGATTAACAGGTGAGTGGCGGCAAGAGTGGCTGGGGGGGCTGTAAGCATCCCCCTTCCGACCCTGGACCCCCCACCTCTCGGATCACTTCACGCACTGCCCCCTCTTTCTTCCCCCCTTTCATCTCTGGTGTTCTCAGTATATCACAGTAACGCACATCTGCCAAACTCTGACCACCCCCGACACGTCCTTGCTCTCCCTGCTCTCTAATCGACTGGCTAAACGCAGCGGCGTGGAGTCTCATTTGGGGGGGGGGGGGCCCGCCGGCCCCCGGGGCGCGCCGGGCACACGGAATGACGCACCGACACAGCGCCG
>JAODKC010000048.1:16528802-16539376 GCA_026777985.1 Mormyrops attenuatus | reverse complement strand
GCGTGGAATATCTAGCAGGGAAGAAATTCCATGAACTGACTTATTGTAAAGATGGTATCCTTTGACAGTACCATCCCTGGGATAAATTCTCTCCCCCCCCCCACCCCACACAGACATACACACTCCTGTTAAACTCAGAGGTTGCTGTTAAACTCTCTGCTGGTTTACCATGGTACAACCAGACATTGTTTTGGTCCAGTTTTGGTAAAAGCCAGAGGGGAATGTGTGTGTGCATCAGGAACATTATGGTTTATGCGTTTCAAATATTTCCCATCACAAGTAGTTAGGGACCTTCCTTCATTAAAAAAAACAAAAACAAATGTTAATTATATTTAATACTAATTATATGAATGCTTTTGAGATAACATCAGTTTCCTGAAATATAGAGAACTTGTTTGCTTGGTGAACTCGTGTGCGTGTGCGCTCGCATGTTTGTATCTGTCTCTGTGTGTTTGCATCTTCCTGTCTGTGTGGCTGTGCTCGTCAGAATCTCTTCCGATTACATATTATGACAGCTGGATAGCACAGGTGGTACCGTCAGGTCTAGAAATGGATGCAGGGTTTCTTTTTTTTATGCGAACAATGGTTCGGGTAAAAAGCCGTAGGAATCAGGGCGTTGACTGCAAAGGCAGGCAGGGTTATGTGGGGGCGCCGGCCCGAGTTCGCAGTGGAAGGATGTCGGCATGTTACAAAACCTGCTGACTTATTCCGCTGCTCGGTAAGTTGGTGCTGGCGAGCGTTTAACATGCTGATCGGCTCAGGTTAAGATGACGAAATAAACAATATCCCTCGGGCTGGCTACAGGAAATTCTTTTACGAATCCACTGGTACAGGAAGGGGCTGCTGAGGACACCTTCCCAACTGATAGCACCCACAGATTTACATTTACTCATTTACTTGACACTTTTATCCAAAACAACTTACAATAGAGGGAAGGATTACAGCAATCCTAGGATTTGAACCCACAACCTGGTTGTTGTTAACACAATACACTACTTGTCAGCTATGGAAGCCAAAAAGTACACAGAATTTAGTACCACAGAGTCTTGAAGCATCTGGTACAAACGAGAGCTATCATGGCCACCGAAAGGTAAGATCCAGAATGACTGAAGTGACTTGGATTAAGTAACACTGGCCATAGGTGCATCTTGAGATGTTCGCAGATGTTTTGGCGCCCAAAACACGGAAGGCTGCATTTTCTTCCAGCTGAGCTCATGCTCTGACTCATGTAGCTCGCAGTTTTAGCCAGATATCTCTGAAAAATGATTCGGTCCGGCTCGCTTTTCAGGGCTTACATTATGTCAAGGCCTTTAACACCACGCATCTACACACGGGTGAGAATGCTTAACACACCATCTCACTGATGCCGAGTCATAACGTGAAAATGCATGTAAAGTTCCACCCAGGAAAGTCACAGTTCACAATATCACTCCCTAACAGCACTGATATGTGCCAATGAAATGCAAAGGGTTGTGGTCCTTTATTAGTGATATGTGCCAATGAAATGCAAAGGGTTGTGGTCCTCTATTAGTCATATGTGCCAATAAAATGCAAAGGGTTGTGGTCCCCTATTAGTGATATGTGCCAATGAAATGTGAAGGGGTCTGGACATCTACTACTTTATTAGGCTGTCAATTAGTCTATTTGTGATGTGGATATGAAATGAGGAGGGGTGTGGTATTGCATTAGTGATATTTGCCAAAGAAATGTGAAGAGGTGTGTCCATCTATCCACTGCCAATATGAGAAGTGAATGTGGATCTAGATTAGTTCCAATAGGATGAAGTTGCAGAGTCTAATAAGAGGTCATGGCCATTTTGCAGTTTGTTGGCAAATACAAGCACTATTCTCAAAACGCAACTACACCCAAACGTCGCAGCCTTTCAATAGCTCACGCCTCATTGTGAAGCCGACTCCAGGCTGGGGGCGGTCACCGAGCCGCGCTGCGGGCAGGGAGGGGTTACAGGAAAGGGAGCTCCGTCTCTGAGCTCCCAGTGGATCTAGAAACAACCCAGCCACTTCCTCCCTTAGAAGAAGGGGGGGGGAGTTGGGGGTGTGTGGAGAGAGCGGGATGGAGAAACAGTCCCAGAGAGAAATTGTTCCATGATGAAAGCATCAACCTGCACCCTTCAAACACATTGCTTTGGAGGGGGTACTTCACCTCTACAAAAACAACACACACACACACACACAGGGCTGTGCTGAATGGGGAATTTCTCTCACCAGAGACTCATCGAGAACTTGGCAGAGAACTTTCTAGCATCCTTTCGGCGCCAGAAAAATGTCTTAAGAGTTACACTCAGTCATAATTATAAAATTCCCAAACGGGGGGGTTGTAAGGTGTTCAGAGGAATGGCACTTAATGACAATAACAACCTCCCGATCAACAGCGGAGCGCGTCTTAAAAAAATCGCAAAAGCGTGGGAATGTGGACGTCTAGATGAAAAGTTTTCCAAGACACTATTTATAATCGAGATATAAACTGTGTGTGTGAGTCACAGGCGGGAGGCTCGCCCTGCTTCGTACTGAGCACCAGCACTCCCTGGCATTTTTTAGCTTGCCATTGCTACGCCACCGTGGCTGACACGATGGTGGAATACCATGCCAGTGCTCACAGAAACGGGAACCAGATGATGCATTACAAGCCGGCATGGACCACGGCACTCAGGAGTTAGGCGCGTTTGAGTATAGCGGTCAGATTATATGCAGCCAAGATAACCTGTCAACGAGCCAGACCACCGCTCTGGCATCCTCCTGCGAAGGGTTCAAATATTTAAGATGCTTTTTCTGAAGGCTGGACATGCAACAAAGTTTTGGAGGGGAGTGGAAAGTTACATTTAGTTGGTATGTTCTCTGTGTTAGCCTGCCCTCTTTGGGGGGTGGGACAAACTCAGACACCAATACAGGGACTGCTCCACCTGTCACTGCCCCCAGAGTACCACCGAGGTTTGCTGTGCACTGTCTCTGTGACAGGACTCCCTACCTAAACAGTCTGCAGTTCGCCGGCACACATGACCTTCCAGCAGACAGATTAGCCGTGACCCTAATTCCTAGCTGGGCTTTTTGGGTTTTTAGTCATTTAACAGATGCTTCATCCAGAGTAGCTTACATGTCACAACGGTGCCTGTTTGCAAAGCTAAAGCGACTCCCACATACTTTAATCAATGGTACAAAAGCCAGAGCCCCCCATCCCCCCACATGTAGACTTTCACACAAATTCTTAAACCACTTTTAAAATGTCCACTATTCCTTTCACGCTGGACTATTGTGAAATGCCAATGTCAGCTATGCCAGGCTGCAGGATGGGTGTGTTATTGATGGTCTGTCCGTAGCACTTGCCTGTAGGACCCCTATTTTAAGTGTTGAAGAAAGATTCTCTCGGGCAGACGTCTGGAGCTGCTTTTTACATTACGCTGCCTTGCCGGGAAGGATGAAAAAATGACAACTTTTGGCATCAACTTCCAACGCCGTGGACTCCCTGACTGTGCCTCCCAGGGAGGGGCCGCCTGTCCCTCTCTACTCTTTAAGGAGGAGCAAAATAAACACAGCCACAGCCTATGCTGGCCAAACGGCTAACACCCCCCCCCCACACCCCCACCCCAAACCTCGAGAAAATGGGTTGGAGGTACGTGAATCACCATGAAAAGAAGAAAGTTTTAAAAGTTAAAGTGTGTAACAGGAGGCGAACGAGCAGAGCCTAAGGGGAGCAGAGTTAGTTTACGGGCGAAACTGGAGCAGAACTTTGAGAAGAAGCAGCAGGAGATCAGGCAGGGATAGATTCCAAGGAAAGACACTGAGCTAAAGTTAAACGAGAGCGGCATGTGACTTCAAAAACAAAAAGGAATAGAGTCAGGAAGATTCTGAGAGGTAAGGTGTTCTGTGACAGGGCAAGAAGAAACATCCGGAGAGGGCAAGCGAGCTCAGAGTCCGTCAGCAGCGGGGAACAGTCATCCGGCCCTCAACACTATGAGAAAGAATACATCGACCATTCTCAGGCAGTGCTGAAGTGAGACGGTGCTCAGTATAGAGAAATGGGCGATGTGAAACAGTGAACTGAGAAATAGTTTATAAGAGAATCGGTCAGTAGTGAGAAACAGTTAATATGAAACTGTGGTCAGTATGGAGAAACAGTCGATGTGAAGTAGCAGATCCCTGCTTTGGGCAGCAGTGAGAATTGCAGGCACATTTTTCCCTGAATGACTCCAGCACATAAAACAGCTGGACAAATGTTTTGTATAACATGATATCATGCAGGGATTAGAGGTCCCATCCTGAGCAGGCCTCACACACAGGCCATTCTCCCCCACACGAGGAGCCAAAGACCAAAATTCACCTTAATTACAACAAAAAAATATCATTTAGAAGCTTCAGCAGTCATTTTTTGAGAAGGTCGAATGAATGAAGTTAATTGAAAGTGTTGTTAGCAATTAAAACGGAAAAAACGGAGCCTCTCAAACAAGACAAGAGAAAGCGGCTGGATTCACACGCCTGCATGAATAGAGCACTTTCTGTGAACTGGCCCCAGATTTGCATGTCCTCCTCTGCAGTGAGTGCTCAATGCCATCCAAACAAGACCCTTGACTGTCTTATCTGTACAGGCATGACACGTTATTAAGCATTACCGAAGTCCGCAACTTGCTTAAATATTTATATTATACCATATCAGCGGTCCGAAGGACTAGATGAATACTACATATGTTTAACCAACCCACGGTGTGTCATCTACACACAGGAAAGAAACACGGGCAAACACAGGAAGTTGTTGGAGACTTTGTAGTTAAGTGCTTCTTTAAAAACTGACTGATCCACGCCATATCTATCCGCGCATACCACATGTTTTCATAAACTGAAAAAAAATCAACAAGGGCTTCATTACTATGATAAACGTATTAAATCAATCGATGGCGAGTGCAAATAAAGTCTTAAATATCATAAAAGTATTTATTAAAACCTATAACTAAATGATCTGATTCCGGGGATAATAAAGGAGCAATTTCTGTAACCGCAAAAACCACTACGCCCTGAACGGTGACCGTTAAACAAAACAAGGGAAGCGACGCGATATCGCATTTGATCGTTTAAATGTGGGCAAATGCAAAACTATTATACAGGGACTGTTTAATAGAATAAAAAAATAAATAAAAAATGATGCGACGGGATGGGGAATGCGAGGAAAGTGTGCGCTCAGTTTAATATGCCGATAAGGGCTTCCCAAAAACGCCCCCATACCCCGCTCCGATTTCCCTGGCGGGTTTGACGGCATGCCTAACTCTACCCAACCTCCAGCGGTATTTTTGTGGCTCCGCCGCCCTTATTGGGGAGGGTCTCCGTGCCTCTCCGCGAGAACAAAGCAGAGGCTCACCTGTGCGGGGATTACGCGCGGCTGAAATGACATCACTCCGCTTAGTCTCGGGTGACGTCAGCCACACGCGCTAAGCCTCGCGGAGCCGCGGAGAAAAGACTCCATGCGATAGTGCAAAAAACCCAGAAAAATGCTGAACTCAGCACTGCAGATGACAGCATAAGCAAAGCGTGCCATCCAGAATAAGAAGAAGAAGAAGGTTTCCAATTTCTAAGGAAGCGGCTGCATACAATTAGCATGTTAATCCAGTTACTCTTGCAGAGCAATTTCAATGCCCAGCGTGCAACTCGTTAGATAAATTGGGTTTATAGCTACGGATTCCTCCAGGTTCCAGAGGTGCGACCCCCTCTTTCCAAACACATTAAATGGGAATGTGACTCTGTTAGAGACGCATCCCATCCCCCCCCGCTGGGGTGGCAATAAACAAAACTTCAGAAGAGCGTCGACACTGGCAGCCAATCAATCATTCACTGCGTTTAATGTATCTGTTCATCACATGAGCTACTAAATTCCAAGATGCCATTTTTGAGTGATCACGATATAAAAGTTTTCTCAGGTATGATTATTAACACTTACATAAAAAACAATATGCATCTTCTGAGTATGATGTTACCATCACGCTGGTTGTTTAGTTAACTTAATAAAATTGTGTGTATATATGAATAGAAGTAGGCCTATCTTACAAAACTAAGTATGAAAAAATAACGGAACAATGAAGTCATTTATGTGAGACTGCTCTCTCTCTCTCTCTAAAGAAGCGGTGTAACTTTAGTTAACTGTGTAAAACAGTGACCAGAATGGAACCAAATACTTTCCAAATATGACCCTTCTAGGACGCCAAACGGACAACGTCGGGCAGCAGCCATTAACTTCGTAGCTCCATTTCCCATATATGCCCAAAGTGGAAAAATCATTTCAGAAAAAAAGACCCACGGCGTTAAGAGCCATTTATTTGCTTCTGGATCGTGTCCGAAAGGCGCATCTGTTCATTTTCATCTAACCGGAACACGGGCATAAAGAAAAGGCGAGTGCGCTTATCATTAAATACTTCTCCTCGTGCATTTTTTTGCATAGTTGAGAGAAGCAGCGGTGTTTCAATAGTGCACATCTGGAAGTCATGAAACTCGGAAAAAACGGACCCACCCTCTCCCTAGGCTCCCAGCAAGCACGTTATTTCTCAATAAGTAAATAAAGAAATTATCATCAATTCTAGAATGCCACTTTCAGCTACCACACCTAGATTTTAATGTTATAAAACCATGATTTCGAAGCGCTGAAAAAAGATTCCAGTACTAAATACTTTCGTGGCTTTGGTAGCTACCCACATGGTTAAATAAAGAGATCTGTCTCATTTCGCCTAAGTAACAATAACAATAAGTTGCTTGCTTGACAGCACGGGTTTAAACGCGTGTTACTTTGCAGGCGATGTAAACACGCAGTATCGGCGGTGGAAACGCTCCCATCCCGAAATGGCGAGGGCACGGAAAACGTCTGGACGGCTTCCTCGGCTTTTAAAAGCGGACCTGAACCACCGGGCGTTATCAAGGGATGCTCTGCGCGTTTGGATCCTCACCGGCGGATAGCGTCCTTGAATCAGGGACGCCGAAGTTTCACGGAAGGCGAAAATAGCAAAAAAACACAAACACAGGCTTGAAATAAGTGTATGAGACGCACCGTTTCTATTAAGCCAGGCAGAAATCAAACGAGGGGACCGCATCTCAAACCTAGAAGCCATTATCAAGGGGGGATTCAAAAGGGGGTGGCTTCCATGGTTAAAATAAATTTCTCTTCATAATTATTTTCCTTCTTGTTATTATAGTACCGACAAGAGTGAAATAGGAATACCGGGTGGCGGATTTTTTCTTACCTCTCCCCTCGCAGTCCCGTCTAATGTCCGAAGCCCAGCCGCTAAACGCACTGACAGCGACACAAAAACACCGCAGCAGACCAATGCAAAAATCCACCCACCCCCACCCATAGCCGCTACACACACACATACACACTCTCTCTCTTAAAGAGGCAACAGCCAAGCGCAGGACCAGGGCGCCCTTTGCTCCAGTCGCACAGCCATCAGCACGGATGACCGGACGACGCCCGGCGCCACAAACACAAACGGAAAAACCGCACCGTTACGGAAGGACTGTCAAAGCAAAAGCCGCACGTTGCAAATAATAAGCAGGAAACGAGATTTGCAGAAATAACAACTTGCGGGCTGTATTATATTTATACGGTTCACGGATTCCCAGGTAGACAAAATGCTTTTACTTTAGGGCCCATTTATTTATAACATAATTTAAACCCAGGGCTGTGTGAATACAACGCCGAGTTGATACAGATGTGAGAAATAAACATGTGTTTTGTCATTTTAACTGGAAAATAGAAGGATGAGTAACAATGGGGTTTGTTACTTTCGCAGGCTATAACATGCAATGCATTAAGGCGTCGGCGAAGCATTGCTGGCAATTAAATAGCAAGCGACGCTTTGTGTTTTGTCTTTGCTATAGACACTTGACAAGGTTTTGCTTCGCAGATTAACAATAAGACGTTCGCAGATGAGCAGATCGTGGATGGCCGCATACCTCACGGCGCGCTGTACAGGTTTTCCCCATTGAAACGCGACCGCATACGCGACTTGCCGGCAGTGGCCGGGCGCCATAACACCATGCGACATCTGGAGCGAATAAAGCCGCTGGCGGCCACGATCAGTCCCCTTCAAGCGGCCGTGCGGCGGTCCCTCCTACCAGCTGGACTTGCAGCGGGAAGCTTCCCATTTGGGCGCGCGTGGACGGCGCAGTTTTCCCCTCGGGGGGTCTCCAATTAAAGCAGATCCAGGCGCAACGGACCTCTGTTTGGAAGCTCCCGAGGAGAGACTCCGTTCTCGGGTCCTCACATTCTCTATACATAAAAGTACACATGTCCTCACCTATGGGAAGCCAAATTGTATTTTGTTAGTATAGGTCCTACTCGTCATAACTTAATTCTTACTAGTAAAAATAACATTCTTAAATTGTATTTTTACTAGTAAGAATATGAATTCAAGATATCAACAATGCCATTCTTACTAGCAAGTATGATCATTTTTACTAGTAAGAATTCATACTATAGAGCTTTATAATTTATTTTTTACTAGTCATATATTCCCATTTACCTCTGTCGTATTTTGCCTAAATTAAATTTTCACTAGTAAAAAGTCAAATTGTAGAGCTCTATAATTCATTTCGTACTAGTAAGAACTTGTATTGCAGATATCTGTAATCATATTTTAAGTAGTAAGAATTCCAGGCCCACATATCCGTAATAGAGTAATTGTAGAGATCTGAAATAACACATATCCAAAATATGAATTTCGGATCTCCATAATGTAATTCAAATTACAATGTAATTTTAGAGATCTGTAACGAAAATTTTACTAGTAAAAACTCAATTATGGATATGTGGACCTTCAACACGTTCAATTTAATGTGCAGGCTAAATACTAAGTTTTTTTTGTCAAAAATGTAAATGAGTTGTAAAATGATTTTGGGCTGTATGAAATACTATTGACATTATATTAAGGATATTTCAATCCATATATATTCTACTATTATTTTCTAAAATTTCCGAGCATGCCAGTAACTGATAAGGCTGAGGTCCCATGAAATGGAGGCCATGTTGAATTTCTGTGTTCACTTCTTGAATTTTAAATATTCAAATGCGATCAGCAACTTTTTGAATTCAACGCTGCGCTTTAGCTCATCAGGACAGATTCCACCCAATGTGAAATGCATTTTGTGTTTCTCTGACAATAAATCATGGGCACCATAGTAATGAAGTCCCAAGTATCTGCAGCTAGTTAGTGCAGATTAAAACCAAAGTAAGTTTCCTCATTTCTCGTAAACATTTGAACTTCTAACCCCGATAAAACAGAAATGGTCTGTGGACTAATCAGTGAGCTTAGCTTTCCTATAAAGCCTCCAGTCTTTAGGGAAGGGAAAGTGGATTTTTCAAGCTTAGGTAGGGTCTGAGGGAATTACTGTACTTTCATATTTAAAAAACCTTGCTATTTGTTTATTATAAACCCCGTTTTGGCATCTGGCCCTATCTTTTGAGTTTTGGATTAAGCATTTGAATCACTGCTGTGGCCTTTCGGCTTCCTGCGGTTAATGTTCTGTATGTTCCTTTGTTTGGCCTGGTGCTAGTTTTTAGAACCTGGCACCACACCTTCCACGCACAAGCTCACATGCTGACATGCGCGCGCACACACACACACACACACACACAAGTTCTCCCTCTCTCTCTCTCTCTCTCACACACACACACACACACATATTCATATCTTTGTGGGGACCATCTATTAATTTCTATGGGCAAAACCGTAATCCTAATGACAACCTCAACCCGGGTCCGGGGGGGTTGTACTGGCTGGTTTTGATTATTGGGGGGGGGGGGTTCACACCCATGGCCCACACTCAGCCCTAACCTTAAGTAACCAAACAGAAAACTAAAAACTATCAGTTTGTGCTTTGATTGGTCACAGGTTTGTATAAAATCGATGCTATCCAAATGGGGACCTAAAAAATGTCCCCAAAAGTAATGATGTTTCAGGTTTTACCACACTATGGGGACATTTTGGTCCCCAAATCTGACTTGACTCGTCTCTGTCTCGGCCCATATACTCACACTGTGCATCCTCCTTTATTGCCTTGTTTCTGCTTTCAAGGAGCCCAGATCCCCAGGGTCCAACACAAGGGTATAAATAATAATAAAACAGACTTACTCTTACACTGTAAAAACTTACTTATTACATTTTCACCCCCTCCAGTGGGCCTTTATAGAGACTAAGCTCTGAATGGAATTCCTCTGAAAAATGTGATTTTTCGACTATTGTGTTTAAAGATTAATTTCGATCATTAGCATAAACATGGGGTCTGCTCAGTCAGCAATGGGCAGATGGTTTACAGGCACTTGCTTGGAGAAAGCAAATCTGATACGTTTTTACAGTGTAGCAGTACAAAATACAGCACAACATCATTCCAAATAAGAACCAATTTGTAAATGGAATAAGAAAAGATTTAATACAAAGCTGTAAAAACCCACCATAACTTAAACTGTCTTGTTTTTAAAGAAATCTGTGAGAAATACAGTAGTCAGACATTGTTACCCCAATACAGCAGTACAAAGTCAGCAGTTGAACAGCAAAGTGGCTACGCCCATGGCCCCCCCGCCCCCCCCCC
>JAODKC010000048.1:16500360-16511623 GCA_026777985.1 Mormyrops attenuatus | reverse complement strand
CCCAATTGTGCAGCCCCACCCCTCATCGTGTAGCCCGACCCCCACCATGAAGGCCCACTCCCTTACCGTGTAGCCCCACCCTCTCCCCCCACCGTGAAGGCCCACTCCCTTACCGTGTAGCCCCACCTTCCCCCCCCATCGTGAAGGCCCACTCCATTACCGTGTAGCCCACCGGCGTCTCCAGCGGTGTGTTCTGTTTGGCCTGACAGCTGATGTGGTAGAAGGTGAACAGCAGGTGGTGGTTGTCTGTCAGGTTGGCAGGAATCTTCATTTTGAACTCCTCATAAAACTCAGGTGACCTGGGGGGGGGGGGGGATTGGAGTTCAGCGGAAAGCAGGGAAGGGGCGGAGATGGAGAGACACTACGCAGGTACATTAACGTCCAACAGCCGTTAACTTTGGACTTCAATCACTTCATTGTTACTATGGATCAAAATAATTAAAGACGACATGAAACTAACATGAGCGTATGCAAGTACACATTAGCGATACAAAGCGATACGCGCCGCAAAAACTACCGTGTATTTCAGCCGTTATGTGGCTAATTTGTACTTGTTTCACAGTGTAAAGGATAACATGCACAGTAATTTCTTGTCATAACTGCACAAATGCACGCAACATAAATATACATTTCAGCTGCTGCAAGAAACTGCCGCGCTTTATGCGACGAATGCAAACATGCAGTTATGTGCAACCCTGTCTTTTGTATTTCAGGTTTATTAGTATTACGCTTTATTCCTTTAACTGGCTCTTTTCCATGTGATGCATGAACACAAAACAGACGGACAGCAGGACGGCCATGTGACGACAGGCTTGAATACTGGCCAGGGAGATGGGGGGGGGGGTTGGAAGCAGATGGCCGCTCTCACTTGTTGTGGTAGATGACAGACGTGTAGGCCTCCTTGAAGAACTCGGCACAGCTGGACTTGCCAAAGATAACCTGGGATCGGGGAAGGGGCGGAGAGATCAGGGCCACTGCATGGATGGAGTCTCTGCCATGATCACATGAGCAGGAGGCCTCTGCGCTCATCTCTGCTGGAGACCATAGTCCAGCACTATATTATCAAACTTCTCAGAACAAAATCCTGGATATAGGCCTGAAGCCAAGAAACAAGAGTAAAATGTAGTGATGGAGCTAATGCATTAATATTTTATCTGATTCTCTTGTGTAAGTGTGGGCTTCTACTTGAGTCACTCAAAGGAGCACAGGGTTCTATCCAAGCATGTGATTGGTCACTCAGACAAGTAGGGGGCTTAACCAAAGCATATGATTGGGCACTCACATGAATGGGGAGTTCTAGCAAACAATGCACTTACAGGCATGGCTTGGCTGGGATCCTCTCCTGCCATGAACTGCACCTTAACTGCAATGTTCCTCACCGAACCCTGGCGACTGCTGAAGTTGAGGCTCTGTGGGTAAATATACAGGAGGTTCCTGATGGGGGGAGCAAAGGAGATGGAACAGCGTCAACCGTTGAGGGCAACCCACGTATCAAATGTTCAATCCGGTAGCCCAAGAACATGGTTCAACTAAAACCCCAATATCCGAACCAACGGCCCAAGAGGAGCTGGCCGAATCTCAGCCAAACAAACCCAAACATCTTTGCCATTTAACCCAACAGGATCCACTGAATTCCCTCTCACTGTCCACAGAAAATCAGTGGCATTCCTGCATGTTTGAGAGGATGTGCTCGAGTACGGCACAAATTTCTCATGCATGTCACTGTGTCCAAGGTTAAGCAAGAGGTCATCCTTAATTCAACAGAGCGGTCAACTGCGACAAACAACGGTCCCCCAAAGACACACAAGCTGACAAGTAGGAAGCAGTGAGAAGGACCCGGGGCGCGGTCATGGACGAGGTCGCCCTAACGATCCCAACGCGGGCTAAAAATACACACCGCCATGCGCATGCCACTGGAGATCAAACACGGTTGAGCAACCGGTGCCGTCCAGACGTGCCCGTTTGTTTGTGGGGCTGTGTACCGGGGTCAGGGTGATAACGAGGGACGAGAAGCCCCCCGATTGGCTGGCTGCTTGACAAGCTAGCGGACAGGTGTAAACACACAATATAAGAGACGTGGATGAATTCGCTCCCACAAGGAGACGGTCCAGGATATAGAAGTAGGAGTTCCCATTCAAGAAAAAACTGGGACAAAATAAAATTAAGTCAAAATAAAAGCAGTTTCTCTACTTTGAACTGAGGCAAAGAGAGAGCCTTGTGACCTTTCATCCCAGGCATGAAGAGATTGCTGCTTTTGGTGTCCGTGGCCTTATGGATAAAAGGGCCCTGGGCGACACCCACCAATGAGACGGGGGAGAAGGCGGAGATGGCCTCCACGGACGACGTCAACGTGCTGATGTACGGGGTGCTGCAGTTCAGCGAGGTCCTCCACAGTACCTACCATAACACTGACAGCAAGCTCACCCGCATCGCCGACACCCTACAGCGGCAACAGGGGGCGCTGGAGCAACTGAAGGAGGCGGCGGAGGGTGCCGCACACACAGAACAGCAGCTCAAACATGCCCTCGCCATGCTGCAGGTAGGGGGCGCTAGATGGGAAAACTTTTGGCCAGGCCTTGGTACATGCAAGCACATGGCCAGTTCCAACCAAATTGATGAGCAGATTACAGAATTGAAGTTTGTGCATTTGTGTGTGTGTGTGGGGGGGGGGGGGGCAAGTCACATAACCATCTTATGAGATCAAAGAAAGTCTCATGGCGACAAAATGACTTCCTAGCCTTCTTTTGGCAACCGAGTGAAAGTATGGGAAAGTTCTCTGGTTAGTCTGTCATCTGGTAGCTTCCAGTACCAGTAGGATGGTGGGGAGCTAAGAGAGCCATGATGGGGGGGGGGGTGTCAGTGGGCACAGGACAGTGGACCTGCTATGCGGATTGTCCTGCGCAGACGCAGACGGCTGGACTGCAGCTACAGGCGACACAGCTTGGGGGGACAATTAGCAAAGTGGAGCAGGAGGAGGTGGAGCTAAGGAACCAGGTGACCACCCTGGAGTCGGCCCTCAAGAACTCCGCCCCCGGCAAAATCAGCACACTGAAGGTACCGCCCCCAAACAACACACGCAAACACACATGCCGGCGTCATGCTCACGCCCACAAACGGGACTGCCTGCAGGAGCTAACGGTTCAGAACGCCGGTGTTCTGAAGGCCTTGGTGAAATGGATCCAGGACCACAGGAAAAGTCTGGAGGACCAGAACCAGCAGCTGACCAGCCTGCAGAGGATGATGCATGAGCCGGGCACCCCCCCGCTCGCCCTCATCAGTTGAAGTTGAAAGCTCCAGTGCTCCACCCTACACTGCTCCTCACTGCGGCCAGATACGCAGAGACAGACATGCCCACAGACAGACAGACACATGCCCACAGACAGACAGACACATGCCCACAGACAGACAGACACATGCCCACAGACAGACAGACACATGCCCACAGACAGACACACACCCACAGACAGACACACACACAGACAGACACACACACAGACAGACACACACACAGACAGACACACACATGCCCACAGACAGACACATGCCTCTTGAGAAACAGCAGGCGTTCCGTTCTGGAAACTCCAAACGAACTTTATTTGGGCTCAGTTTTAGAATAAATACGGAACAAAAATGCATTTTTCATGCGTCTAAATATTTTTAAACAACAGTTAAGTGCATTTTTTGAATTATGTATTTGAAGTCAGGACACCATCTCAAGTGTGATTTATGTCAGGCTTGTGTAATACTCAGACTAACCACCAGGTGATATATGTTATATGAATGCTGCAGTGGTTTGTGGGTGGCCTTGTAGTCCCTGGGACAGGCCCTGGGAAAATTAATGGAAATGGAATGTATATGTTTTATTTGTGATTTATGTGCATGTAATGCCAAATATCAAGAGCCACGTATATGTTCTTGTTTATGTAATACCTAAGATGACCTGTAGGTGGCTGTAAGGGTGGCATAAACATCACATGTACTGAGTGCAATACCCAGGTTTACCTGTAGGTGCTGTAGGGGGTGTAGACGTAGCGCGTGGGGAACTCCAGCACATCCTTGGTGGGTCGTACCCGCAGGTCTGGGTAAGGTTTGACGTGGAGCAGGTCTGGAGAGAGGCAGTAGTGAGGAACTTCAGGAGCAGGGGAGATGTCTATCTTCAGCTGGGCTGGAGGGGAGAAAGAGGAGGTGGAAGAGGATGAGAAGACGGGCAGGCAGAGCAGGCATCTGTTTGCGTCTGGGCCCTCGGATACCTGTGACTGGCCTCAGCCTGCGTAGGACGGAGGACGGTCTGCGCATGTCAGCCAGGAACTTGTAGAGGTCTTCATCGCTGAGCCTGTCCCCTTCCTGTATCACACGCACACAAACACACACACACACACACACACACACAAACACTTTAGGGACTTACCATAGGGTCCAAAAGCAAAAGCAATACGCTATAGACCGCATTACATTTTCAGTTTCTGTTCTAGCTAATCTAGAACCATGGACTCACAGCATACAAGCACAAGATCTGTGAAAGTATTTGTATACATTTATAAATACTGATACTCCTGGACCGACAATGAGGTTATGTTCTAATAAACCCATCATTAGCAGAAAAAAACGCAAGTCATAAATAAATATGATTCCATAAATAAATAAGTAAAGTAAGGTCACTGAATCAGTAAATAAATAACTACTGTGACTGAATACGAGTAATTGAAAAGTAAAGTGATGCCATCACCCGGCATCAGTAGAAAGTGACCAGCCCAAGAACAGATTGAAATTCAAAGCTGACTGCTCAATGTGCATCGCTATGGCACCATCGTAAAAGCTGAAAGCAGGCCATCTCAAAGCGAGGAGCACCAGTACTATACACCCGCTATGAACACCAACAGACCTGCTTGAAGAAGTTGGTGACGGTGAGCGTCGCGGGACGGAAGGAGGTGAAGTTGCACATCTCCTCACCGACACTCATGCGCTCTAAGCCCTTCTTCTTCCTCTCATTCCACGTGCCCTTCCTCTCTACCCCAGGACAGGAGGAGACATCCTCATCAGTCAAGGCAAGCCACACACATGCATTTGTATTCATATCTTTGTGGAGACCGTCCATTCATTTCTATGGGTAAAACCCTAATCCCAACAATGACAACCCTTACACAGCCCTAACCTTAACCATAAGTAACCAAACAAAATACAAGAATTTTAGCATTTTTAGTGTTTTGGTTGCAGTCAACCAAAAAAAAAAAAAAAACACCACTAAGAATTTCCTCTTGTGGGGACCAAAAAAAATGGTCCTGACAACGTCAAAACAACAGGACATTTTGGGGACATTTGGTCCCCACAATGTGATGTAGATCTGGCACACACACACACACACACACACACACACACACACACACACACAAGGCCCGACCCATCCCCGCATTACCTACCGGAGTCAGAGTCCGAGTCTGCTCGGTCCAGCCCGCCCACACTGCTGACGATGTTGAGCAGGTGGATGGCAGTCCAGGCAAAGGGCATCCGGAACTTTCCGAGGCGAGAGCACGACTGTTCGGCCTGCGCTCGCAGCTTCTCAAGCTTCTCCTTGTGCTGATTATCATGCATGCGGAAGGAGAAATAAGTGAAGAGAAAAAGGGATTTGAGAGTGAGAGACAGGGGTCAGCAGGCCATTGGTTTGAGATGCTGTAAGGAATGGAGTGAGTGAGGACGAGAACGTTACCTCAGGAGGAGCCCTGATACTAAACCGTACCCTTAAATACTAAACCGCACCCTTAAATACTAGACCGTAATCACTTCAGCTGCACAAATGGATGTGAAAAACATTAAAAATGCTTTTAGTAAGTCAGCCAACTAACAGAATAAGTTAGATGAAGGAATTAATGTAATTAAGTAGCTCGTCACATCCCAGTCATTCAAAAAGCGCAGTAACGTCTACAGAAAAGACTTTATTACAAATAAACACCATGTTGAACGGGTAATAATTCCTGAGGTAACACGCTAATGAAACGTTTTGGGAAATGGGGTTAAAGGCAGGGTGTCTGAAGCACAGCTATCCACAGTGCTGCCTGCTGTCTCATTATAACCCTCATCCGTCTCCAATTATCCTTTGGCAACCACCCCCCCCCCTTTTGAGTCCTGGGACATGGTTAATTTCTGGAGGGGGTGATTCAAGGGTGCAAGAGAACAGGTCAACTGGCAGACATCCCGCGCAAATGAGGCAAGCAGTGATTTTGAAACCGACACCAGGAACATGAGGCAACATCAGCTGGCTCCCCTGAAAGCCCCCCCCAGTCCACAGGAGCTGGAACACTGGGCAGACTGGCTTCAGGCGGCACCATGGTTCCCAGTTCAGCCCAAAACCAACAAACTAGAAAACGAGGCATGAAAGGGGTTAATGTGTCATACACACCCCAGAGAAGTCAGCAAGCTTAATGGAATAAACTAATTTTGATTATCAGGCATAATAAAGAGTTGTCACGGCACTAAACCCAGCTACAGACAGCGATCTTCTTCTGCTGGCACCAGACTAAAAGCCTAGAAATAGACTAAAAGTGTGACTTATAAAAGTGGGAAACTTATGGGGGGGGGGGTAATTTAAACAGCATCCAGGCCAAATTCATTATTAAGCATAATAGGTAAAAAAATACATATTTAATGAACTGTCCAGCTTTGGAGTCTATAATGGGAACTACAAATTTCAACATCCATTAATGTGACTCCCCCGGCTCCAAACCCGGTCATGCAGGGACAGGCCCCCTATCTGTGCAACAGAACTTGACTCAGCGCCCAGAGAAAACAGCACAACCTGAAACTCGAAAGGTCAGAATTGGGAAATTACTGATATCAGCTCTGGAAGCTTCTGCAGGATATACTCTCTCTCCCGCTCGCTCACTCACACACACACAAACAAACACACATAGAATAAGCACAGCTGTTGCAGTACCTGTTCCCACCAACAGAGGGCATACCTTGGTAGAGTCCGACTCCTTCATGACCATGTACGGCTCACAGCACTCTCCGATGTCCCCTTGCTGTAGCACCTTTTCCAGCTGCAACACAACCACCCCCCACAGACACACATTCAGCAAGGGCCGAACGGAACGGTGGCAATCCCTGTTTTTGGCTGGAGAGGACGCCCCCTAGTGGCCGCACCTTGATGACCAAGAAGATGTCCGGAGATGGGAAGGTTATGGAGAAGATGGCGGACCGGGCCAGGGTGGAGATGGCCATGTGAGGGGTGTGTGAGCGGAGGAGGCCTTTCATCTGATCTGAGTTCAGATCAAAGTGGAAATTTTCTGAAATCTGCACGGAGGAGAGAAAGAGAGATTCATAATTACTTATCCATAAACTGTCCTCAGACCTTCAAATCACAGCAAATACTGTGTGTTATTTAAAAATTAACATTCTTTTGACCTCTTGGTTCTGTGCTGGTTTTACAGGTCGTAATACATTAAAAATGCATAAAGATCAGTGAGAAAAACTGGCTAGCAGGTTAGTTGGCCTGCTACAGCACCGGCCTCGCACCTCACACCCTCACTAATGAGAAAGCACAGAACATGCTGCCCCATGGCAACAGGCGATACCTTTTTCTTCTCTTTGGCGTCGTACAGAGCCAGCGTTCCGAAGATTGGCTCAATTTCGATTTCAAACCTGTGACAGCGAGACAGGAGGAACTGGTATAGAAATTAACCTATCACAAAACCATATTTTATGGGGGAGGGCATGTACAAGTCACATGGCAGTAATCCGCACGGATCATGTGACCCCATAGTTCCTCAGTTAACCTTATAGGGGGAGACACACAAGGAACCCCCACCGATACCTACAGGTCTGCTTTGCATGCAAAGCCTCTGGACTGTAGGCACCTATCAACACAAACCTTACAACCACCGCAGAAGGTGTAGATGTTCCTTTGATGATACGTCTGAATCTTTCCAAAACCTTTAATCAAACACGGGTTCAGAGCACAGAGCCTTTTGCCCCCGCCGTCACCATGGCAACCGCATGACGGCATCACCACCTACTTCAGTGACAGGCACTTCACCAGGATCCTCTGGCCTGTTTGCTCTTTGGGAACCTCCGGGATCGAGTTCCGCTCCACGGCTTCATCCTGGAAGGAGATCATAGCAGCGATGTGAGCACGGCCGCATGGGGGGGTGGGGGGTGGGGAGTGGCAGTGTCGCCATGCTGACTGACAGACAGACACGCACCTCATCGGGAGCTGTGAAGAGCCCCATCAGGTCAGGGTGGCGCCCCTGCTGGCGGGCCTCTGTGTTGCGCCGGTCCATGTCCTCAGCTGCAGTGCGCTCCAACACCGAGGGCAGCAGCGAATCCGGTGAAGAGTTCTTCAGGTCAAAGATGCTGGAGGCCCAGCTGCCACGGGGGGTGTCGTCCAGGGATACAGAGCGGCGCTTTATGTCATCCTGGGGGTTGGGGGGGGCTTTGCATATTAAACATATTTATTCATCCATTTAAAGGGGGCCTATTATGTTAATTTTCACTGTTAATAGTTTTATTTTTAGGGTCTACTAGAACATATTTAAATGCTTCAGTGTTCCAAAAACAAATTATTATTTTTTTATACTTTACATCTCTATTCACTCAGTCTATAACGCTCTCTGAAATGCTCTTACAGCTTTAAACCCCACCCCCTATGAGCCCAATGTGCTCTGATTGGTCAGCTTGCCCTATACATTCACCCTGTCTTGCAGTCTGCAGACAGATCTTTGCAACTAGGCGACCAATAAGGATTGTGTTATGGGGTGACCTCACCATGTCACGGAAGTAAGGGCTGGAATTCCAATGAGGCGTTTCAGACAGATTAGAGGAGAGTGCTTTCTGTGGTAAGAGTTACTCTCTTTGGCGTGTACTTTGGGCCATAAGACGTTTCAGACCATTTAAATGCACATAAAGCTGTATAACACACTAAACAAAGGGAAAAACCAGAAAAGCATAATATGGCACCTTTAAATTGATAGTGTTAACAAGAAGGGTCTTATCTTCTTGCCTAAACCACCCCCCCAGCAAATTCGTTATCACGTAGGTATGTACATGTTGAGAGGCTAGTTAAGGACGCAGCCCCAGGGTGAACTGCTGCGAAAAAAGTTAAGAAAATTAAAAAATAAGTTAATAAAATTTTGATCTGCTCCCAGCAGTTGGCAACAATGTGGAAAATAAGAGTCAAAAACACAAACAGATGTTGGCTAAATAAAATTTAAAATGAGACAATATACACATTTCTTTCGTAAGCAGAGAAGATCCCTGCCAATTCTGTAAGCTAAGACAGGTATCTACAAGACCGATAAGCTCCATTAAGGGGGCGTGAAGTCAGCCCCAGAACACGTCACACACAGGCTGCCAATGAGGAACGCCGCACAAGAACAGGCACTGAAAGCGGCCAGCGGGGGCGTCTGCCATACAAACCAATGGCAGTGCATAACTTTTCTGCATGACCTCTGACCCTTTCAGGCCTTGGGCCTCTGAGCTGAGGTCTGTAGCTGTATTCTGTGTCGGGAAGCCCCTTTGGACATGAGTGTGTAAAAAAAAAAAAAAAAAAAAAAAAAAATCAATTCAACTAAAATCTCAACAGTGCGATATGCAAAGGTGTGTATAAAATCCGCCCTCGGCTTCCAGCTACTCTGGGATAAAAACCGGACAGACAGGGATGTCGTCAGGGAGACAAAACACACGGTGTTTCTCCCGCCATTAAAAGTGATGTCTGAACTGGAACAATGAACGCAGGGTGAAGCCGTGCGTTTACGTGTGCGGGCAGAGTCCCGGAGGAATCCGGCACGCTCCATTCCCAGGCGGTACAGCCTCGAACCAGACCCACTCATTCATATTTCATTGCTGGTGTTTTGGTCCGCTCACAGCTCCCACGCATTCCTGAAATTATCTGTGCGTACACACCATGCATATGTGCTGGGGCGGCGTGCAGTGGGCTGCAGCACTGTGCCTCTGATCAAAAGGTCACCAGTTCAAATCCCTTGATCAGTGATGTCATCGCTGGGTCCCTGAGCAATACCATTAACCCCAATCGCTCCAACTAGCTGCCCCTGCTTTTACAATTATACGTCACTTAGCATAGAAGCATCTGCTACACAAATTAATGTAAATACATTCATATTTATGTGGGCATCCATTTCCGTCTGCTCACACCTCAATGTTCACTTATTTCCAAACGTCTTGCATGTACTGCTCACTCACGGTCGGACACCGTCCCTGTCATATTGTCCCCTCGATCTGACCTACACCAATTCCGCATGTCATGATTCGATGTGCGAACATGCAGCGGATTTATATGAAACATTTCCACCAGATTGTCCCCCGCCCCGTTTTATTGTGCAGTTACGAAATAACTTAATATTTTTCTTTATTCCACCATTGTACTGATTTGTGCATTTTACATCAGAGGATGCAGGCAAATCTCTAAACAACTGCAATACTTCTCCAGACCTGCAAGAGGTGCACTGGTGTCAATGAAAATGTTTAATCACCACCAACAACTGGCAATTCCTGCAACATTTTTGCCAGAAGGCACAGTATCGTTGATGACAGAACGGTAAGTGATACCTGGTCATCATGGCGATCAGCACTGACCACGTCCAGCTCAAAGGTCTGTTTGACAAGCCCCCGCTGCCTCTCCCTGAGCCGCTCGGGGGTTTGGGCCGAATGGGCTGTGCTCAGGTGCTGGTACCTGCATCAAGCCATCACCACCATCATTATCATCACCATCACCATCACCGCCACACCAGGAACACAAGGACAGGAGGGAGAATAGATAGAGTGATGAAGGAGAGATGGAATGAACGAAGAGGAAAAATAGGAGGGTGACCGAAAAACAGGGGGATGAAAGATGGATAAAAGAGAATAGGGGGGCGGCAAATAACTCACTTTCTCTGAATAATGAGCCAGTCGTCAGTGTAGACACCCAGGGCATCTCTGACGCGGGGGTCCAGGGTGCTGCAAGGGGAGAACAGCACACCCTGAACCGGTGTGACAAAACAGACACCGGGGGGCACCGCCGATTCACAGCGCCTCCCCTAACTGGCTGGCATTTTAAACAGATGCAGAATTAATGGCACGAGATTAAGCCATTAAGCATATGTCTCACTGTACTGTTCCATCCAAGCACACCAGTAGTATGACGCCACGGAGCAGAAGCGGCTGGTCAAGTCACTAGAGGGGGCCCCCGGCCCCCCGCGCCCCCCCCCCCCCCCCCCCCCCCCCGGCCGCCCCCGCCCCCCGCCCGGCCCGCCCCGGCGGGGGCCGCCCCCCC
>JAODKC010000048.1:16452914-16472359 GCA_026777985.1 Mormyrops attenuatus | reverse complement strand
ATCACGACAGTTCTTCCCCTCGCTTGACTGTGCTGACTTAACCAGGATGGGGGAGGTGGAGGGAGGGAGGGAGGGGGGGGGAGGTGGGAGACCGGGCAAGCTGACACGGCGGGGGCGGAATGTACTGAGGCTTTAATTCAACACAGGCAAAGAGTAAGTACCACGAATGAAAAAAACAGACAAAAGTTAAGCATGAATTATAAATATGTGCGACTCACCCTAACCGGAACCAAGAACCTGGAACCACAGCCCTCCACCTTGTGTTCTGCTTGTGTCTAACAAAGACAGAAAGAACAGCGAGAAATCACTTTTTTACGTGTGGGCATTTCAATCAAGGATTTTTTTTAATTAAAAAAAGTTTAAAAAGTAAAAAAAAAAAACAGTGTTCGCTTATATATAATATAAATATATAAATATTTATTCAATATTTAAGGTCATTATAATAGCCAAGTATGTAAGCAGTTTTTTAGGGAGAACTTTGTCTACTATTCGTGAGCTCTTTCATCTAGGTGCAACCTGACTGTACTGCAGGCTGTCCCCAGGCCATTCAGTGTCTCACACACAAGTACACACGGACACACAAACACGAGCAGGCTTAACACCCCCGCACACACGCACGCGTACGCACGCAGGCACGCAAGTGCGCACATGGCCTGACTGCACTCCTACCCACGGAAGAGGAATCACGCGACTCGCGCGCGCGTGCCGCGAGGATCGACAGCCGCCGACAGAGGGAGCCTTTCGCTCACGCGTAAAGGCGAACGCACGTTTGCACGCGCATACACGTAAACCCGCGCACCACGAGAAACGAACAACCAAAAGAGAAATCAAGTAAAGTAGACCGAGTTCCGGTAAGCCCAATAAAACCCAGAGGACACACCAGTAAAGAGACTCACTGACGCGCACGCACTCAAATGTCCTCTATCGAGGATGCAAAAAGGAAATCATTGACTCACAGGAGAACCTCTCTGTATTTTTCAGCTTGATTTTTTCTACTTAGCGACTAGACTAGGTTCTACCTAAAGTGGCTGTCTTCTGACTTTGGACATGGCGACAGAGTTTCCATGGTTACAGTGTTTGCATAGAAGCCTCTGGCAGGTCTGTGGCGAGTTTAACAAGAACATACAGCAGCCGTAGCAGAACAAACAAACGTTTTGGGCGAGGTTTCGTTATTCTTTTCCTCTTACCGATTGTAACCCAGAAGAGCAATATGACGTGTTACCTGGAGTGCTTTATCCACGGCTCTCCTCTTCTGTTCATCAAAGCCCCGCCCATTGTAGTAGCTCCTCCCATTCACACAATCCCCTCCCATTCCCCAGGTACCCTCCGGTTCTACTAAATGCCCCAGGACACCTGCCTAAGTACCCTCCATGAGATGCAGGTTTCTAGTGGGCACCTACTGGCACGCAGCATCGACTCAACCTTACTGTACTGTACAGATGCGCCTTTTATGGTACGACGGCGATAAACAACTCACTTGACGAAAAAAGCCCCAGTGTTTACTGCGCACTGTCGGCTGGACGAGTAAATGTTTCCCCGAATAGAGTCATTGAACACAATCTTCACCGTATTTAAATCCAAACCCTCTAGACCTAGTCTTAATCCCACTCCGCCTTTACCCCCATTGAAATCATATCCCAGTATTTAAAAAAGACATTTGTCTCCTGAACATTATAATAAGCATGACAAATGCTAAATTTGGATATCCTTAAAATATAAACAATAATTATAATAGATTTCATATGCCAGTGTGACCATCTGCCAAAATTCCGACTCATTCTGAAAAAAATATCAGAATTTCGACAGAAATATTATCTTCCATGTTTAGGGTGGGACGGACTTTGGCAGAGAATAACAAAAATAAACGAAACAATAAGACAGCTTAAATATTGGCAAAAAAGTAAATAAAAGGTGAACTGTGTTAAAATTACTTTTCTAGATAATGCTTACTTAGCCAAAGAGGACAGTAGTCTCTTTGATGTGAGAGGATTCAGAAGGAAACAAATCTATTTTTATACTTAAAGGAAAAAAAGACCTTGATCAGAATTTGTACTGATTCTTGAGCTTAAAATATTTTCACAGACATATATAGTTTAATTTTCATATTTTTCATTTAGGGGAAGTCTGTGTGTGTTGGGGAGGGTGGGGGTAGGGATTCAATGGGGCGAGTTGATGTTGTGTCTTGCGCAAATTCTAGATTGTTCACCTCAAAATTTAGATGGCTGTGAAGATACATATCATGGTCAGTGTGCATAAAGACTCAGAATTCTTCAGGAACCTATATAAGGCGTCTTACCTTAAATTCTTTTTTTTGTGGCAAAATCTTAGCGTCGATTGAGTACAAGAAATTGGAAATCGGTTTAATGGACTAATGAAAAAATACGGCTACGGTTTTCCATATCCTAAATATGTTTTAAAGCATCTCGGAAATGATGCAAATACAATCAGCGTGACGTCAAAACCACAAAAAAAGCTTTGAGTGCTCCTGAAGCCTCAAAACATTTGGCTTTTAGAACGATAAACCATTGATTTGATTTGGTGGGGGGTTTTCAAAGTGATCTTCCCTCCCATTTCAATTGCTTCTAACTCTCGAGATATTTATGCATACTGCTCTGTAGCTCTACGTATACTGAAGAATCTAAATATCACTATTTCTGAACATTCGTCATTTAACTCACATTTACGTTAGTTTTATATTTCCAAGATGATTTCGCAGAGTGACAGCGCGACTTCCATGCAAACAGGGCTCACGAACACGAATGCATATTATAAAGTAAGACAGCTGCTTGCATCTTCGCAAAGACTGATTTTGTTTTTTAAAACAGCGGCAATTACACAGCAAACACATGCACACACATACACACAGGCGTGCATATACGCAGATCACCATTCAAACACTTGAAGGTTGTTTAAATTACACACCGGGCCAGGGCACGCACACATGCAAAACACAGGACTGCACATACATGTAGACACAAAGGATGACACAGCCTACTAAACGGTGCACACACAGCACCGAGGACAATGATAAGAGACACAGGTACGCACCGCATGAGCTCGTTATAATCCATTTCAAAAGGAAAAAAAAACTTTCTTATGGAACAGCAAGTGCAATGTGCTTTGTTTTTATATTGACTGAGAACATAATATATATTTTTTAAAAAAGAAATTAAACGTCACACTGAAATCGTTTGCAAAAAAGTGAAAGGATCAAATGTAAAAAAAACTAAAAAACAAATGTGTAAATGTCGACTCATTACAAAAAAAAAAAAAACAAGCACTCTAAACTCTGATCTCTGGAAATATACAACACTCCTTCCGTTGGCCCGTTGATTTTTGTTCTGACTGCGTTACTAACACAAATAGGCTAGTTGGCTTCAGAATCCAATTTTTTTGAAAGAGCAACAATGAAATTCTATGGAAAAAATATGGAAAAATCTGAGGTGATTAGGTTTCCACCAGTATCAATATTAGAATATAACTCCTTTTATTTAATTTATCGGTTTGTTTTACATATCAGATTCACGCGTTGATTAAGCGTTTTTGTGTCATTGAGATTAACATAGAGGACACACGTGGGTTGAAGACTCAACTCAGTTGCTTTTTATTGGGCACAAATTTTCAATAATTTTTGTCTCTTTATTTGAAAATAATTAGTTGCAGTTCTTAGTGTTTGCAGATTTTAGAGTTAGACTTTTATTTCAATCAAAATGTGTTCGATTGTGTTTGTAAAGTCTGTGGTAGTTTTTGTTGCAACAAAAAAATTAAACGTGAAAATATAAGATAGCGCCAACAAACTTGTACTATTTGGGCGACTTTAAACTTGTAGATTTAACTTATTGTTAACTTAAAACTATTTATTACTATTATTGCCTCGTATAAAAGTATGTTTTGTGTATATTTATGCTTTATTTCATTATATTTGCTAGTTTAAATGAGTTCTCAATTTTGCTGAAATGTGGCTATACCATATTTTTCTTTTATAAACGGGAATGAAAAAAAACATTCAGAAATATAACTGCGAGAAGTTATCCGTAGGCAGAGTGCACTGGTAAGGAAAATAAATTGGTGTGTAGACAACAAAAATGGCTTGCTTGATGTTATGTTTACTGCCTGTGTTCTGTTTGTCTTGTTACAAAAAAAAAGAAAAAAAACATTTGATTTTTCTCATCTTTCATGTTGTATGGAATATCGATTCTGTCCAATCTTGCAACCACTTTATGAACCCCAAAAGCGGTGGTTAAATTCTGGGTCAGGACCACTTGTCTGGACTTGTGTTTCCGGGAGTTGTGCTGCGCTCCTGCCGGAGAATTAAAAACCTCTGAGATAATTGAGAGGAGAGGAAGGAGAAGGATGGTTGTGGCCGGTAGGGGTCAGTGGTGTGTCTTTCTCACAACCATGTGCTTTCTATTTATTTGGGGAAAGAGCAAGTTCCTTTGCCATTTCTCTTATTTATTTATATATAGTTTTTCGGGGATAGCAACAAAAAAGGGTAAAACTATCAATCCAGACGGAATAAAATGTCAGAAGAACAAAGCTAAATTCAACAGAAAATTTGAACTTTGAACAAGATAAAGAATGATTCAAATAAATGTGACACCGGGGTAAAAAAAAAAACACCTTTTGATTTAGCTTAGATTATCTATTACTGGGTATCATCTGAAGACGCTTGAAAACTTTTCATGGAATTGTTTGATTATTTGTACTTTTCTTGCGAGAAAAAAAAATAAAAGTTACAAATCTTACAGGTCCTACACGCTTTTGTTTTGTGTACTGGACAAAATACACACCAGACCTAGATGATCACAGACCACACAGCACAGCCTACATAAATCACTACAGACAGGACCATTCACTTCGACCAATCAAAATGCAACGCTGCAGATTGGATGGAAGGAGAACTGCCTTACTCTTAAGACCACTGACTGTAACGGATGAACACAGAGCAGACCACTGACAGTAAATAATTATCAGAGTGAATTACTGTTCACTGTACTGGGCAAACAGGCCCAGTAGCGACAGCAAATGCCAAAAAAACCCTATTAACTGCATAAGGTTATTATATATTTCAAAACAAAAGATGCATTTGTAAATTCACCTCACGTTTATACTCAGCAAATTAGTTTAGTTTGAACTATATAAATTTACTGGAGCTTTTCAGAAAAATTTCATGCAGCAGGTAAGCAGAGCAGGGCCCCTTTTAGGCTGCAAACAAGCAACCTTCAGGCGAACCTACCATGCTGTGGGTAAGTCAGGTGCAACACAGTATCAGAAATAACGAAACAAAAAGGGACACACTGTGACACAGGACATTTAGTTTATTAGCAAAACATTTTTTTTGTTGGGGGGGCGGGGTATTTCACAGCAGCATCTTGATGGGTGGGTGTTTGTTGGTGGTGGGGGTCAAGGAGAGGACCCATCAGCTCAAAACCAGTGAGAAGAACAGTGCAGACCCAGAAGTGAGGATTTTCTTGTCAGGTCCAAATGAAGTAAGTGCTCATGGCATATCAAGAGGAGGCTACCAGGAAGTCTTGGGAAAGGAGGGCAGTGATCTGGTCCCAGAGACCTGGGGGCTGACAAAAAAAAAAAAAAAAAAAAAGAGAGGCTTTTTTTTAGTAAAGTATCAGCACACAGTTTGCGATCCTGGATGCTGGTGGTGAGTGTTTGTGCATGTGTGCACGTGCATGAGCTCACCTCAGGAGCAGTTCTAGAACTCGTCATGGGGATCGGTCTCTGGGGCGACCGTCACCAGGCTGGGAGGCTCCTGGCAAATGGCTGGAGTGGAGAACTCCATCAGGTACTCACAGCGGCTGGGCTCTGAGGTGGACAGCACCGCCGTCTCCTTCCCGCACGTGAGCTTCACCTGAGACGCGGACGCACAAACTCATGCCAGAGCTCCCCATCCCATAACGCTTCCTGATTTTTACTAGAGTTCTTCAAAGGCACTTGTCAAATGCATTATAAATGTCCTTAGAAAGGACTCCCACAGAGGTATGTGGTCACTGATATTCGTTCATCTGTGGAAATACTGGGTTCACTGCTCCCTTCAACCCCTTTTACCAAAATGTCCATTGGGCCAGAGTCCATCCAAAACTCATTGGTGTGAGACTAACCGTGGTGGACCTGTTCGGTCCCTGCCAGCAGCCCGTCCCATGGTCATACTTCATGGTGGAGTATTTGCTGCCCTCTGGTCCGGTCCAGGAGCCCCACGACCTACAGAAGGCAAGAGACCCAAAGCCGTGAAATAAAACCAACATGTAAAATGAACAACAACAAAATGAAAAAAACCCTGCAGCAAATCGGATCACGGCGCAGATGCTTGATTTGCTCCCCAGACCCTCACCCTAAGTTGGTTTCCGATCCACCGTATTTAGGCTTCTGGGATACGCGGTTGAAGGGACACAACCTGTAAATGTATCTGAATACCAGAAAACATGAGATGAACTTGGGATCAACCACACACAAACTAAAATCAGAATCAGTCACCTGTGCGCGCGTGTGCGCACACACACACAATATAGGGACATACTCATTGGTGGTCAGCTCATAGCACTGGCTGTAGAGGTAGGCAAACTCTGCACTGGGGCCGAAGTCAAATGAGATCTCCTTCTCGAGGCTCCTATAGCAGAAACACCAACAAGATAACGTCAAGAAGTTGCATGGGCACCATCCCATGAGGCCCAGCTGTTGATCACTGATCTTCCCGGACCCCAAGAATCTCCACCCTGGGGCTGTCAAAGGTGTGAAAGAGAAGAAACCGAAGAGTTGGAGCTGGAGGGATGGTACAGTCAAAGTTTTTGTCTTTTTGGGTGGGCGGGGGAGGGGGCGTCAGACGACTCACTTGATCTGATCGTCAACTTCACGGAGGGACTTCTCTGCTGAATCAAACTCATCCCGGGCTTTCTGAGCAGCTGCAAGAAGAAGGGGGGGGAAACATTCTTTGAACAACACGCATGCATACACATGCACCTGCACACACGAAGTAGAGCACACCCGGGGCCACCCACCATCAATCAGCGTCTGCGTTTCCTCATCATATGACGGCATGGCCCCATCACTGTCATCGCTGTGTTCTGCTGGCGGACCAGCAGGGGGCGCCTGTCAGTAAAACACCTCATTGTTAGAGACCAGACCTCAGGCAGGAAGACCAGGTCGCACACATTGGCCTGCAGCGGTGACATGTCACCTTGTCATCGTACTCCTCAGGAACGTCGTCATCATCGTCCTCCTCCTCGTCATCCTCTTCATCCCCAGGGTCATCCTCGGGATAGGCTTGGTCCGCATCTTTGTCGGAATCCTTGCTGGAATCCTTGTCCTGGTCCACCTCGGAATCTTGGGGCTCTTGTGGTGGAGGAGAGGCTGGCTGGGACTGAGGACACGTCAACACACTGAATACAAATGAATTTCTAGCCAGAAGTCTATTTCACCACTAGGTAAAAGGCAAGAAGATGAACCCCTGACCTCAGAAACATATTTGTCCTTGATGGTACTCCAGACGTTCTGGAATCCAGAAGAGTCCACCTTGTCAGCTCCACTCAGTAGCCCCTGTTTCAAAAAACAACCCCTCCCAAATTCCATTACCATGCTACTGGTCGTTCGCAGTAACAACAGGCAACAATCACAGAGGACTACAATTCCCAAAATCACCTACTTCAAAACACACCAGTGATTAATTGCTGCGTTCCATTTACCTCAGATGTCAAAAATCAGGGCTGGGAATGACATACTGGAACATGGTTATCTTGGGTATGACAACAAGTCGGAAAACCATTTAGCAAAACCAGCTCCTGCAGCGTTCATTGTTAGCAATACCAGATAACTGCACATTACACTGTATTTTGCACATACATACACCACAGCAACATATAAACACTATATAACTGCAGCTGTCACTTCTGTGGATGCAGCCATGTTGAATTCCAACTTAGGAGTCCAAATGGAACGCAGCATAAATCAGCGCGTGGACTGAGTGCAGGAATCGGGGGGCACCTGAGCTTCAGTGTCGGTCAAGGCGCCGTCGCCATCGGGGTCGAGCTCCGGGTGGGTCTGTAGCTCTGACACAGACACCCTGGGGGCCACAGGGCACCAGGTTACACACAGCAGGAGACCCAGCACCAGCACCCCCCCCCCCCCAAACCCGCATGGGAAACCCGACTCACAGGCCATCTGCATCATCATCCAGCTCCAGGAACACCTCAGCCATCTTGGCCTTTTCTTTCTCCAGCTGAAGAGCTGCCTTTTGCGCTAAAACATTATGGCAGAAATAAATGTATGCACATCATTATGAAGACCATACAAGGCTAAAGTCCTAAGAGAAAGAGTAGCCATAATTAAATGATTTTTTTGATAATTAAACTATTTTAGGTGTTACTAATTAAGTATTACATGAGTCTAGCACATTATTAATGAGCTGGTAAGACCTTGGAGACCATGATTTTGATGCAGCCCCACAGTCATTTCACAGCCTGTGCTTACCCTCCCATGCCTTCAGGTGGCGCTCTTTCGCCTCTCTCTCTGGCTGCTCTGCGGTCTCCTTCACAGTCCGAAGTGCGTCCACCTTGTCCTCGTGCTCCTTCCTGCTGGCCTGCAGCTCAGACAACTTGCCCTGCGGGGAGCCCACCGCAGAGCCATGAGGGTGGGGTTCATCTCTCTCATGTATTTTCAAGTACATAAGATAGATGTAGCTTTGTGACAAAGGGTGGTTAACAGGGCGACTATTAAGGGATCAGAATAACAGTTTTCTACATCAGAGTAACTTTTTATTTAAAAAAAATAAAATAAAAAACTATAAGTATTGTAAATGTATATCCAGCCTCATACTCAATGCTGTGCGGGACTGACCTCAGGACTCTGCATGACACTGACCAGGATCAGTGGTTGTTAGATAAATGGACAGAGGAACTATATTAATTGAGATTTACTATAATTTAAACTAATCTCCCAGCTAAATAATAATAATTTTTTTGGAGCTGAGGCAGCTCACGGACTTGGCATCACCTGCTTCTCCTGCAGGCCACGCTTTGCCTCCTCGATTAGCTGCTGCTTCAGCAGAAAGCCCTCCCTTGTGATCTCTGCCATCTTCTCCAGGGTCTCTCTCTCCTTTTGGCCCAGCTCCCTGTTCGGCAGACGTGCCCTTGTTAGGAAATGCCCCCGGCCCAAAACAGGAAGGTGGGGTGGCCCGGCAGGGAGGCGGGACTCACCGGCAAGTGTTCTGACAGGACGCCCCGCTGTTGTACTCGTCGGTCGTGTCACAGCAGTCTGATGCATAAGGACATCAGAAGTATACTTTACAAAAGCAGAGCTATTTGGGAGTCACCGAGCGCCCAGATCATAACGTGGCCTGGCTTACCGCAGACACCGTCATTGATCCGCGAGGATGGGATGAAGGTGGCCCGGAAGCCGGCATTGGTGCAGTGGAAGCTCCCGTTGGGGCAGGCCGCCGTGCCTGGCAGACAGAATCATTTTAAAAGCCCATTTATTAAGTCGTTATTTAAGGCTCAGCATGTCCCATTTCGTAAACTTACAAGCAACTTCCGGTTCATTTGCATTATATTGTATCATGTAGTCAGTTTTTCCAAAATTTCTGGTTTCACACCAAGTGCAATTCTATCATACAGACAGCAGGTGATGCAGTGGTTAGATCAAATGTTTACATCTTAAAAAAAAAGAAAAAAAAAGAAAAACAGCCACCCACAGAATGATACAGGATGCATTTACACTGATATCAGTCTGTTGAGAACCACATCATTGTTCTGTGTAGAGATCTCTATCTGGAGTGCTGCTGAGCCGATGCGAGTGTGGCGTTCAACGCTAAGCGAGGTACCTGGTTCATCGGAGCCGTCCTTGCAGTCGCAGTAGTCGTCATTGACGCGGTCGAAGGGGATGGTGCGGGACCCGTCCAGGCAAGTGAAGGGCCGGCTCTCATCATAAAAGTGTCGCTCTGTTCAAGGTCAGGGAGCAACTAACACAGTGAGCTCTGGGGGGGCTGAGGGGTCATGTGGTTGATTTATAAGATTTAATTATGAGGTCAACACGTAATGTTGGCCACCTGAGGACAAAAACTCAAGCATCTGCATCAGTAGCTGACATTTCTAACCTGCAAATGTACTTTCTATTTGTTCCCATTAAAAGCGGAGAGAGCAGCAGGGTTGCTAACTCTCAGGCATCTGCCGTGACACTCACGCTTTCAGACTCTCACGGCAAATCTATATTATTCCATTATAAACCTAAAATTAGCTTCATAAAAAAACGTGACTAGTTACAAGGCAATAAAACTGTTACATACATGTAAAGGCAAACTTGTCTCGAATTGAAAACCTCACTCCAGCTTGCTGACCAAAGCTGGCAACCCTGCAGTAGTAACGTTCATATTAAAATAAAATTAGGTTATGGATTAAGTGGTAGCCACGTACTCTCCAGCGGGACTCCCCGAGGCCGGTGCACCTCCACCGCTGCCCCCAAGGCAGCGCCCAGGCTCACGATCAGAAACACTTGTAACCGGAACATCTTGCGATCCGTCTGCAAACCCTGTTAGCAGGTAGGATGCGGAAAAAGTCATTTTAACATGATATAACCGAAAGACCAGAAAGCCGCCACACAAACGGATTACAACGAAAAACATCAGCAATATCCGGTCTTCATGCAGACGTAACGCGAACTTCTCATAAAAGGAGTAAAGTATGTAAGGATTATAGGCCGATGCCCACGAATGAATGTAGCTAAATGAAATTTCTATGAGATCATGCCAAAGTTGAATGTGGGTTTTCATGCTGGAAAATGAACCTAAGCTAACGATATATTACCCATTTAAACTGGAAACCCATCTCCCCGTGCTGTAGCTTCTCTAGGAACGGAAATACATCACCCACCTGGGTTAACACCTACACTGCCTGATTTTATTTGAGCTATATTTATTTTGTATGAATTCCTGAGTATACACCACATTTCTCTTTGATATACGGACAATTTCGCTAGTATTTCCAGATGGATGGGGGTGTAAACAGCATAAAGATAATGCCACCATTAGAAGACCTTTTTCTAAATGCAAATATATTGTACTGAGAAAAACTAAATTCAGCTTTATTTGTTCACGTGTTTTTTTCGCGTTTACACATGGACGCATCTCTTCGGAACACAGAAAGAAAGCGCATTTTTTGTCTAGGACACGTACTCAGACATCGGGCGTTTTCTCAAAGCGTGAACCCAGATCCAGAGGATATGTAGGATATAAATTAAATATAATACAAGCACTAACGTCATGCATTCTCGTAAAAGTGCCGAAATATTTTATTACCTTATTCTTCGAGCCGTCTTATTAGAAAACCCGTCCAACGTAGCGCATAAGTGTGTTCTCACCTGATTGGATGAAAAAGGGAAACACGTGCGTCGCAAGAGGAAGTTCCTTGTGCATTATGGGATTTGTAATTTTTATACTTTCGGGTTAGTGAACGTGCATTGCGGTATACAGTCCAAGGTCAATGCTTTTTTACTTCTCGCCTTTAAGCCTCATTACAACTATGTTATCTATCTAGCCATACATTCTGAAACATTTGTTATGGACTGAGTCGCTGGGAAGGGCGCAATCTGTTTTTGTTATGTACAGTTATAAAATCACAAAATATAGCCTATCGCGGCTATCGTTAAGCTCTCTTCATATGAATGAAAAGAAAAACACATCGCCGCATCCTTGTTCGATTTTCGTCCCACATACGAAATCAGGATTCACCCATTCAAATCTACTTTACCGAAACTCATTTTACCTAAAACATCAAAATACATATCAGTTGCCCTTGCCGTTTAATAAATTAAATAATGAATAAATACGAAAAATAACAGACTTGGCCGCATGGCGGGGTAGTTTGTATTGATGGCTTTGTGCTCAGCAGAAGCACAGGCGCTATCCTGTACATGCTGCAGAAGAAAAACAAATCAAATTTAATCTTGAAAGGAAAATACAAAACCAGGAATCGTATGCACACACTGTGCGGACAGCAGCTGCTACATAAATGTCTTCATGCCTTTTATTTTATCATTTTATTATAAAAATCATCCTTTATTTGTAGTTTTGACACACTTTACAGTACCGTACAGTGAAATCAAAGAAAAAATATACAGATATATCATTATTTCATATAGATATTAGCTTATTAGATGCATTTTATTCACAAAATGACACCTCAGTTCTCTCAAAAGAAAACCAAAATATTGTCATAAAAATAGAATAATAAAAAATAACAGGAACACATTTTACACATTAAAGCAGTATAATTTACAGATATTACAATCATCTTTAGGCTTTTTTGTAATTTTTTAAAGTCGTGAACAAGTAACACATGAGCAAAAGCTCAAATTCGACAAGTAGACCACAATTATGGAGGAACTCTGAAGTTAAGATCATGTGGGAACGCTAGAGTAAAACAATTATTTAAAAAAAGATGGCTAAGACGCGGTCCTCTGGGAGCACGGAGCTGGGGGGCGTGTCACCACGAGACACACGAGGGGTGTGTACTGTGCGGGACACGACGGACCTCCCCCCCCCGACCACTCCCACACCTACCTTTCCCGTCCTTCGTGGCCCCGCCCTTGCGCAAGCTCCACCCACGCACCTACCTTTTCCATCCTTCGCCCCACCCACTTACTGCCATCACTCCAAACTCCTCCCACCTTCCACCCCCGACCTGCAGAGGATAAAGTGCTGATACAGAGAAAGTGTTTTGTGACTCCATCATCTTTGTTTTTTAAGTTTTTTTTCTCATTTTTTTACAAATTAAAAATACTCTGTTAAAGATCAGGAAAGAGGGACAAGGACAGAGAGAATGAGGGTTCAGATGTCAATAATTAATCTCCATCTTATCACCAGACTGAAGAAAAAGACTGAATCTATAGTTATAGATGTTCACTGAAGTTATAGAGTTATTCATTTACAGTCTATTACAATATATACAAACGAGCAGTAATAAGGATACTATTCATGTCAACCATAATAATTGAATAACTTCCATACCATTAAACCAAATAATACAAAAATAAAAAAGTACACAAACTGTCCAAATAAAAGTATTGTGGCATTTAACATGTCTTTTCATAATTTAAAAAGCACATCAATAACTAATTAATTAATCAATCAATTAATTAATTATCGATTTGTAAGAAACAATTGCTACAGTATTGTGTTAAATGGCAATTTGTATATTTGTTTGTTTTTATAGCTCACAAGATAAACAGAAAAAGCCACAAAAGCACATAGCGACATTCCATAGAACAACAGGTGGGTACACATGGGATTGATCACCGTTCTGCCTATCACAGGCCAGTGGTGACCTCGGGGTCCCGCCTCACCAATCACAGAGCCAGCGGTGACTCAGGCGTCCCATTCCACCAATCACAGACCTGCTCAGATAAGCTGAGCCACTGACCAGCTGAAAGCAGATGGCCCATGATGTTATTTTCTCTACACACAGACGCGCGCACACACATGCACACCAAACACACACATCTACGAGATCGGCCTGACCTGCGATACACAGCCATGGAATAGAACTGATGGGAGTGAAACTACACATTTTGACAGGAAATTTAGTCTCTAATGATTTATATTAATAATCTAAGCATCATCTATGTGACAAGCCAGATAGGCTAACTCGTGCGGCAGTGATAGACAGAACTACTGATATTTGACAGACTAACATTTGCCAGACATTTTCACCTTCCTTATTCATCAATAAATATAAGACCCCCCCCCCCCCCCACCGCTGTACCTGGGGGCTCATTAGAATGTGACAGGCTAACAGTCTCATGACATCGCTGCAGCATGTTGGCACAGCATCCACGTCTTCACGTGGCTCATGTCTGTCCTTCTTATGCGGATATACACAACATGGCGTGTAAACAGACTTATGTGTACAAAATCGGTATATACACACTGGGACACTGGCCCAACACTCTCCAATTAATACAACACACATCAGTGACGAGGATCCAAAAACAGTCTTTCCACACAGGCATGCTTGCGCGACATATCTTTCCAAGGTTCTCAAAACCTCTGTCTGCTTGGTGGTCAGTGGAGGTGTGTAGAAAGGGTGTGCGTGTGTACCTGTGCATTGGGTGGCTGTGCTGGAGGACAGGGGTGTGTGGAGGTTTCTGAATCAATATTGCTTGCTAACTGCTAACTGTCCCAACTGGTAATAATGCCATAGTGACAATCAATTGCGATGATCAAAGCACTCTTATATGTCTATTTGTGAGTACAATCTGTGTTTTGTACATTTTAAAGGTAACATGTTCCAACAATACTATTAAATTGTTTTTTTTCACAAGGTTCAAATAAAGGTCTTAATTTCTCTCTTTTTGATAGTCCATGTTTTTCCTTTCCATCTGGGAAAACTGCGTTTGTGACTACTTGCCCATCAAAGTCGACAATATTAAATAAAATGATTGATTGCTAAAAGACAACGGACACCACTCTTTATAATACAATTGTAACTGGACACTTAAATAGACCTTCATGGAAAACACGTTTTTCTCAAAGAGCACGGCCTGTAGGTGATAGCGGACAGGTGAAAGGCGTCACCTGTGACGACATCGTCACGGAGACCAAGCATCACAATAGACACACAGACAATGAAGGAGGGTGTCTGGGGGTGCAATGGGGAATGCACGACTGGCGCCTCTGCCCCAATGAGCATCGCCTCGCAGGGGGTTGGAGGTCGAGCAGGCGTGGCCAGAAAGGCACATGGCCGTCCAATCAGGTGGCTCTCCAGGGGTAGGAAAGAGGCCCTTCCCTCTCTTAGTCTTCCTCAGTTCATTACTGCCTTAGTTATTATTTCCTTTGTTTGGATACATAAAATGTGTCATTCAAAGTCGAAGAATTGATTTTCTCCAGGGAACCAAGTTTAAGGGTAAAATATGGATGAATATTAGTTTATACCCAATAATACCCATTAATTAATACTAATTAATAGTCCCTACAGACATGGCTTTATCCAAATGAGTGGATCCAATTTTGACACCAATCTGAATAACTCACACGCACACGTGCAAACTTCGTCTGCGCATACACTACACGCACACAGATACACATGCACACACATACATTGTATGCACACACAAACACACACACGTCTAATAGTGTGGGAATGCATGTATGTGCGTATGTGACCGGTATTGCCTGATCGTGTGTGTGCACTGTATGTATCAGTGTCGTGTTCATTGCACTAAAATGTCTTCAGTTTCCCCATAAAATAAGGTCCTTCGGAAACCTGCTCTCTCGGCTGTCCCTCCTAATGCCTGCGAGAGGGGCTCCAAGTCCCTTCCAAGTCTACAGTTTCTGTGTAAAAAACATTTCTGTTATCAATATTATTTCTACAGTTTCTGTGTAAATAACATTTCTGTTATTAATATTATTTCTACAGTTTCTGTGTAAATAACATTTCTATCCTATTACATCATATTAACAATATTATTGTTGTTCCCTTTTCTGGAAAAAAAAATAGCGTCTGTTATTCAGTTTTGTTCTTGTTGTTATTGTTTTTCCCCCTCCCTTAGCATAGGGACGTGGATTGAAATGAAGGAGTGACGGCCCATCCCCCTCCCACCCTCAGAATCAGGGTTTGGGGGCCAGGGTGGTCCTCATGAGTCATCGAGTGGGGACGAAGATACCTCCTCTTCCTCAGGGGTACCGTTGGAGTTTGTGTTTCCCGCCTCGGCACCCGTGGATTCCGCTGGGGGTGCAGGGCCTGCCTCATCCTCTGCCTCTTCCTCCATCACTTCTTCCTCTTCCTCCTCCTCAGCGCAGCAGTCCTCAGTCAGGTGGTTCCGGTCCGGTTCCTCTAGGGTCAGCTGGAACTGGAACTTGTCTAAGCAGCCTTCCAGCTGCGGGTCCCCCAGGTCTGGTGGGGGCGAGGGGCTCTGTGGGATGGTGCTCTGGTACCAGTCGCGGTTGTCCTCTAACGTGTCCAGGATGTCCTGCGCGTCGGGGTGCACCAAGTCCCCCCAGGTCTCCCACAAGGGGTGTACGATGTAGTCAATGAATCCCACCTGGACCATCAACAAGCGCACAGGTCAGCAGTGAGTACAGATTTCTTTGAGGGCTTCTGTGAGTGTATGAGGGAGTGTGTGAGTGTGCAAGACCATGTCATCATCTGTCATTCATCTGGTGATTTAGGCTTAATGATCAATAATTAAGTAAAATTGTAGGAAAGTGCCCCCTAACTCAGCTACAGTTGTTAGTGAATATAGTGAATATGTGTGTGCATGTGTGAGTACCTGACTCTTCTCCACGGAGGCCGTGTGCTTGTCACACATGGGGCTGATCTCCATGCCTCGCTCCCGCTCCTTGTCACCCTGTCTAAAGAACTCCTCCATGATGCGCTCGGTCCACTGCCTGTAGACGTCTAGTGGCTTGGTGGGGTTGCTCAAGTCTGCACAGTGCACCATGTTCCTCAGCACCTGTGTGTTACATACGCGCTCAGTGGACAGATACACAAGGTCCTATGTGCAGTCTATGTATGGAGCAGTCTCATCTACATATGATCTGTACTGGACAGTCTCACCTCCATACATCCTTTGTGATGGACAGTCTCACCTCTATATGGTCTTTGTAATGGACATTTTCACCTCCATACAGTCTTTGTAATTCTTTGTAATAGACAGTCTCACCTACATATGGTCTATAATGGAGAGTCTCTCTACCATACAGTCTTTGTAATGGACAGTCTCACCTACAAGCAGTTTGCAACGGACAGTCTCACCTACATACAGTCTTTCTAATGGACAGTCTCACCACCATACAATTTTTGTAATAGACAGTCTCACCTCTATACGGTCTTTGTGATGGACATTCTCACCTCCATACTGTCTTTGTGATGTACAGTCTGCCTTCTATATGGTCTTTGTAATGGACAGTTTCACCTCTATACAATCTGTAATGGACAGTCTCACCTGTATACAGTCTGTATGACCAATGGTCTCACCTGTATGCGGTCTGTATAATGGTCCAACAGCAGCACTCCTGAGCTTGTCACTTTCTTGGTCTCCACCATTGTCTTCAGATCAGCCAGCAGACTCATGTGCTTGGACATGTCTGTCGCCAACACCTGCAGAAGGTGCAGTCATGGAGGAAACCATGGAGATGATGAGGAAGGACATTCTGACTTCCATTAGACAATCTATGTGACGGACAGGCTCACCATGTCGATGACCATCTTGCGCAGGCTTTGCCGCTGCCTCTTGGTCAGGTTCTGGAAGATGTCACAGTTCTCCTCGTGCAGCAGTTTGAAGCCCACGGCAAGGTGATGGTTCTCCAGGACTGACTCGTCGTTGTACATCAGTGCCAGCTCTGAGTCTGTGTAGGCAGAGCAGGTGACTCAGTGTGGTGTTCTCCGCATGGGCCATGCAATTGGTAAACAACTTTTTGGAGCATCAGAGACAATCACAAAATTTAATGCAAACCCATAAAACTTCACTAAGGAAAGGCCAATTCTTATCTTTGTTTTTTTATTTAAGTTTTTTAAAAGCAAACAAACAAGTGGGCATGACTTTATGCCCCTCCCTTTGACCTCCCCTCCCTCGTTCCATGGTCCATGTTTCTCTTTAAGCGTAGTGTGACATTGCTAGTTAAATCTAGTGTGACATTGTTCCAGTATGTACACACCAGTTAAAAAATGGGTGTTACTGTTGTTCTGGCACCATGACCCAGTAGGTTCATTATAGACCCTACACAGACCTACCGTTACCCTTGGTAACGGCCAGTTACCCCACGGCTACCCAGTTGTCCATGTCAGTATCCCAGTGATGCCCATACTGCCTTCAGTGTTTCCCCAGCTTCATTCCTCTCCCCCTGTCACCCTGTCACAACTCCCCGCGGTCCTGCTCCGCCTGGAGACTCACTGGTGTTGATAAGAAACTGGTTTGATACGCCAGGGTGGTCCACGTCATGGATGGCGGCGGCGAACAGAGCAGCCAGGATCTCCAGATCAGTAAAGACCGCCTGGCAGAGAGAGGGAGGGAGAGAGAGAGAGAGAGGGAGAGAGAGAGAGAGGCGGGGGGGGGGGAGCCTTAGCACCCTCAGCAGTGTCCTCACACAGGACTGGGTCTGTTACTTACTGCTGGACAAAAGATAATGATTGACTGCCTGGAGAGGAGAGATTAACTACTTCTTGTTAGTTCAGAAAGGGAGTGATGCTAGCAGGATATTAGCGTTTGTCAGCATTGCTAACGCCTGAAGGTCAGCACTAGGTTGGACATGGGCTCAGCATGCTGGTTACTGGAGGGAATGTTGGGTCACTCACGTTGAGGGCGGGCGTGGACAGCAGCACGTGTGTAGACTGCATGACATCAGCGGCGTGTAAGCTGTTGTGATAGGCCACGTTGGCGTGGTAGTGGTCCTCCAGGGTCATGATGTAGTTGACGAATGTGTCCACCGGGATACGGAACGTCTTCAGCAGGTCTCTCTCCTGCACGTGAGCACACGCACACACGTGTAAAAACACAGAACACACATGCACGCACGGCTTTGGGGTTCGTTCGTCCAGCTTTGGGTTTTGGCCGGATCTGCCACTAAGACTCAGTAACTACAACTCTTTGAGACTGCAATTGCAAATTGTATCACATTGAATATTTTACACAACAATGTATTATTATTAATATTAATAATATTAAGTCAGAAATCGGCAAGTTAAGATTTAAACAAACCTATTAATATATGTGCAGTGTACAGCCCTTACACACAAGGATAATATCATTAAAATAAGTGCACACACACGCAGAGCATTGTGCTAACAACACAAAGGTCATGGGTTCAAATCTGGGGGAGCACACGTAAATCGTAACCCTTCCCCCTACTGTAAATTGTTTTGGATTAAAACATCAGATAGTTGTAAAAATGTACAAAAATCTATATGATCATAATGCAACACACTCTGTCTAGTATGTAAACACACGCACACACTGACCCCCTACCTGGAAGATGGCGAACATGATGCAACTGAGAGGCCGGTTGCTAGAGAAATCAGCCACACGGAAGATGTTGAGGCCCCATTTATTCAAGTCGTTCAGCTCCTGTGGCAAAAAGATGCATGGGGATCCAGAGTGATTCCGCCCCACCGTCACACAAGGATGACTCCGCCCCCACAGCCACACAAGGATCCAGAATGACTCCGCCCCCACGGCCACGCAAGGATCCAGAATGACTCTGCCCCCACCGCCACACAAGGATGACTCCGCCCCCACCGCCATGCAAGGATCCAGAATGACTCCGCCCCCACAGCCACACAAGGATCCACAATGACTCTGCCCCCATGGCCACGCAAGGATCCAGAATGACCCCGCCCCCACCGCCACACAAGGATGACTCCGCCCCCCCCCCCCCCCAAGGGGCCAGAATGACGACGCCCCCACGGCCACCCAAGGAACCAGCATGACGCCCCCCCCACCCCCCCACCAAGAGG
>JAODKC010000048.1:16430008-16443650 GCA_026777985.1 Mormyrops attenuatus | reverse complement strand
GGGGAATTTGTTTTGTTTATTTTTATGGGCACGGGGTTTGGTTTTTGTTTAATTTTTTTGCACGGGTGGTAGGGTGGGGGGGGGGCACATAGGTTCGGTAAAAAAAGCCAGGGTGGGTCCCCCCCCCCCCCCCCCCCCGCAGCACACCGCCGGGGGATGGGCCTTCACCTCCCCGCCATCCTCCCCTGGCTCCCCCCGTGCTCTTGCCGCAGTCTCCCTCTCGCTCTCCCAGTCGGGCTCCCGCCAGTCGCCCTGCTTTCTCCCGGAGCCGCTACGGCGTCTTTCTCCCAACAGGGCCGATTCTCCTCTTCCGTTTTTATGTGTTTTTTTTCCGTTCCCCTGGATTCGCTGCTGTAACGCTGGCTAATCAGCCAGTGCACTCGCGCACGCGTGTGTGTGTGTGTGCGCATGTGTGTGTGTGTGTATGTGTGTGTGCCTGTGAATGCGGGTGCGCGCTCAGGGAGCGTGCCCGTGCGTGCGTGCCGCTGTGTGTGCGTGCGTGTGCGTGAGTGTGTGCGTGCATGAACCCGCCAATGCACGCTCCTGCTTCATCTATCTCGCAATGTGGCTCCACGAGGCTCTGTTCGGCCGCCGGCACAGAGTAATTGCTTGCCGCGCTATGCCTGCCCATGTCCTGAGGCAGACCCCCGCCAAACCTTGGCTCTGCCTACGCCCTGCCCCCTCCCAGAAAAACACAACTAAATTGCGCTGTCTCTTTAAGACTGCGAGCTGGTGAGGAGAGTAGCTCTGCCGTCATTGGTCAGACTCCGGATGTCATGCCTGGTGGCCGTGGCGTCCAGCCAATGGCTCACAGGGAAGGGCAGAGCTTGCTCCTGTTCCATAGCAACCAAGGTTATAGTGAAAGACATCAGCATCAGGACCCTCTCCCCCTCCCCCTGTCCTCTCCATCTCTCCCAGCTTTTTCCCTTTTCTCTCTGCTCCTTGCACTCTCCCTGTCTGTCTCACCACCCCCAGCCTCCTCTCCATCCTCCTCCATATTTGGCTCCCACATCCACAAAGCCTGCTCTCACCTGCATCTCATCCTGACACACATGTATATATAGACACACACACACACACACAGGTTTGTAATTATATCTTTGTGGGGACTCCATGTATTTCTCTGGGGAAAACACTAATCACAACATGACGACCTTAACCCAGCCCTAACCTTAACCATAAGTAACCCAACAAAATACAAGACTTATAGCATTTTTACTTTTTTGATTGCATTCAGAGATCTTTGTCAAAATAACATGTTTTTATTACATTGTGGGGAACATTTGGTCCCCACAATGTAATGTAAACATTATCCACACACACACACACACACACACACACACACCGGCTTACATATATTTTCAACCTCTCTGTCTCACAAGTATGGAGACATACATGCAGAAATACTATCACGTCTCCCTTTATTACATAATAAAATCACACGCACAGATACACTCTCTCTCTTGCTCTCTCACACACACATACACACACACACACACGCACACACACGCACACACACGCATGCACATTGTGAGTCAGACACGCACCCACACACACAGTCACACACACGTGACTAGAAAGCTCCATGTGTATATTGTTTATGGAGCGGGATTTTGGACTTACAGTTGGGGCACGATGCAGAATTTAATACATATTAATGACTGTTAATGTTATATTCTGCTTAGGAAGAAGGTTTGGGGTGACAGGTTTCGTCCAGGATATGGTTCTGTTAGAGGGTACGATAGAGGGTTCTAACCCTCATCCAGTATATGATTCTGTGGTGGTTCTGTTAGAGAGTAAAATATAAGGTTCTAAACCTGATCCAGTATACGGTTCTGTATGTGGTTCTGTTAGCGGGTACAATAGAGGGTTCTGAACCTGATCCAGTATACAGTTCTGTATGTGGTTCTGTTAGAGGGTACAATAGAGGGTTCTAAACCTGATCCAGTATACAGTTCTGTATGTTGTTCCGGTAGATGGTGCAATATATGCTTCTACACCTGATCCAGTTTACGGTTCGGTATGTGGTTCTGGTAGAGAATGCAATAGAGAATTCTAAACCTGATACAGTTAATGGTTCTGTATGTGGTTCTGGTAGAGGGTGTGGTCCAGCGCCATCATACTGATCAGTACCTTTGTGGAGGCCATGTCACTGACAGAGCGATGTGTCTGGATTGTCTCCAGCTGGTCCAGACACCAGTCGAGCTCCTCAAGTGTCTCACGCGCAAGCTGCTGGTACGTCTCCTCTGTGAGGGGGGAGGAGAAACAGCGAGGGGGGGGGGTCACTGATATGCGGATACACACAGGGACACTGACACACAGATGCACAGACTGACTCAAGCACAGACACACACAAAGATACACACACTGACACACGCGCAGACATACGCAGACGCAAGCAGTGCCAGCTGGTGTTTCTCTATGGGGGAGACAGGCATGATGGGATAGCACATACAGAAACACACACACACATACAGACACACACTGTACTTCTCTGCAGGGAGAATAGTCTGCTGGTGGGACTTTATTGTGGATTATGCATGTGTGCGTGTATATCAGACTGTAGCTCAGTACACAGTTGTGTGTGAGAGAGCCTGCTTCAGCTGAGTGTTTGGTACAGAGGGTTAAACCTACCTGAAAGCGTTGCCTTGGGAACCGTAGGTGTGCTTCCCAGAGGGGTCCTCCTGTGGACACAAGCAGCATTACACCCGAGGAGAAAAAAAATCAGAAAACAGGCTGGAGACCAAACAGAAAGCAATTTATACTTCCAACAATTTTTATTTGCATTAAAGGACTTGTGTGAGGGGGGAAACATTTAAACTAGTTTTAACGCTATACTCCTTCATATGAACAATACCAGCTTGAACTGATGTGCTGAATAGTTTCTGGTTCACCTTTGGTTTGTTTTGCATGCATAGGCTGCAGTAGCCCATGTTAGTACACCTTATGGATGAAAGGGGGAGCAGATTTGTAGTCAGGTGTTCAGCTATATACACCCCTAAGGGTTTATGGTGTGACTACTGGGTATGTGAGAGGGATGTAGGTGTGTTTGTCTCCCTCTGCTGGTGGAAAAGAGAAAATCATTCCTTCGTGTTTTGTCGGGGAATGCAGAGACCCAGCAGCCTCTGAGACCTCTCATAGTTCACTTGCTCTTTCCTCTGCCTTGCTGCCTGACCTCCGGCTGTCTCTGCAGAGCTTCAGGTCTCCTGCACCTGCAGATGTTCCGCCTAAAGGCACAGTGACGGCAGTACTGTGTAACCATCTCGCTCATATCAAAAGCGGCGATGGACTCCCCATGTTTCACAGCTAGAATCCAGCTTCTTGTGCCTCAAGCTGCTTCTCCCCCCAGATGTGACCGTCGGTGAAAAGCTTCATGTTCCACCCAGCTGCTTATTATGTCAGTGTCTTTACATAAAATTTTCAATTTTCAAACCTAGTCTAGCTGGTTCTGTGCCACGCTGGCAGAGCCGGCTCAAGGCATAAATGACATTAGTGGCTGCTTAGCACCCAGAGGTCACCAGAGGGCGCCCCCCATCTGATCCCCCCTTGAGAATGTGAAGGAAGATGACAAATGACAGCTAGGATAATCAAATTTTGCTTTGGGCCCTGAAAAGGGTCAGGAAAGCCCTGCATTCCAGTCCACATCCAGCGGGCTTGGAAGCCAGCATTTCTGAAGCAGGTGTTCAGATGTTTCCCGGCTGCGTCACCAGCTCCCAGTCCCTCCCACCCTGAGACCCCCTTCCCTCTCCCCCTCAGTGTCTGATGCCCCTGGGCCTCTCCGATACGCTGCCCCTGAGGCGCCTGCTGCTAACAGATTTTGCGCGCTATCATTAAGCCTCATTAGATGCTAATTCGCCGTCACGCTTGGCCCCTACACCTGATTCCCGCCCCTCCCCCCATCATTGTTGCAGGTCACCACCCCGCTTCGGTGAATCAATGCTGTGGACACAGCCGCTGTGGGGAGGGCCACCAGTCAAGGACGGAGGCCCTGCCTCGGTGGTTTGGCTGAGAGACAATTAAGACTTTATTTGAAATGTGGGTGTTTGATTATATGTCGGCCGGCCTTGTGCTGCTCAATCAATTTTTTTTTACATTATATGCAGTGTGATAAGGGATCAGCACCAACGGGCACAGGAATCCCCCTAGTGGACGGGGGGATTACCACCACAGGGCAGGGGGATCAGCACCATTGGGTGAAGGAATCCCCCCAGAGGGTGGGGAATCCCCTCAAAGGACAGGGAATCCCTCCCAGAGAGCGGGCTAACCCAGCCCAGGAGGGAGGGCGATCCCCCCAGAGTGTGGGGAATCCCTCCCAGAGGGTAGGGAATCCCTCCCAGAGGGCACTATAACCCATCCCAGCGGGAAGGGTGATCCCCCCACAGGCTGAACAACACCTAAGTTTGGCATCATATTTCACCATTGGCTATTATTTACATTGCTGTTAATTTTTTTCCTCCTCTTTTTCTTTTCCTCCTTTACCTCCTTTCCTCCTTCACCCTCTCATACTGTCCCACATGCAGGCCCCAGCAGCAACACGCTACGCATGCAGCGTGGACTGCTCCCCTGCCAGCCCCCGCCCCCCCTCCCCTGGTGGCACCCCGCAGGGTGTTTAATAATGCTGGTGTCCCGCTGGGATGTAGATGGCGAGAGCCCGGTTCTGCGGTGCGAGGCCGGTTACGGGTCCGATCCTTATCCCCGGCCCTGCTTGGCGCCTGGAGTCATCTTTCGCCATTTCCCTCCTTCACAGCTCTGTCTTTATTTTGGTGTCTCATTTTTTTGGTCTCTCTGAAGGTCATGTTAGTTTTCAGAATTCGATACCATTGTTGTGTTTATGCGTGCTTGTGTTGGCTGAGATGTGTGGTTATCTGCTAGTCATGCTCCTTAATTTATGCAATAATAATAATATTATGAATAATATGAATAATACCTGTGCAGTATCTTTAGATTTTAAAATATTTTACAGATATAAATACAAATATAAATGAGGTTCTGGTTGGTCTTGGCAGTCAGCTCTTTCGGAGTCCCATCTGGGAAATCCCGCTGGTTCTGTGCAGTTCTGCTCCATGTTCAGAGCCCCGCAGCATTAATGTTCCCATCACGTCAAAAGCGGCACTCAGACGTGTCACGGCTGGGGACCCACAGCAGGCAAACCGGGCTGTCCCGTATCGGCTGTCTGATTCAGGAGTGGCCTTTTTGGTCTCTGCTTTCTGTGTGAGTCTGTTCTTCGTAGGTGTGTCCCTTCATAAAAAACTGCTCTACATAGAGGAATATTTGCCCCCCCCCAAAAAAACACAACACTGTGTGTAAACAACTGGCCCATGGCATGAGAACATGTGGGGGAGCTACAGAGGAATGAGGTGGGACAATGACAAGCCAATGAGATTTAAGAGAGACATGGACAGCAAGGCTGACAGGATGGTGACAGGAGGGGGCGGGACTTCGGATACCGTGATAGACAGGAAGGTACTGACTTGTTGGCGGTAGGTGTGGTGACATTGGCTAGGATGGTGAAGTTGCTTCTTACAGTTCGTAGACTGGCCAACACCTTTTAAGGCCAGAGGAAAGAGAGGGAGAGATAAGCAGCATTGAAATGACGTGCTTCGGGATTCAGCTCGTCGACCGCGGCACCCCGCCGGTAAACCCGACATTACCGGGACTCACCTGAGCGAACGGGGTGACGATGAGATCCTCCGTGTGTCTGCAGAGGAGAGAGAGAACACAGCAGGGGAGCAGGAGTGAGAGAGGGAAGAATGAAGCGATAAAAAGAAATGGCAAAACAATAGTGGAAGAAAAGTGGAGAGAAAAAAAACAGTTTGGGGGGGAGGGTGAGGAGAAGGAGAAGCATAGAGAAAGGCAGTCCATGTGAAAACGGGGTCATTTAGACAGTTTAGGGGCTTTTAGAGGAGCGATTATCACTCATCAGCAGGGTAAGGGGGCTGCGTTTTTGCATCTGAGACAGTATGAACATATTCTGTAAAGAGCAGAAGGACATCATATTGTCAGGGAATGTTCTATTGTGCTATTGGGGTGTCAGAATGTAGTGGCGTGGGCAGTGTCTGGCTCTGTGGGTTTGGAGTCAGAAGGTCATCAGTTCAAAGCCCTTGGCTGATAGACTGATTTTCCTCTCTGGTTCTTGTGCAAGGCCCTTAACCCCAATTGCTCTAGTGACTGGCTGACCTGCTCTCTCACCTGTATGTCGCTTCATATATAAGCGTTTGCTAAGTTATAAAGTATAATGGGTACATTAGTACAGGTGTAGGATGTGCTCTGGGGTTATGGTTCTTCCCAGTCTGGGCAGGTATCCATCTGTTTCTAACCAGCTCTCTTCTAAGAGACAGAGGCAGTAAAAAGGTCAAAGGTCAAACGTCAAAAGGGAGCTATGGTGGACTGCAAGCATTTGCGGCACCATGGGTCACTCACCCTTCGCTGGTCACGGAGGAGTTTCGGGACATGCTCTTGGGGGATGTGTCGTAGTCAGAGTCAGAACGGTACAGGAAGGACTCGCGGCGCTGACTCTGTGGGAAGGTGGGGTGCAGCACCAGCCCGGGACTCGCCTGCGAGTCCAGCGGACTGCGTGTTGAGGACAGGCCATTCTCCACATCGAATCTGGGTAGGAGAGAGAGGGGGAAAAACAAACGCTCGGGTAAACACACGGTAAGGGGGAGCAAGCCGCTGTCCCTGCCCCCGTCCTGGTTCCCGCCTTCCATCCCCGCCCCTGTCGCCTGGGCATCCTGACAGGGCAGAGCCGAGAAATCGAAGCTGGGGAGGGCGAAAAGGAGCAGCACGATCAGTCATCAGTCATGCTTTTAATTATTCCCCAGGCCTGAACTGCATGATGGTGTTACTTATTATTCATTAGCTATCTCTGGGCGGAGGGCACATTTTATCATATTTTATTATACCTGTGGGCAAAAGGGGGGATGAGTTTAAGGGGCGGGGCCTCCAGACCCGGAGCAGAATTGGGGAGGGCTTTCTGTCCCCGTTATCGTCAGCGACCTCATTAGTATCCTTATCTCCGCCATAATTATCACTGATGAAAAGCTTTCCCATAATTCCGTGTTAATCGTACATATTACAGGTGACTTTTTGCCCCACCCGGAATACAGAGCGGTCTCATCTCAAGGGGAGATCTGTGCGTGGGGAGGGGGCACTCTTCGGAATATTACTTTCCCGGTTACAGGCATGTAGACAGCATCACTGCTGGGGGAGACGCAAACTTCCCCCTCTGCGTAAATAAATCCATCACTTCAAAGCTCCTCATCTGGTTACTGGCAAGTAACTGTGTTTCCAGGCGAGTTTAAACCCAGACCAGCATCTCCCAGTAACCCCACACAGCCCAGCTGGCCGACCAGCTACAGAAAAACTTAACTGCAGGGTAAACATTCCTCACACCGTAAAATAAAAAATGTAAAGTGAGTATAGAAGACATTTGTAACTGGCAGCACATAATGAAACCTTTGAAATAGTATTTTTATTTAATCTCCATAAAAGGAAACACAGAGAATATGAAGTCTTAATTCTACCAGTAAAAAAATGACTGCAATTTGAATTCTTTTGATATTAGTTCAGTGGTGATGAGCTTATTTGGAGGGAAGCTGGGATCTCCCATGGAGTAGGGCCAGAATCTGGGAAACCCCAGAGGAGCCATGGGAACCAGATGAGAACCCAAACACGGAATGCAGTGCAATGGGGTAGCTTTGATCTTGCTAATTCGTGTGTGGCGATCAGCCTTGGGCTCACGGTATACTTGTACATGACATCAAACGCCACACCATTGTGGGAATCTGTGCCGACATCGGTGGAATTTTTCATGGGGAAGGAACAGAGGCAAAAAAGCTGAAAATAAACTGGAATTTCTGCCCCGTAAATAGCACTGGCATAAACTCCCAGAAAGGGACACTGGCGGCAGCAGAAAATGTTGACAAATTAGGGCGGACTGCTTCAGAAAGGGCTGACGGCGGGCGTGGGAAACGCAGGGGACAGGGCCCAGAGCGCCATCAAACCATCCGAAACGGAAGAATTCCGGCAATATGGCCACAGCACCGCCACCAAGCGAAGGAGTACGAGGTGACCACTACGTGCTAAAGTCACCCTGACACCTACTCAAAGCGTTTACGTCATATGAGCCACTATTTGGTGCAGGGGGAACGCTCCGTCTGATTGGGGGTGGCTTCTAGGGGGGCGGGGCAGATTTGGAAAAAAACCTACTCCTCCCTCAAAAAATAAATGTCTTCCATGTGGAGGGTTGTGGACGGACGCGTTCCAGAACCAGCCCTGGGTAGGTAAGGGAGATTCTGGGCGCCGGAGAGGACGGCGTGTCCAAACGCCTGTCACTCCCACACGCGTCACCCCTCGCCATCGCGTGGTCCAGATGGCCATCCCAGTCCAGCTCAACACATAACCGTAAGAAATCTGGAGAAGGGTAGGGGGTAATTAACACCTTTATTTTCTCTCTGTCTCTCTCTTGCACGAGAAATGCCAAGAAATCTGGGAGAGAAAATACTCCCGCCCGCTAAATAAAAGAAGTAACATAAAAGGCCAGGCATTTTATTTTTTTCTGTATGTGTGAGAAACTAACTCTGTTGGCAGAGGGCAAATAAGGGGCAGTCCTACGAGACCAGGTCATGCAGAGAGGCAGCAGCCCTGGCCAATAGAAAGGCAGACTGTCTCTTCAACGTCTCTGATTGGCTGCCATGGTTCGGTAGAGCCGGCAGGATAGAGGTAAACAAACATGAACTCATATGGATTTAACACATGAGATACCCAACCAGGTTCAACGTGGCTGTGGTGATAACCATGGTGCAGCCAGGGCCTGTGCAGGATGCAATAAGTAGCAGCGTGGCGAGATTCTGGGCGGCAGGAGTGGCGCTGTCTTCCAGGCCCGTCACGGACTGGGTGTGGCTGACAGGACACCGCGGGCTGTGCTAATTAATTAACATGTGTTCCTCGGAGGGCTCAGTCAGAAACCCCCGGTGGGCCCCGGTGGGGCCCCACAGTACGCAGAGTGCGTAGCTAATGACCCATTAGCGCCGAACGTCGCCCGCTACCCCACAGGACGCCATCAAGCCCAGCGCTCCAACCACGGCTGGACCGTGACCTTCTGGGCCCGCGGGACCCTTTGGGAGTACCCTCTGAATGCTGTTGCTAGGGGCGACACTGGAGCAACAGATACAGTGATTAGCAATGGAACTTTTGCACAAATGACCCAGGCAAACATTATGTGTGTGTGTATTGGGGGGGTGGGCAGCAGACCTGATTGCCTGCTCATGTTCACTGACCCCCTGGGAGTCTCGCTAATGTACGCGCTGGCCACCCCTGACCCATACCCTCTGATCCAAATACCCATAATTCCAGCGTGAGCCACGAACACTTGGGGCTTGAGGACATTTCCGTTCCGATTTGCGCGGCACAGCTTAATGGTTTATGTTAATGTGAATGGAGGGCCTTGGCGCTGGCCATTAAACTTGCTGCATCTCAGTTTCTCGTTTCGGCCGCAGTGAGAATGAAAAGCACTGTGCTAGGTTATTCATTATCAGGCACCGAGACGCCAGGTTCATCCACAGCAGAAACTAAAACAATTACAGCTTTCATCAGGCAAAGCTGGATATTTTGTCAGAGGAAATTAAATTAAAGCAAAATATGACTGTAAGTGACAGTGATCCTGAAACCTTCCAGTACAGGTCAGAACACAAGCATGTTGTCTGTATGTATGTTCACCCTGTGAATAAGGGCAGGTCAGTATACAAACATGCTGTCTGCATGTACATTCACACTGCAAAATAAACTGAATACCAAGAAACTGTCTGTAGGAATGAATTCTGGAAAATCTCAGGCTCGTCACTAAAAGACTGTAAACAAAAGAGTCAATTGATTTTAGGCTCCATTTACATCAAAGAGACGCCAGCAAGTTGCTGGAACATGGTGACATTTACAGTAGATGCCCTGTGGTACGAAGTGCGACTGTGAAAGGTGACAGCAGAGCGCAAGGAGAGTTTGGGGGGAGGGGGAGAGATCAGGGCTGGCGGAGATGGGTGTAGGTGGAGGGGATCTTCATTTTTATTAACCTGTGAGGCCTCGGCGTGGAGGGAAGCAGTGACTACCGGGGTCTGTCCACAAATCATGGTGCCTCAACGGGAACCCAGGAGCCGGCTCTAGCACTGAGTGTGTCTGAATGCGGCCTGGGGGAGGGCAGGCGCTGGAGGAGGGCAGACGCTGGAGGGCAGTAATTGCGGCTGCTGAGCACCGTTAGGCTGGTGTGAGTGAGCAAGGCTGACTTTTGGTGGGTGCGATCAGGAACATGTGACCTCGGGTGGGTGTGGGTGACCTTGTGTGGGAGCTCATTCAGCCACCTCCCCTTCAACGAACCCCCCTACGACAGAACCGTCATCATGATGCCGCTGAAGCTCAAACGCACCTGGGTTCAATACCAGGCCTGTCACTCCAACATTTCCCGGATCGTTAATAATTCTTCTTTATTATTTTATGACGACACGAAAAACAAGAAAAAGGAAGGACGATCCTTCACACCCGAGCAGTGGAACATCCCCTAAGTAAAGGTGGTATTAGCTTTTCAAACAGCCCACCCCCACATCATAGCTGATAGGAGTTTGAATAGAGCAGTCTGAGGCGCCCGCTGGCATTCCGGTGCTGGTGCTACACGGGGGCGAAGGGGCACGTGTGTGTGTGTGTGAGTGTGTGTGCACATCGGGTGTGGGGAGTCTGTCCCTCTCTCCTGCCTCATTTTGGTCATTCCCAATCTGTGTTTTCCTTCCCCCCCAAGGAGGTGGTACACGGTCAGGGTGCGGAAATCGAGACCGCTCGCTGCTGCAACCACACGGCCAGCGGGGCAGCCAATGAGAGCTCAGCACTGTAACCATACGGCTGGCGGGGAAGCCAATGAGAGCACGGCACTGTAACTGCATGGCCAACAGAGGAGCCAATGAGAGCATGGTGCCCCTTCCTCAAGCACCGCCCCCCCTCCCAAACACACGCGCACGCACAGAGCTGCCCCCCTCGCCAGCTCCCTCTCTCTCCCTCTCCTCCCACTCTCTTCCTCTCTCCATCTCTCCCCACATCTTCTCTCTCCTTGCTGCTACTGTAATTTATTTCTCTCTGTGACTCACCGCAAACTGAAGAGTGGAGCCAGTGATGGAGAGACTGCAGGCTCTGGAGAGAGGAATGGCCGACTGGGGGGGCCACACGGCCCACCGTGGCCCCATCCTTCCCCATAGAGGAGGTGGCTGCCTACTGCCTGTCTATAATCCATTACCCAGCTCAAAACAATTTGGACCTTGAACCAGAGTATTTTTTCCTCACACTTTATGTCTTCCAAAGCAAATATCTACCATTATGCCTTTTTGCCCTTAGTTACACCCCGGGTAACATCTTGCACCCCCGGCTTATCTGGCAGCCCCATGTGCTCTCACTGACAAGTCTAATTAACCAATCAGAGCACAGGGATGGCACGGAGTGGGTGGAGACTATGCTCAGTTGCACGTTATCTAGCTTCACTTCTGCTCAGACGGCTGAAACCGACGCTCACCGCAGGAGTGGTGGCGGCCTGCAGCTGTCCGGGGGCCCGTGATGATCAGCAGATTTAGAAACAGACATCATCGAAACACGCCCACTTGCCCTCCCCCCCACGACATCTGCTTCTTGCCAGAAGAGCGGCGCTGGAGTGGAGAGAGCGGCGTCCCCAGTGGTTCTTGAGGTCGAGGAACTCTGTGTTGCCCTTTGAGGGGGGGGATGAGGAAGCCATCTGCGGGCACGTTGCTGCTGAATTTATAGTTATCCGTGTTACGCAATCCCCCCTGACTTATTACATTTTATAATATCTAATGGCGCGGTAATTAACGATTACAGCGAGGTAGCAGAGCAGCAGAATGGATTACTCTCCTCCGTGTTATTAAATGAAGTACTTTTGTGTGGAAAGACAGCGGGCTCGGGCGATGTGGTGTCATGGTAATACCAACTCACCAAATGACATCACAAATATCAGATTACATCATCTCATCACTGACATCACATTCATAAAAATACACCCCCCCAAACCACAACTACTGTTCCTTTGAAAGTTAAGCAATGAGATGGCGGGGATAAATGGATGGGATGTTCATGTTATTGGATGGCTTCGGGGTTAGGGCAAGGTGTCGATCACCGAAACACAAAAGCTTTAATTATGTGCCTTGAAATGAGAAGCAGAACTAAAAAACATTTAAGACAAGTCTTCACGTATACCAACAGTTTAACAATAATAATACAATCATCCATCCTTATATCCATTTATTCTTCCATCCATCTATCCATCCAACCTTATATTCATCCATCCACCCTTATATCCTTCCATCCATCCATCTTCCAGCCATTTATCCTGGGTCATGACGGGGCCTAGAGCATAAACAATAACTAGAGCAACAATAACAATACACCATTATCTCTCTATTACTCTACAATTGTAGATATATCTCCTATTGATAAATAGAGGCACTCTTCAGAACAGCAGAGAATGATGACATTCCAGGTCCCATATACCTCCACCCCATTAGCACAGCAGCTCGCCTGCTAGTGTGGATTTATCATCAGACGATGCTGCATCACTACCCCCCCCCCCCCCCCCCCCAAGAAGTCATACTTGTGAGAGTAGAAGCGAGGAGATTATCCCGTCTAATTCTTCCTCCTAATCACCTCCCTACCTTCCACAAATCTTATTTATTCATACATTTATCAGATTTGAGCTAATATACAACGATTAACATTTGTAAATAGCATTAGTGATGGTCTATGTGCGTGCTGCTTCAAGTCTTAGACGTCTTCCCCATTAAAAATTACTGGCGGCCACATTTTAGAGCAGGACACGGACCGTGAAGAGATGCACGTGTGCTCCAGCAGGGGGAACTCTACAGTCTTCATCACTATACAGTTTTCACTTGGGTGTTTTTTGTAATTCTGGAATTAAAAGGGAGGCTATGACTGCTACACACACATGAACAAGGTTAATTATCTTCAACCCGGCCCTGTGCAAAGGCCTGAACATGATTTCCGACATTTATTAAATAGCTTTTGGCTCCAACAGTCACAGCCAAGATAAGCTGGCCCTGAAACATCTGTTTAAACCCACCTCCAGTAAGACTGAGTGTTTTTAATATTAAATAATTCATATTAAACAATACATTATCAGGAGTCCATAAAAAAGAAGCTCCTTGCAAAACCAGCAGGGTGAGAATTATTGATGAGCTCCTGTCCTCCCATTCAGTGATAGACACACACACACACACACACACACACACACACACACACACACACACACACGTTGGTAATTATATCTTTGTGGGGACTCTCCATTCATTTATATGAGGAAAACTCTAATCCCAACATGGCGACCTTAACCCCTACCCAGCCCTAACCTTAACCATAAGTAACCAAACTGAATACGAGACTTTTGGCATCTTTAGTTTTTTGATTGCATTCACAAGCTGAAAAATGGTCCCCACAAAATCAAAATAGCAGGTTTTAATTACATTGTGTGGGACATTTGGTCTCCCACAATGTAATATAAACATAATCCACACACACACACGCACACACACACACACACACACACACACACACACACACACACACACACACACACACAAACACAACC
>JAODKC010000048.1:16402982-16415562 GCA_026777985.1 Mormyrops attenuatus | reverse complement strand
CCCCCCCCCCCCCCCCCCCCCCCCCCCGCCCCACCCCCCCCCCCCCCCCCCCCCCCCCCCCCCCCCCCCGCCCCCGCCCGCGCGGGGTGTGCTGACAGCCTATGGCTCCCATCATAGCAGTGTCACTGGGGACATGGGCAGAACCTCAAAAATCAATGAAAACAGGCTAAATAAATACTTAGCACTGTAAAGGGGGATGTCCCCCCTCACCAGTGTCAACAGGCCTCTGATCACACACACACACACACACACACACACACACACAAACAGATCACACAATCACACATGGCTATTTAAACGAAGGCAAAAAACAAATATGTGCATCAGAAAACAGACACATGAGCAGCTAATCAGATGTGGCTGTCAATAAAGAAATATGGATATCATAGAAAATATACATAGTTATAAAAAGCAGATACATCTACATAGGTAGAGAAAGTCGCTGTAACCAAAGACTCAAAGCCAATCACAGAAACACTCAGCAAACAAAAGCCCGGCCCTCGACAGGCAGCGCTAAGCCTTATAACCAAAGACCCCTAATCCCCTAAACCACTGTGTCCTGGAGGGTGTCTTTCTCCTCTGGCCCCTAATTAATTAACTGTGATTGAGCCGTTGATTGAATGGAAGGAGCAAATCAAAGGGCATTAAAGCAAAAGTGTGTGTGATGTGTGATTTTCCAATCACGTCCCAATCTCTCATGGGCCTTCAGCAATCAGGTAGCGACTCGAGTCATTCCATTAAAATTCAGCGCTACTCCAGTGTTTGTTTCACAAATAATCAAATAATGGAAACGCAACACACCCAAAACACTTTTCAATTAAGAGAGTCTGTAAACGACTTCTAATTCAAATGATGAACACAGTGGGCTATTCATCACAATGGCGCAGTCATCCCTGCTTAACCTGCATTGTCTTCTGTAATTCCGGGCATTCCCGGCGGCAGGAGGCTCTCCCCAGCGGGATGGGTGCCTACCGCAGGTCCTCTGCCATGCATTGATTGTGACACACCTTCAGTTATGCATTTCACGGTCCAAAGCAAAGTAATTAACAGCTCAGCTGGCCCAGAGCAAAACTTCACACAGAAAAGGTCACAAGGTCCAAGATCAGAAAAGCATCCTTTAGGTGTGTCAAGTTGAAGTGACTGGTTGGGACTTTCTGTTGAACCCTTGAGTGGGGTACATTGTAACCAGACTGTAACCGCACTGCGCATCACTAATAACACATTTGAGTTACATCCATGTATTACGTGCTGAGTCGTGGTGAGCTTAGAGGCTGTCCCAGGAAACACAGCACACAAGGCAGGGGATGTACTGGATGAGATATCAGTCCCTCGAAGGCCAGGCACACAATCACACGCCGTGGGACATTCAGAGAGATCTAGGAGATAACTGCATGTTATTGTATTTTTAGAAGCAGGAGTACACGAAGGAAACCAGCACAACACAGGGACAAGATCCAAACTCTACACACAGAAAACATGGGTGGGATTCGAACCAACCCAGGAGGTGTGCAAGAACATTGCTACCCACATGCTGCCTGCATCCACTAATTAATAAAACATCCATCCATCTATCCATTTTCTAAAACCGCTTGTCCATTTCAGGGTTGCGGGAGGTAATCAATAAAATATGATTCTTAAAAGATTAATGCATTTTAATTCATTATTATAAAGAATAACGATGAAGAATGCAGCACAAAGCTGGATGTCAATGGATGATCGAGTGGTTCAGAAGCCGGTCTCCACAGAGACCACCTCCCGCATCTTTTACAGCTGTGGTGATCCGGATTGATCCTCCGTGACCCGCTGCGCGGAGGGTCTTGCGGCATCGGGGTATCCGTGGCTGTGGCACGGTGGCACACCGGCGCTAAGGTCTGGACCAGCTACAAGCGTTTCCTGGGGAGGCTAAGCCCCAGGCTGGCTTGGTGCCCGGGTGCCGATTGAGCGGCCCGTCTGTGCGGCAGGCCCGAAGTGACGGGGAGCAAGCGGCCGTGGGAAGATGTGCATGCTCTACTGTAATGATCGCGTACATTATTACACACCTTATTGCGTAGCTGTCCTTGCTGTCACTGCAATCATTATACACTTTACCATGTCGCTGTCCTTACTGGCACTGTAATCATTACCCACTTTACTGTGCAGTTGTCTTTGTTGTCACTGCAATCATTATACACTTTACCATGTCGCTGTCCTTGCTGGCACTGTAATCATTACCCACTTTACTGTGCAGTTGTCTTTGTTGTCACTGCAATCATTATACACTTTACCATGTCGCTGTCCTTGCTGGCACTGTAATCATTATACACTTTACTGTGCAGTTGTCTTTGTTGTCACTGCAATCCTTACATAATCGTTGCAAAAATAATTTAATTTGGGATTGTAAGTCAGAGTAGCATATATGTGAACATGACACAGAATGGCCATCTGGGTCTATGCCAGCATTTCTCAACTCAGTCCTCGGGGACCCCCAGACAGTTCACGTTTTTGCTCTCTCCCAGCTCCCAGCCAATCAAGAACACCAAATACTTGGTACAGGTGATGAGATGACAGAAAGCAAAAATCTGGGCTGTCTGGGTGTCCCTGAGGACTGGGTTGAGAAACGCTGGTCTGTGCAGCTTTACCTGGACCAAGAGAGGGGAAAAATCCAAACAATGAACTTAATGAAACAGGAGAAGTGAATCAACACAACACTGGAAAACTACCAGCTACACACACGCAGAGGCAGGGCAGGGAGAGGAGGTGTAAATCACAGACTGGGATTATCCGTACGCCGCCCGCTGCGAGGAAGACCCTAGTCCCCTGCAGGTGACTCACACGTACACTCACTCTCTCACTCACTCACCCGCTGACTCAGAGGGCTTGGCCTCACCCCTCTTGCACAGCTGTGCCAACCAACAAACGTCGGCCTGTGGCATCCGGGTCACACCACCGGAGATACCAGTCCAGAGCCAACGGAACCAGTCACGCTTCAACACCAGGAGCTTACATCACCACCGTCAAGCTCTGCTGCACAGAGGCAGGAGGTGGGGTCAGCTCCGTCCGAGGGTGCATTTTAATCCACAGTGAGTCTCCTTCTCTCAGATTACTTCCTGCCTTGGAGCTGATCAATAAATTCTGCCCTCGAGCACACGCCGCAAAAGTTGCCTCACATCTACACCTCTTTGAAGAAAGACAACAACACAGTTCAACTTAAACCCAATAACAAACACTTAGATGCGGAACCACAACATGCAAATCAGGGTCATTCTATTGGCTGGTTCAATTCATCTCCTTAACCTCACACGACACATCCATGTCATATAACAGGCAGTCGAAATCTGACCATACGGAAACAAACCAGTCTCCTGGTCCATCCCCACCAGCTGATATCAATATTACTGTGGTTTCTACGCTCTTTCCCACAAGCGGCAGGTCATGTGCCAAGCGCGATCAAATGCTGCCATGACAGGGTATTCCTTGGCAACCCAGGAAAAACCAAACCCGGATGATGACCCCCAGGAAAATGAGGCTACGCCAGCCATCACCCTCCTTCCAATCTGTCCACAACAAACGCTTGCCCCCTCTCCCCAGGACAGGACACTGCAGGGGGGGAGACCCACCAGTGGCAAATGGTGTCATTACTGGTTGAAACCACCACAGCTCAGAGCTTTTTATCTGCAGAGACCACGTCCACCCGAGCGGGTGAGTTAAGCACGCTCGTGGATAACAAATCCCTGACCTCGATCTGCCCGTTCGATCACACGCGTAGGTCACACAATACCATGAAACGGTTTCAATTTATCCCACGTAAATAACATCGGACCGCTTCAGCACACAGACATTTCACACCTATAAAACTGTTGCGTTAATACACAAGAGCTTCCTACATGAGATTTGTTTTCTTTTTTTTACCACTTCATTATTCAACTGAGTCACAAGTGGCCGAAACAAAATGCCAGGTGTGAGATTCGATTCAGTCGAGGGCACCGGCAGCCCAGCGCGTGGCCGGCGGATCGGCGCTGACGTATCACCAGTAACGGCCGCGTGCTCCGAGCCCTGACGGGGCCGCGGATGAGTGGGTCCATCCTACGACATTGGGAATAGGACACCCCTAACCGGGGGGACTCATGCTGTGGCGGCCTGGGGGGCTCGGCACAAGGTTTGTGATTAGGAGGTCTTCCTTCAGTGAGGGGTGCTGTTGTACTGGCCCTTAAGTGAAACACTCAACTTGAGGGACGGGGGTTGTTTTGGTAAATAATCAGCTGTTTTCAGGAGGAAAGCCCGAAGGTGTAACTTATGTAAATCGCCATGAAAACGGCATTTACTCGTAAAATAATAATTTCACTTATCAAACTCCAGTTATTTTTTTATTATTATTTCTGGAGGGGAACGGAAGCCTCTCTTAATTCTCATGATAAAATTGTCTTCCCCAAGTGTATTACTGTCTTCTCGAGAACTATATGAGGGAAGCGTCTTACACTCGCGAACGTTTAAATCTTTATAAAGCTGCTGTAATTTAGTGATTAAAGCTGAGGGCGGCAGGATTGTAGTGGCATATTAAGGCTTTTTTCACGGGGAAATCCGGGGGGTAGATGGGCCATCCCGCTGCGCACCGAAGGACCTCTTCTCCGCTCCAGGCATCCCCATGATAGTGCGCCCTCCCCCGGCGTGTGCGCACCTGTGCCGGCGCCTCGCGTCTTCGCCAAGCTGAACGCGCAATGAGCGCAGCCGCATCTGCACACGCTGGGGACCTTTGATACCATTAAATGCACCAGAGCAACTTTATTTGCTATTACTTTTACCCAGGTCTTGTCACCGGCGATGCGAAAATACGGCTATTCGCGATATGTCCTGCACGTCCCTATCTGTGTGTGTGGGCGAGCGCGCTGGTACAAAGTCAGCCCATTAGTGCTTGAGCGCACTTCCGGAAGACTGATGACATCCCAAACTTAGGCTTTTATAAATGTCCTACACAACGAGCAATAACGAATCAAGCGGCTCCGCCGAGAACCCACGCCTCCCGTTTCCAAAAACAAAGCACTTCACATCTGTTAACTCTTCGCGCAGCCTCCAAACTGGGGATGGGGGGGGGGGGGGATCTGTGTACCGAGTCCAGGTAAAAGGAGTCTTATTTAAAATTTCCCACGGTTGTTCGCTTACCTTTTATTTCCCACACAGTTAGCGATAGACGTGCTGGTCGTTCCGTGAAAAGAGGATGGCCACGACATCCGAGTCTTCTTAAGCCCGGGTCGGTCGCTCGTGTCCACCGCGTTGGAGCGCTCGATCTGTGGGTGGTGGTGCCGATCCGTGTCCGAGTATCCACGGTGCTTTATTTTGATTGGGGTCCGGGGCTGTCTCCAGAGGTGTTGCGGAGGCTTGAGGGTGGCCTGCCCCTCCCGGGGCACTGGCAAAGACAAAGACAAGCTCTTCCTCGAGCAAGGTGGCGTTTCCATCATAGTGCAAATATAACGATCCCTTAAAAGTAAAATACCTGACTCTATATACAATATTCAAAACTAACTAATTTGGCTATGAATTATTTTATAAATTCAAAAATAAATTTCTATTTCCATCATGAAAATAAAATCACAGTGCTGTCAGACGTAGTTGAGACCTACTCTCGGTAGTGTAATATATTGCTATCCAGTCAAAATCCAATCAAAAGTTTTCTTTTTATATAAACCCAGAAAGATCAGTTGCTGTGTGCACATCCGATCATTTAAACCGTTAGAATATCCACGGGGCAGATGACTGGAGACAATAGCGAGCGTATCTTCTCCCGAAGTTAGTCGCCTCATCGCCCATGGCGCAATGGAACACTTATTTACAGCGCAATTTATTGCTTTTTATCAGTCGCTTATTGCAGAATCACAGACCACTGGCGCAGCGCTGCGAGGTATTATTGCCGCCCGCGGCTGCACCTGTCCATCAAAGCTCACCCGTAATCGCTCCTTTTCTAAACGGATCCATAAAAAAGTATCCGGAACGCGAGAATTTGGAGCTATAACGAACGAAGAAATAACACAATTTTTAATACGATTATCGCTCTTTCAAGTTAAAATATTCCGTAAGACTGTTTTATATGATGACACTCCGGCTTTTAATTATGGCTATATCTAAACAACTGCGAAAAAACACCTTCTGATATTCCTTTTCTTTATTTTAACCCGTCAAGCTTTGGAAGCAGCAACCGGTTCCAGTCGAAAAATGTTCAAGTCTCTCCTGCTATTTGTCTTGTCCGGTCGGCCTCTATTTCCCCCTTTTTCTAGGTTGTCGGCAGCAGTTTTATGGTATTTAGAATACACCATTGCGCCTCCCTCGTCATCTCTTGGTGCTCACGTCGTACTCCCTCTCGCTCCCTTTCTCTCTGCCTCTCAAACACACACACACACACACACACACACGGACACGGACACACACGCGCACACACACAATGTTAGCGCGCCTCCTCTCCGCCTTCTCGTATATCTCCCATCTAGATGGAATACGATATGTGATTTTATACAATTTCTTCTGGTTTTATACTGCACTCTAATTCTAAGAGCAGAGCACGTTTTTTATCATCTCAGGGTCTGGGGGCTTTTTAAACAAACGGCCGTTAAATTGTCAAATTTAATGAAGCGTGACCGCCCGTGAAATCTTCGTCGCCTGGTTTTACTGGGTGGTAAGAGCGGTTAAAAGTAATACGGAAATTAGGCTGCGTATTTCGGTTTTATATGAGTATCTCTTTCCAGTCTTTCAATTTGTTTCCAGCTTTTTTTGTCGCAATGTATCTCTACATATATTCCTCCCACTGCTGTGAGTTGTCATTTTGGCTTTCATACATCGAAACGCGTTTTTTTTTCTCCAAAGCCTGCTATTATAAGGGCGATTATTCGCAAAACATTTTCTCCGCTTAGGTTATAAATACGTTCGTTACGCGTAAAGCATTAATTCGACGGCAATGTAGGGTACGTACGGTGCCCATCAATACATTTCGCCCACGCTTTTTTTTCTTTTTCCTCTAGGACAGAAGCGTTTCTATTTCGATTGAGTGGACATTAATTTCTGCGCTGAAGACTGAGTCCTGCACCCCGCCATCCAGATAGCCGAGCTGACATGCTCTCCATGTGCGCGCATCGGTCCTTATTTATTTATTTTCTTTAAATGTTTTTATTTTTATATACATATAGGCCTATATTTATACAACATTAATTTATTGTGGTTTATTCTAAATTGTTCCCTAGGTGACGCGAACACGTATTATGGGCCTCTCAATATCATGTTCAACAAAACCGTAACTTAGCGCAGCTTCCTGCAAATTAAACTTCATTTGCTCGGCTGGCATGCTGGGCCACTGGTGGAAAGCGCGACGACTAGGGGAAAGTAACAAAGGGACTTAAAATACCTCCTTTCACCGCAATCGTTCATTTTCCGCGGCGGTAATGAGAGCACCTAACATTATGTTTCTGCTGACGGAGTGACTTGGTGCAGGACCGACCTCGCCAGCTAGCCTCCAGCCTTGCTTGTTTGCACCTTTTGCAGACACTCAATCCAAGTTAATTGATTCCGTCAGATCATCCAGAGCATTTACCGCTTAAGGACATTGTCTTCCAGTAGTTTTATGGTCTCATTTTGCTTAATACACAGACAGACATGGGGAATAATTGTAATAAACCCAAGTATCCCTTATTTAGTTATTCAGTCTGAATGAAGGGACTGCAATTGTGTTCTGTAAGCCAGTGGGACATAATGTATGTTCTGGGGCATTGGAGGGGCATGGACACCCTGGCACATTAATGGGGCCCTGGACTTTGAAGGAGCCCCAAATACTACTGTCGGGGCCCCTGCTCACTCAGCAAATTCTATCCACTTGTGGGACTCGTATTTCTTTAGATCGAAAGTTTTAAGTGTCAACCCAAGTGGGGTGCTTAGAAATTCTATACATGTCCCTGTGCGTGTGAAAGAATTGAATATCATTGGAACATGGAGGCAGGCAATAAAATACTAACAAAAAAATCTGGCAAAGTATAATCTAATTGATTAATCGGTTTCAGGCAACTTAAGCATTTACCGGCGTAAAACAGAGTAAAAGCATGTAACGTGGAAGGCAGCCAGCTCTTTCTTTCTGTATTGACTTGAGGTGTATTTTCACCGCAGCTGACTTTTGATATTTTATGCACCCCATACATACACACACTAATTATTCCATAAATATGAGCCTGTCCAAAACACTGCGATTTATTAGCATGTGGATAGGCTCTTCAGCTTTGCTTTGGCACAAGCCTTTTCCCTTCCATTTGCATGACATTAACACCTCTGGTATGTTCCTAGCAAAGCCCCATCCCTAAACTGAACCTCATCATCTTTAGAGTTAGAGTTATCGCCAGTACTCCATGTCTGTAGATGTTCATCCTGATAGTCGTTCGATAAGAAAACAGAGACAGCAAGGACTTGGAGAAACAGTTTATATATTTTACTAAAGTGAAAACGCAACTCTGAGACGATGACATGGAGATGAGGAAGGATCGGTATCTCCTACAGCCTGCGGGACTTCACAGTCACACGTCTCCTTCACATTTCCAAAACAAAAGCAAAAGCTCATTAATTGGCTTAATGAGGAGTTTCACCTGATATTTTTTTCCTTGTACCAGATGACTTACAACTTCCTTCTGATAGTGGCATCATCACTTTCTCATCACTTTCTACAAAGACATGACTTAACTGTATATTATCTGTACAGCAGTATTTTTCTGACCTCAATGTCAATACTCCGTGTTTGATTACCCCCAGGAGATTAACAGCATATAAAGATTGCGTTTCCATGAAACAGCAGCAGCAGAAAAATTGGTAATTACCATGTGGCCCACAAGCAAGGAACCAAAACAAAAAAAACCACACACATTTTAGTGTAGAATCTCTCTAAAGGTGCATTTTGTCAAGCCTTTAAGTACTAAGGCCAAAAAAATAAATTAGCAGCTTGTGTGTTGGATTGGAAGGCTATTCTTATGGAATGGACAGATCTCTCATTCAGAAATATAGAGGGAATTCAGCTAGACCCATCCCAAATGTTCTGTTGTGGTAGAAGCATGAAATAGACATCTAGAAGTAGTTACTGTAATAAGTGCATTAACAGTAATTTTTGGTAAAAAAGCATATCCTGATTTCAACCCACCTTGTTCAGCCCTCTAACAGCCCAGATTCACACACTCGGCGCCCAGGTGCACGTGCCTGGTCTTTCACATCTACAGCCCCACAGAAGAGAGTCCCATATACAGTACACAAGTTTGACTGTGAGGTCATCTAGACGTGCTTTATGCGAGATGCGATCACTGACGTTCGGTCGCACAGAGTCGGCTGAGAGCCGCTGATGTAATGGAAGAGTCTTGTTTATCCACAGAAATATCTATAAACACCCTTAATGGATTCTTAACTAGCTCCGGAGGTTTCTTCTTATTCCCATTCCAACAGTACAAAGGAATGGGATGATGCAGTTGAAGACAGGATCACATTTCAGCCCATAACGGCCTCCTACCAGGAAGTCCCCACTGGGCTGGGTACACTGGGAGCTGTTGAATATTATATGGATTCTACTTGCCCTTTATTTCCTGGATTTATACAACAGGCGATGACAACTACACAAGCACACTTTGAGAAAAGTGGATAATTTCACAACCTCTCGGTCACTGGGGAGTTTCCCCTCACTTGTCAAGAGGAACCTTTAAAATACCCCATCAACCCCCTCATTCTGCTTCCAGTGGGGGAGGGTGTTCAGTATTTCATAAGATAAGCATACATTCAAAAAACATTTAGAAATCATCCATTTGTGGCTCTGTGAGCTCGGGATAAAAGCCGGTGGTATAATTTTCCAAGAGCAATGCTGTGTATTAGGGGGCAGCCGGCAGCCCGAACGTCTCAGATGTGGCGGCAACCCAGAGTAATAATACATAACGCGAGGGCCAGCAAAGTGTGGCTCTATCATAAAGGTGGCTGAGCAAGCTATTGATCACAGAGGCAGCTGTATTACATTAAGCTGCCCACTGCTCCCCTGCCCAGCCCATCTAATACCTAGAGACATGGAACACCTGCCATTATCTCGGCTTTCCAGGCACGTCAAACACAAGCACTGTAGCGTTTTCCTTTGACAAAATTAGCCTAAGAAATGCCTATGCACAACCCATATGTATATATTACGGTTAGGGTCAAAATGATTGACTTGCAAGTATTAAATGGGACATGCAACAGAAACCTTACATTGTTAACAGCTACGTTAACATCCTTAAGATAGTGTAAATAAATAAATAAATTGAAGCAGGGAGCCAGACAGTCGGAGACAGGAGGGTAATTCACTTCGGGAAATATCCGTCAGTGATTTCTCGCCATTCACTTAATGTTACAGGGCTTAATTGATTTAGGATGCCAGTTGGTTACTGGCCGATCCGGGGCCTCTGGTATTGCTATGGTGGAAAGAGCTTTTTCCTCTTCCTAACCAAACCGTACCCATTTTGTTACCAAAGGCATGAACAAGGCACAGTTACGGCTCAACTGCCATTAACTAAGAGCTCTGCTAGAATATAGCCCAGGGGTGGGGTTTGGGGGCACGACAAGGAGTGCAGAAAACCTCCCCTAAATCACATTTCTGCGTGGAGTGCAGGCAGCTATTGATCACTGCTAATCCACTCAATTACGCCTAAAGTGTCACCCAGCTGCCAGTCTATGTACAGCCTGAGCTCTTAGAATATATTTCATTGAACACCCACCATTACTTCCAGACATCCAAGTTCTAAATGAAATGACAGACCAGCAATTACTGGTTAACAGGCAATTACACTGCTCCAGGAGCAGGCGGGCCCAACTGGTGAGCACTCCTCAGCCAGTACCTACCAGTGTCACCCCCCCAGCCACACACCCCCAAATGTTTCTCTGCTGCTTGTCATAGCCCAAGAATTTTATTTTTCATTTTCTAAAATTGGGCTGCCAAAAACCAAGGTACATCACCGCACCAGCAGTCAGTACCGTGACTTGGTTACAGCCACACGCACCAACTCCTATATCAAGCGACAGCCATTCCAACCATAAATCAAGGGTGCTGAAGTCGAAGCCAAACCCCCCCCCAATCACACAATTTGACTGAAAGAGGAACTTGTATGTCTGTGTAGCCCTGATATACCAAGCATTCAAACCATTCCAGACAGCGACAGCTCAGCACTGGGGGGAATTTCGTGCAGCTCTGGAAGTAGAGATCTTCTATAAGAGCCACTCTTAGGTTTTGCACTCAGTTCCTCATACCAACAATGGCCAGTTACAAAGGAGAGAAGCACAAAGGAGGAGTGTACCACTACTGACTAGGGAATGGAACCAGCATGTCCTTTCTAGTACTTTCCCAGGGACAAAGATGACTCAGTATGGAAGGTTAAATAACATTTACTTATACAAAATCCCCACAAAAAACAGGCCAACTCAGCAGAGGGCTACAGGGTTTATAGAGAATGTTACAGACCAAAAGAGGGTCTCAGTTGCTTTTACAGGACACACATACAGAGATACAGCATTGATTAGAGAAGGCTTCGACCCTGGAAAGGAGAACTACTGCAACTTATATACACAGGAAAATAGTAAAATTAAAAGGCAAAGTCAATCATAATACACTATGGGTCAGAAGCAGTGCTAGGGCGGACGTGTTTAAAGTGGAGATTCTACACATATCACTACCAGGACACAGAGGTAAAAGGTTGCACAAATCAAACTACCCAATAGCAGAACAGTCATGACCAAACTTAAGCTCCGCCTTCCAACTTCCTGCTCCCCATTGGCCGCTTCTCTCGTCTATCCCAGCAGGGGCAGAAACAGACTTATTATACAAATAGGTGGGGTAATTCCATTCAGAGGGACACAGATTAGTTGCTTGCCAATTAGCCATTGATTTACATGAAACACTGCTGGCAAAGGGGCCTTAGCATGTAGATAACGTCCTTAAAGCAATTAGCCACTTATACAAAATGCAGCACTCAGCCAGTCAACCCTGACACATGGAGTTGCAACTGGGCATAAACCGGAACTAGGTAAATCAGTACATTAAAACAAGTAACTAATTGACTGCCTTTTTGTTCAGATGGGCTGTGCTACTTTGACACCAAGAAAAACACAGGGTCAGCCCCACTGTCGCAACTGAACCCAGAGCTCAAAATTGAGAGAAACTGCTCCCTCTACTGGCAGGCAGGGGAGAAACAAGTCAGGCAGGAATGAGCAGTACAAGTTTGTCACCCCTGTACTCCAGGGTCCAGCATCTTCCTTCAGGACTATATTTAGGAGGAAAGGAGGCAAATAGGACCCTACCATGAGATTGTAGTCCTCTGCACTGGTGCATCAATGGGGGTGAAAAATCATACAGGCAACCCAGGATCAAGGAGTCCAGAAAAGCAAAAAAATAAATAAAAAAAATATATAAAAAAAAAAAAAAAAAAAACAGAACTGACCAACTGTAGATGGTGAGAACAAGAAACTTCATTAAAATGTGATGTGATCGGTGAAAAAAATAAAATAAATAAGAGCAATCTACACCGGGGGGGAGGGGGGGGGTCACCGCTTGATGTACTGAAGTGAAGGGGAAGTAAAGGTCCAGGGA
>JAODKC010000048.1:16384958-16402882 GCA_026777985.1 Mormyrops attenuatus | reverse complement strand
CACAACACAACAAACCCCCCCCCCCCCCCCCCGGGGCCGCCCCGCCCCCGGTCACAGATGGAGGTACTGAAGTGAAGGGGAAGTAAAGGTCATGGGATATTATATTATACACCAACAAGGAGACCGTGAATCATGTGAAAGTGAGAGAGGAACAACGATAGCAACTGAAACCAGAGCTTGAATCTTACCCTGACAGCAAAGACCAGGAACGGGGGCCTCAACCCATCCAAGCAAAAACCTCACACACACACACACACACACACACACACACACACACCACAGGAGGGCAAAAATTAAAAAGCAACCAACAGGCATACTAGCCAAAAGAAATGATAAAAGCACAGGGTTTGGCTAGTCATTAAAAAAAAAAAAAATTGGTAAAGAATAGCAGGAAAAAAAAAATAATTTCAGCACAAGGAAAAACCCATGCTTTAAAAGACAAAGTAAAATTAACTTAAAAAGTATATACATTCACAACAAAATAAAAAGATACATCCACAGTGAACTGAATTCCTTCCATTGGCTGGCACATGTCAGCTCAGGACTACTAGAACAGCAGCAGCGGGTGGGTTGCCAACGGGCCGAGGACTACAGCACCCCCTGGAGGTCACTGGTAGAACGCTGGATACCGGTCAGCACAACATGTAATTCCCAGGGCACCTTCAGAAGATGCGCTTGCGTTTCAGGTAGGAGTCGGCATAGTGACCCCCCAGGCCTTGTGAGTGCTGGCCAACATAGCCCCCCTCCGGGCTGGGCTCTGGCGACGGTATGAGGCGTGAGAACAAGCGTTTGTGGGCCCCGACTGGGGTCTGCGGGGAAAAAAAGAAAAAAAAAAAAAAAAACTGAGGTAGGCAGGCAGAGGATACACACCAGGCTCACTACCCAAAAAGCCACAGCAGGGGGCGTTACCTTCAGCACATTCTCTGATTGGTACAAACTGGTCGGCTGGGCCAGGGGGGGCATGCCCACAGCCTGGGGGAGGAAATGATGGCTATTAGCGACAGCTGGAAGTATGAAGTATATACATAAACATTCATGGCTGGAGACCTACCTTGTTGAGCTGGGCAGTGGGAGGGGCTGGGGCAGATGAACTGAAATATGTGGAATAAGGGGGGCTGGGTGGGTAGGTGTACAGAGGGTGGTCGCCATGGCCAGGATGCTGCGGGAACTGCAGAGATGGACAGGGGTGACGGAAGGGCATGGAGCCAGCAGTGCCTGATGGTAATGATGTGCTAGAGACATGCCTACCTGTCCAAATCCAGGCAGGGCACTGGGGTCCATACTCATAGGCTCATACGGGTACAGCAGGGGCTCCTGAGAAATACAGGGACCTACAGTGACCCAGGCAGTTATTAGGGGAAGGGGAGGGATAATACAGGAATGGCTGACCTACCTGATGGACCGATGTGTACTCAGAGTGCTGGGAATACAAGTCCTGATAGCGGGCACCAAAACCAGAACTTGGGCCACCACGCGTCTGTGACAGGTTCCCCGCCTTCTTCTTGTAGGGGTGAGGTCTGCTACTTGCTCCTCCTATGATTGGGGGGGGGGGGTTACCATGCTACCATCTGGGTTCCCGTGACAGACCAAACCGGGGAAGGTGAGAAGAGTGTGGGGACACACCTGAAGGGAACAGGCTCTGCATGTTGAGAAAGGGGTTCTGGGCAAGGGGAACCTCTTTGGGCGGCTCACCCAGGAGAGACGCCTGGGGGGCAGGAGGCACAAAATGAGTGACAGCGGGCTTGGGGGAACCAGCCAATCAGACATGCCCCTGGCTTTAGATCAGTACTCAGGCCTCCAGTTAGTGTCAACTCGCAGTCACTAACCCCAGATGCAGTCCCCTCTCCCCCCAGTAGGCTCCCCAGGAGAGGAGTGGTGAGGCCCTGCAGGGCAGGAGAAGGTGTCGGAGGGAGGCCACAGGGCACGGCTGGAGACTCCAGATCCCTCAGGAGGGGTCGGCTAGGGGCTGGGGGCTTGATGGGCCCCAGCGGGTCGGAAGGAAGGCAGAGAGGTGGCAGTATGGCACCCCCTGTGGGCAAGACAGCCACATGGCAATTTGCCCACAGCATTCAAGAAGCACTCCACTGGGAAGCAGTTACTCCCACCACTCACCTGTAGGTAGGTCACCCAGCAAGCTCATCGTGGGCTGAAGAGACTGCACCCCTACCAGAGGACCCTCTCCCAGCATTCCTGTCTGCAGGGACATGACAAGAAATGTAGCTTGGCCACTCAAGTGCCAATTTGAGGACAGAGATCAGAACCCATCAGCCAAGTTCAAAGATGTACTCAGGACAGTTGTTCTCAAAATACACACACACACACACACACACACACACACACACACACACACACACACACACACACACACACACACACTTCTGTATTTTGTTCCCCTATTAAACAAGGGAGGCTTCGTGCTCCAGCCTGAAATGTTGCCTTGAGAAGCCCGAACCTTGAAGTTCTGGTCACCCTGCAGCATTAAGGCAAAATGTAACAGCTTCAGGACCAGGGCTGTGTGGGTGTCACTCGGTGGGGGGGGGAAGAGGGCTCAGAGCGTAAGGTTCTGTAAAGATGTGGCTCCGGCCGCCCACACAGCCTCCTGACACATCACACACTGCACCGCCTGACGTCACTCCAGCAGTCAAGGTCCAGGGCTCAACTTCCAGCTAAACCACACAGGAAGCTCATCATTGTCCACACAGAGCTTCCTGTGGGCTGTCTTTTGGTGGAACGGACAACCACTGGCCAGCTTTACACAAAGAGCGAGGACTGACCAAATCGAGACCGTGAAACCAGGGCTTACAAAACTGCCAAGCCCATCCCCCACTTACAGCATTCCTGATGAGTAGCTTTTAAGCAGACTTGCCCTGCACTGCATGATGGGATTGTTTCAACATGAAGGCCTGCAAGCTTTCCCTTATCAGCCAAATGCATGAAAGTTTGGTGTAAACATTTCAGTACTGCATCACTTCAGGCAAAAACCCTCTTCTGCACAATGGCAGCGGTTTGTATCCCATTAACCTTTAATGAATGGCTGCTGGCGGGACAGGCTCCAGTGCCGCCCCCGACATCACGCATCACGTGACTCGGCCAACGCACTCAGCACTACAGACACACGGCGCTCACGCCAAAGCCACTCACAAGGGCCAGCACCTGCTTCTCACTACCGGGTAGGAGACGTGCCCACAGCAGCGGGTTCCCAAGCAGCTGTTGCTGATGGGAAGGGAGATAAAGGAGAGGTGGTGAGGATGACAGAGAAGCGAAGGGGCGGAGGGGCTGCCGCCATACCTGCTGGAACTGGGCCTGGTTCTGCAGCAGCATTTGCAGCAAGGCTGCTGACAGGGCAGGATTGGCCAGGAGAGGCACAGCAGGGGCTGGGCCAAGGAGACCTGCGGGCATAAACCTTACATGATTCACTCCAGTTACCTCCCCGCAGCCCTACCCCTTTTCCACCATACTCTAGGCACTTTCACACCACCAGAACTTCCCGGAAACCAGAACCTTTTTCCCCAGAACCAGAGACTTGTCATCGTCACACAACAGAGTGAACCCAGCCCGAATGCACTCCCTTGGAGGCAGTTCTGGAACCCATTTTTAGTCCCTACTCCAGACTAGGTACTTCTCGTTGAAACATGAATTACTGGGGAGGCGCTTACAGTGACAACTTACTGACTGGATGACCACAAGCACCGGCGGCAACATGGAAGTTATGTGGAAGTGCAAATAGGAATTATTTATTTTTTTAATGCAGCGGAGCAAAAATTGAGCAGATGGAATTATTTTTATACCCAAATTACATTGAATGCGTCAATTAATACATTTCTGCATTGGATAATTCGATTACTAACCAATTTATTTTTGTGTAATATCGCAAGTGCCGGCAGTGAAACTATCCAGCTAGTAAGAGCTGGCAAACGTTACATCGTTTTTTTAATTCTGTGGAAAATGAAAGCTCGATCTGCTGGCCAGATTTAATAAGAATCATGAACATGTCGCAGGTCATGCAAGTAAAATGAATAAAAGGCCATGTTCTAATTTTGATCGTGACTGAGCTCTCCACCCAAATAAGAAACAAAACGAATTATCTTCCATTGTTTTGGCATGGTAGTATAGTTTCATATGAAATCATGTGTGAAGTTTAACCTACGAACGTTACGCGTCTCCCATGCTTATTTAGCATAAAAGGTCCCAGTTCTTGTGTGGTGTGAAAGCAACACATGAAAGTGTCCCGGAACTACCAAAGCTCCAGGCCAAGAGAGCCCAGGCACTTGTAAACTGGGACCAGGTTCTGGAACTTCAATATGAAAGTGCCTACTGATGGGTTGTGCATGAGATTCTGGGAGAAAAAGCATATCATTCTCTTTCACACAGGATGTCACAACCCTCGCCACGCAAAAGTTTGATGCATTGGTCAGTTCAGGAGGCGGCCTGCTTGCAAATTTCACTGCGGTTTCTACCCTGGGTAAGTGGTGCTAACAGCATCTTCAAGGCAGCAGGGTTGTTTAGGCCAGTCAGGATCTGCATGGCTGTGGGTTCTGGAAGGAGACCCTTCCCTCTGTTCAGAGCCTGACAAGAAGCAGATTGACCATCAGTAAAGCAAATCAGTAGGAATACTTGGGAGATATTCAGAAAATACTCAGAGAATACTCAACCATTGTCTGGGCGGCAATGAGTGCAGCCAGCATGCTCCGGCCAGGTGGTCCCGGCGCACAGAAAGACACGCGGATGTGGGTCCCAGTCAGAGCGCGACCATCTGCCACCCTCTGCACTTCCTCTGCCATCTCTGGGGTAGCGAACTCCAGCACCGCAAAGCGTCTGAAACTTCCATCCTGCCCCTGGGCCAGCTGGGAAAAAGCATGTCAGCGACTGATTTACACCCTTTTAAAAAGGCATTCACAAGCAAGTCCCCAGGACTTACTAATGTACCACAAAAACAATCCGGAGGGAGGTGAAGGATCTTATCCAGTTCATTATCAGCTGCATCCTTTCTGTTCATAAGATGTACTGAAAATGGCTAAGAAATAAAACACCAGTGACATGCTGCCAAATTAATGTCCCAGAACATACAGCTGATCATCACTGACCCGAGCCAAGACTTATCCTTATTCAAGAATAATCCTGACTACATTTCATCCTACTGAAACTAAAGCGCAAGAATGTAAAAGGATGTTTCATAATATCTGGGACATACCCTCACAGGCCAGACCAAGTGTGTCACCAAACACGAGCCTATGCAGGAAGTCTTTCAGGAAAAGCACACATGGGAGTGACTGTGTGGAAAAGCAGTGGCAGACAAAGGGGCTCCATTCTCCTGTTCCAGAAAGACCTGCAGGCAGCTGAACATCTCATTGCAATAGAATGCCAGAGACCAGCAAAAGGCAGAGCTGGTGACATCAGGACTTCCACCACAGCCCTGCAACCACCTCCCTGCATAACTCCAGTACAGCCTTGAGCCAAACTGACCAATGCAAAACCTGCAAAAAAATGCCTTTAAGGCCTTTTTTGACCATCTTCCACAAAGCTGAAATTTTGCTACACAGGACAGCAGGGCTGCAGTAACGGAGTATGACACCTACAGCGAATGCGGTCATTCCTGCTCACGCTCAGCTCAAAGCCAGAGCAAAATGCCTGCTGTGTCAAAATGTTACCTTAACTGCTACCATCTACTCAGCTATAACACCAGGGGACATCCTCCAAAGTCTCTCTCGCTCTGCGTTAGCAACATACGATACAGGATTTCCAATCCACTTTCTTAGAAAACTAACGGCAGAGTAACTGCCTCCATCCATCATTGTGGTCAAGGAAATACTGCCATTTTTCCGCAGCATTCCCTTGGCTTTGCCACGATGAATTAGCATCAAAAACTATCCAACAGAAGGTGCCACGCTATTCTTGCAGTTGTATCAAAGAAACTGCTGCATGACCAGGTTTATAGCTGACAGATACAATTAGAGCAGCAAGAAGAGCAGAATATGGTAATTTGGCTCTTATACAGCACCTGTGCCTAAAATGCACAGATGCGCCAGAAAGAAGTTCATTTGATGAAAAAGGCTGTACAAATCCAAGAAAAACATGGATCCAGTGGCAACAGAAACGTGCTATCATACAGCAGTAGTGTAGCCTAATTAAGTTCAATATAAATGAAAATCAAGAGCAAAGCAACACAATGAAAGAGGTGCCAGCATAAGGTTGAGGGTTCATCAATATCATGAGGGCGGCCTACCTCGCAGAAGACGGGCATGTGCGTGTCGGCCAGGGCCTGGCGGAGGTCCTGGGCGTGCAATAAGCTGTGAGGCAGCCGGTCCACACAGAGACAGCGCGAGTGCAGCAGCGGGTATGTGAGTGTGCCCGCCTCACTCCAGTGCACGTAGAGTGTACGCGAGCCCAGCTGCTTGCCCAGGAGCTCCGACTTGGCACGGGCTGCAGAGTCCTTCTTCATGTACTCCACAAAGCCGTAGCCCTTGGAGTGGCCCGTGCGTGTGCTGTGTATCAGGAAGCAGCGTTCCAGGTTGCCGAAAGGCCGCACTAGCTCCTCAAATTGCAGCTGGGAGAGCGAACGTGGCAGGTTGGCCACGCACAATAAGGTGTCGGTGGGCTGCAGCTGCACAGAGATCTCCCGCTCGCGCAGTGTCTGCTGGTGGAACTCCTTGATGGCCAACTGTGCCTGTTCACCATTCAGCAGCGTGACAAAGGCTTTGGGTAGGAGGAGCCAAGGAAGCACGTCAGTCACACCACCAGCAAGGTAGCTGGTCGACCTACCCCGACCTCCAGTTTCACAGCTGGACATTACACGTTACCAGGCTCTGCATTCTAACTGCCATGGACATTACATTCTTTTGCATTTCCAGCATGACTGGGAGTCAGTGGCTTGTTGTCCAGCATTACTAGCTCAACAAGATAAGTGGTACTACCTGCATCTCACAAATAAGGCACTCCCGAAAAAGCGATACATTAGCTAAATAAGGACTACTGCAATTTGCGTTTCAACCACATGCAAGTTTTAATGCCCAACTACTGCTGTTTACTGCAAAGCACCACATCAATTGTCGTTATTTGTACATCGTTATACATCTCATACATACAGGATGTGGCTGAACAAATAATGATTCCAATGTAGTTGCTGAACATGGTCGAGAGAGCATTGCGAATCAAAACACTGACATAAAGACACCCAACTGACAGTGACTCTGGAGTGCCCCCCACCCCCATAATAATGACTTTTTGGGCCTTGGACCCACAGCCAAGGGAGCTCCGGTGATCACTATCTAGTTAAGAGCAAGGGTTCTCATTTGTGGGGAGTGTAGAGCAGACACCATGACTGGACATTCACAGCGAGCCCCTCCCTGAGCACTCACCTGTCCCCTTATACTTGTCCACAAAGCAGTACTTAAGGTCATAGCCACTCAAAAGCTCATGCACCTCCTGTGAACGGAAGAAAAATATGAATACAACACACATCGCCATTGTTTGCACATCACGTGACTTCAATCCTGCCTGTTCGCCATTCAGTTACAGCCAGAAAAGCTTCACAGCTGACCACCTGTACAACTGCTGACTTTCTACATTTCCAGAACACTCAGTTTTATGGTTACCAAGTACCTCCTGAAAACATTTTTACTAGGTAACAAAACACGTTGTTCTTAACACATCCCAAAACTAGGATTAGAACCCAAAATGCCCTTTAGCCACTCACCCTGCTACTATTAATATCAATTACCTAAAAGGAGGCCATTTACATATCACACACACAGAGTTTATTAATGTTTGAGATGTTACAGGCAAATTAACAGGAAAAGTGTCAAATCTTTGTGGTTAGGTACAAGGAGATGGGCTCCGTGTGTCCTTGGGAGACGTGGGTTTAAAAAAAAGATGGAGAGAAAGAGAAATAATCAGACTGGAAGTCCAAAATTTATTTCAGTGCCCCTGCAACACACTAGCGTTTTTGCAGCAGAAGCAGTAGAATGTAACGCTTTTGCAACTCTTCCTTGCAGCATGTTAGCAGTGCAGGACAGAGGCCGCCGGAACTGGCCGGTCCGTGCCACACAGGACCGCAATTCCTCCCGGGTCAGGCGCGATTCCGACGCGCGTCACTACCTCCCTAGCGTCACGCGGACCCAAATCCCAGCACAGCCGGCAAGCCAGGCCAAATGGACCCCCTCCCCCACCACAACTGTTACAGCGTATCACTGCATTTTTCACAGCGATACAGCCAACAGTGACTGGCTGAACGCCTACAGATAACCTGCTGAAAGCGTTGATCGCCAAAGTCAAATACGTATTAACACCAATCTAGTCATTAATACCCCCCCCCCACCACCACCACACACACTTTTCAACGTTATGGGGTGTCGTTTTACAGCTCGCTGCTAGATCCACATCATAGCATTGATCGTCAGCCTGAAAAATTCACTCCTTTCTGCCAACTCGTTCAGGGAGACAGCCACCTACGAAGCACGGCGTCAACCCGCTTTCATGGACAATCCAGGCAGTGAAAAGAAAAGTTGCTCCAGCCCACTGCCTGTACTAGATAGATACTAGATATTAGTCCCATAATTAATATCAAACTGCAATCCCACTTTTAAATGGCAAAAAAAACTAGACGATGCAAACGACTAACTAGAAGTCACTGCTTAACTCCTGATAGCGACACCCACCAGATCAGCAGTTTCTCGGCAAATGACCAATATTTAGCCACGGGCAGCGGACACCTAGCTCAAGAGTTCTTGTTACCTCCATCCCGAAGCTTTTAGCACGGGAGCAGAATTTCTCAGTTAGTTGGGCTAATTTAAGCTACAAGTTATGGACCGTCCGATAGACAAACTTTTGGGGCAACCATGACTTGTAGCTTAAGTTAACCCAGCTAACTGAGAAATCTCATGCGTTGTGGAACACCCCCTAGATCAGTGCTGGAAAAACAGCAACACCCCCTGTTACTCCAGCTTGTCTCCATTTGTTACACCTTAACATGTACCGCCATCATTAGTTATACAAGTTAAAACTCTCTTTCAAGCGTTGACAAAAATATAGACTTAACAGACAGAGCAATTTGTATAATCCTGTGAAAAAGTTTGAGGACCAAAACGGGCACACCATGGTCTAAAAAAAAAAAAAAACTTGCCTGGTTGGTAATATCAGCAGGTAGGTTTTTAATTATGATTTTCCGCCGGTTATAAAACTCCCGGCGAGTCTTTTCCAAGCGGCTCTCAATCTCCTCCGGGCTTAACGCCGCCAGCTCCTCCTCGACCCTCCGGGGACACTCCCCGGCCACATCTTTGTGAGCACACTTTCTTTCCGGCTCTCCAACTTCACCCGAAGTCCAGTCCTCTCGTCCAGCGCCAGCGTCGTAACAACCATTGGGCGGACGGGTGCTGAAATTTGGTACGGCATTGGGGTTCAGTTCCCGAGCTGCCGCTCCAACGGATACGGCGGCCGCCATCATCAAACTGAGGAAGGTTTCAGTCAGAGAAAGAGAACTAACAGGCTTAAGCAGTTTAAACAATACGCACGTGGGAGAAACGCGGCCGCTCATTGGCTGGGGGAGAATGTGCCGTTTTTAAGCGCAAGGTGGATGGGGCGGAGCGATCGTACCACGTGTCGCATTTGAACTGAAACTGCTGTAAACAACCAGGGAGATTTCTCGCACTCGGTGGAGTGAACGTCGCAGGGCGACGATCAGTGGTAATGCAGGACTGAACGGACTCAGGTGCGGTTTTAGCTTTTTTTATTGAATTGTTGCTGACATATTCATATGGTTCCGGAACGAGGAACACAGCTGTATGATCTGAAAGCGTCCGGCGGAAGGGGGGGAGGGTTCACTAGCCATACTTAGCTCACGTGACCAAGACGATTTAAGCACTTTGAAATCATGGCATGGGCAGAGTACGTTTACAGACGGTTCCCGTCCCACAAGATATCCGCATGCATATCACTCGATGACCACTCATTAATAGAAGCGCAAATAGCAAATCCAGGCATCACGTCAATGTTCAAGTGGTCTCCCACATATTCCATCATTCAGTACTCTTGTCAAAATATTTAAACATTTAAAATTTCACACTTAAAAAAATATATTCAAGTAAAACACTTGTTTTCTCTGTAAACACAATTGAAACATGTTTTGAGCAAAGTATGTTGGGCTGATTTTAAATGAATTTCCATATAATGGGTAGTCGATACCGTAATTAGTGTAATATGTAACACGGGTATATAAAACCGCATCTACCGGAATCGCGTGCCCTACCTAAAACGAACATAACCAATAAGCCGTAAAAATGTTTAAAAACAAAGTATATACACATGCCGTAATTATATGCATGAATGAAGACTTTGGCATAAAAATGTCAGAAGGAAAGCAGCAAATCGTCAAAGAACGTACGCCACACTTGGGTGATAACAGTCGTAATGCTAACACAGAGGCACGCGAGAGGAAAAAAGTGATTAAAATAATTCACTTTTATAACTGACAACAGCAACACTTCCTGCCGGGGGCAGATCAATCTTTGGTTTCTATCCAAAGCTGCTGCCAAAGTTAAGTGTAATGTGCAAGTAATTATTAACATTTACATTAAAGATAGGAAGAAATATATAGCTTTAGCCTTTAATTGAACAGGAAAAGGAAAAACTAATTTTCCAGGTAAATAACTATTAACATAGTGCTTTGTGCCTTTGCAGAATCTTTTTAAGTAGTTCAGCAGGGGCAAGTGTCTGACATGCCGCAATGGTTTAGTCCAGTCAGTCCATGGTTTAGTTGATCGGAGGTGTGGTCACAGTTGAGTTTACATCAGCTCCTCACCAGCTAGCTGAGATCAGCCAAATGAATCTGGTCAACAGAGTTCCATGGAGCAGAAATGTATTCACAGTTGGGTTAAGTACTAGTTAAACAGGGTTGCAGCAGTAATCATGGTGGACAACAAACTTGACACATGGTCAGCACTGGTTGATTTGGGTGAGGCGGATCATCGGCTGATGCTGGTATGTCTTGCAGATCTCGCCCAGGGATGGGATGAGGGATTCAAAGGATGGTCGCCGGGCGGGGTCCGCATCCCAGCACTCGCCCATCAGTCCATACACCTGTGTGAGGAAACGGGAAAATTATTCCTGGTGGTAGCGGGAGTGTCAGCTTCCATGTAGGGGTGTACTGGGCCATGCCAGGCCAACCATGCACCACATGTGGTACCTCAGGGGGACAGTCCCGTGGGCAGGGCAGCCGCCGGCGTCTCTCCAGCAGCTCGATCAGCTTCATGACCGTCATCTGACCCTGGACTGCTCCCATCATCTCAAAGAATTTCTGCAAAAGACACACACACACACCACCCAAATTTGATTATGCTGGTTTCACTGAGGCTAAAGACCTCCAACGAGCTGCCAGAGATCATCTAGACTTGGTTTCATGCTACTGAAATTCTTAAGCACTTTGTTGAAGCTTTTATTAGCAAAAAATCTAATGTCAAGCGTAAATGAGGTGGCTAACAGGTACGTAACCCAAAAAATGCAAACGCTCTGGGCCTCTGTGAAGCGTGTTCCCCATCCTTTTTTAGAGTCAACCTCTCACTGAGCTACGTAGCTACCTGTAACACAATCTTGTGTATGACCTCATTCAAACAATGAGTAATTTAGTCAAAATTAAAACTTGCAGATGTAAAACACACATCTACATCCAACCACAAATCTCATTCTAATGTCTGAAAGTAAATATGAGCAACTTGTAGAGAAGCTCTTCAGCAGTTGTGCAATTGAGCACAATGGAGCTTTGCAAAGGCTTGACAGCATCAAGAACATGATAGAGTTCTTCAAGCTGCATACAGCAAGGGCTCCACATAACTCTGGGCCCCAAAAGTGAGCACATTATGAACCCTGGAGACCAATTAACTTACTATTAATTATACAATTTATAAAGCTACTGCACACTGATTTGATCAAAAGTCTAGAAGTTCCAGCATTGTCAAGGCAACCTCTGGGATGGATGGAAACATACCGTGGGAGGGCTTTGCCGGGATTCACAGTGGGTCAGCAGTTCATACAGCGTCACCCCGAAGGACCAGACATCCGAGGAGAAGGAGAACTTGCTCTCCTTCAGGCACTCGATGGCGTACCTGCGGAACAGGAAGCTCTCACATCCCATCCAGTTCTGTTGCCAAAGGTTTGCGCAGATCTATCCCACCAGTACTCTGTTGGGAGCAGAACTCACCAGAACACCGGGCTGTCCCCATCCTCCCGGACTCGGTAGTAGATCTCCCCCTCAGGGAGGTACTTGCTGAGCCCAAAGTCGCCGATCTTCACCACATTCTCATTCTCCACTAGGATGTTCCTTGCAGCCAGGTCCCTGTGAATGTACCGCTTCGAATGTAGGTAATCCATACCCTGCAGGAGAGGATGACAATGTAGAATCAGGTAGGGATTAAAAGACCAGCCATAACTTAAGAACTTCCGGGGAACAATGTGCACATCAAGTGTCCCACACATCTGAGCCCACCAGGCGCCCCCCCCCCCCTCCTTACCTGGCAGATCTGCTTTGCGAAGAGCAGGCTCTGGGCTACACCCACTCTGTGTTTCGGCAGGTAATCTCGCAAGCTGCCCAGAGGCAGGTACTCCATGATCAGCTGTAGTACCTGCCCACCTGTAAGGTCCGGAAGAAAACATGAGCGAAACAGGAATAGACCAAACCAACTACACACTGGCATGATCCATCCACAGGCACATTCATACGATGGATTTAAGATATCTGAGGTTCCTTGGTCATTTCTTGATCTGACAGGTGAGTTAAAGGAGAGACCATGAGAGACCAGGAGCTGGAACATCTGTAGGAATTTTTAAGGTGTGGTGCATAAGAAGGACCATAAATCTTATAAAGGGACCAACCTTATTAGCCAATGACATGTTTTTCCATCGGTGAGTGACAGGGGAGGGGGCATACCTGCAGCCAATCAGCTTTCAACCATTTCCTGTGGCCCCATCCCTGTAAACACCCCTAACAAACTGGTTCACCCACCAAGCTCTGAGCAGCAGCCCTTATACTTGACAATGTTGACGTGGTACAGCGATTTCAAGATGTCAATCTCCTTCCTCCAGCCATCATGCTTCTGTCCACCTCCCTCCTGCTTCAATGCTTTCACCGCCACATACTCGCCCGTTCCGTCATTGTCAGGGTCATACACATACAGCATCACCTTCCCGAAGTGACCCTGAGGAGTGGAAGCAGAGGAGCGAGGATCAGACAGGACTAGCTGAGTGCCGAGCCAGACAGTATGAGCAGAGAGCACCAAGCACAGCTTCTCCTGGACCCACCTCGCCCAGGTCCCGGATCTTCTTCAGGTATCGTTTAAGGAAGACACTTGGGTCAGCACCTGGGTGGCTCTCGCACTTGGAGGAGATGTCTGGGTCTAATTGGGCACAGGGAAACAAAGAACGCAATTACACCCACTGAACTGCATGTTCAGCATTACAGTCTACGCTTGTTCTTCAAGTAGCTTGTGGGAAAATGTTAAGACGGAAAAAATAAGGAAAATACTTCAAGATCTGTTATCGTAGCCTTAGTCCGGAGAACTTCATTGTTCTCAAACATTACAGCTAAGCGATAAACCTCAAACACATAAAAAATAAAATAAAAACTACAGACTGTCCCAGACATTCTACCTATGTGACTTATGATGACTTGCACATATATCTTGAGTTTTAAAAGAAAGACAATTAAGTAAATGCATGCTAAAATAAATTTTGGGCTATGCTACGTAGCGCATGATGGTTGCCGTGAGAAAACATATCGCAACCATTCCATCCTCACATGCATCTTCTAGTCTCATTCTCGCACCTAAAAGTCAGCACGATCCTATTCAAACATGTGTCCATTTATATATATGACCTCTCTGTCGGAATGGAGCCCAGTCGGAACAGTCTGTATATAGGTTTCTGATACAGGATCTGGCCATGATAATGCCTGACAATTTATGACTGGTCCGTTCCGGCAGCCCAGGTCATCTGACGAGGCTCACTTTTAAGCTGCAGCTCCGTCAGCTCACGCAGAATGGCCCGGAAGGATGGCCTCTCAGTGGGGTCGTAGGTCAGACACATCCTGATGAAGCTGGCCAGCTCCTGGGAGGAGGGCTCAGGGAGGTGGCTTTGCGTCTCGTAGAAGCGCTCTTTCTGTTTGGGGGGGATGGGGGTTTCAGTCAGTGGGACACGGCAGGGGTGGGGTGGTAGTGGAGATGGCGGCATAGGGCGCACCTCGGCGAGCGTGTTCTCGCTCATGGGAAGGTCACCGTCATTGCAGATCTCCAGCAGGGTGGCACCGAAGCTCCACTGGTCAGCTGTGCTGCCTGGCCTGGCGCCGCTGGGCACGCACTCAGGGGCGATCCAGGGGATACGCTCCACACGCTCTGGTGACAGGGGACAGAAGGCCTGTCAAACCACGCATTCCTCTAGGTATCAAAGAACTCCAGGCTCTGTGCTAACATATCCATAAATCTGTGCCACGGCTTGTACCTTCCCTGGAGAGTGTGCTGAAAGAGATGCCAGGGTCGCTCAGCTTGATGAAGGGCGAGGTTCCCTCCTCGAGCCCTTTCCGCACTACCAGGATGTTCTTAGCGCACACGTTACCATGCACCAGGTGCTTGCTTTCCTGCAGAAAACGCATGGGGAAGACTTTCAATGTGACACAAAGGGGAGGGATTGTAATGTGACACATTTTAGTGGTACTAAAGAGAAGACTGAAGACAGCAGGCATCGTTAAATATCACATATCTAATGTTTAGTTGAAATACACCTTTGAAAAATTTCACGGTCATTTTTTAGGCTTTCCTTGAGCTTATATTGAGCTATTGTTTTTCATAAATTACATATCTACATAATAATAATAGTAATCTCATGTTGCTACCACCTTGTAAACTGGACCAGTACTTTTCTGAGACTCACCAGGTAACTCAGGGCACTGGCCAACTGTTTAGCCACCGTAAACTTCCACTGCGGTGTGACCACACCCATCTCTCTCCGCAGGAAGACATCCAGCGGCCCAAACTCCACAAACTCCTCCACCATGATGTCTGCCAACATGGGTCAAAGGTCATGGCACATGCTCGGTTTCCGGCACAACTATCTGGTTCTGTGGCACAGAGCTAAATCAGCAGGCTGTCTGGTTGCACTCTAGCCTCAGATATAGTTATGGTTCGGGGACTGAGATAGCAGCCAGACCCACACAAGCCAACCCCCTCCTGCACATCAGTGGGCAATAAACCTTCAAGCAAAGAGAGGAGCCAAAGACACTTACTCTCAGATCCCTTCACTGAGACACCGTGGACGAAGACCAGGTGACTGTGTGACACCTGACTCATGAGGCTGGCTGTCTCAAAGAATGCCTGTAAGAAAGAAAGAGAGAGTGTCAGGATAAACAAGGGAGTGAGGTGCTTCTCCATTTTCGAGCAGGGCCACACACCAGGGCGATGTCCCGGTGACTCTGGTCCAGCATTTTCAGCACCACGCGGATGCCCTTGGTATCAGTGCGCCCATAGGAGTCATCTTCGTCGTCCTCTGAGCCACCACGTGGGTATAACCACCCCGAGTAGATGTTTGTCCTAGTGCCACGGCCGAGGTGTTGGTCCTGGGGAGGGGGGGCAATTAGGGGAGATCTCTCAAATTAAAAATGTGAAAAGATTTAGAAGTTTAGGTACCTAGGAATGGGTGTATGGGGAGGTTGTTACCTGTGTGAGTTCCCCATCCCGAATCTGGTGGAAGCGGAGCTGGCTGAGGTTCAAGGAGAAGTTCGAGGAGGTGGAGTTTGTCTGCTTCCTCATGACCAGAAGGTTTGAGAGTTCTGGGAACAAGCCACCATTTCGGAAACATGGTCACACATGTGGAAGAGGAAGCAAGGCCACATCCCATAAAGCCCACAGGTGCGCGGGGGCTGTGTCTCCATGGTTACTGTGACCGGTCGCTCACCTCCCGGCCGAGGCAGGCAGCACCGCTTGATGGTGAAGTTTTGGCTGCCTGACCGGAGCGTGCAGCACTTCAGGCTGTCCGTCAGATCTCGGACGGAGGCGAACTCCCGATCCCAGCCCTCTAGGATGAAGCCTGCCCCCTTCTTGTGGATCCGAAACTGCCTGTGGGTGGGACTCATCCCGTTCTGCTGGGGACAAAGGGCATCGTGAATTCCCTCCCCCCCACACACACACACACACTCACTTTAAAACCCGTGCCAGTCTACAAGAATTTGGAACATAGTAAATCGTAATGCATGTCTTTCAGCCACCCCCCACCTGGAGCTTGGTGAGCACAGTCAAGATAATACGGTGATAGTCCAGGATGCTCCAGCGCACCAGGAACATGCCCTCCTCCAGGCCCTCCTTCCGCAGCTTCTGAAGTGCAAACTCCTCCCTGCAGGAAACACGGGCAGGTTTGACCAGTGTTCTTGTGTGTGTGTGCTTGTGTTTATGTGAGCAGAAAAACTGCAAAAAACTGTGGATGTTTAAATAGTTAAACATCCACAGTCACAACTAATTGCACTTATTATAAGAATAATTTGATTAATGCCACAGTACAGTTTGATGCATTTTTCTTTTATTCCTGAAAGAATTTATTGAGGGGCCCAAAAATATACAATTACTCCGCCAGCTAAGGGATTTGAAGTGGCAACCTTCTGGATACAGGCTGATGCCAAACCCACAGAGTCATGCACCATCCCACCAATTAAGCCCATCTTCCAAAAAAAGCCAAAACCAGTTAAAGCTGGAATAAAAATGGAAGCTATGTTGCTTTTATGGTATGTGAGGCAAACACTGCAGTGAGTTAGTGAGAGGCAGGTCAGATGGTCAGTCTCCTTTGGAAGGCTGGGAATGGTGTACGTACTGCATGGGTCCGTGCAGCCCGTTGACCGTGCTCATGACTAGGCGCGGCGGAGCCACCTCATGGCACAGGTAGTGATGGGCATCAGCTGTGAGGCGAAAGTATCCATCCAGGAGGGAGACAAAGGACTGGGCCTCCAGGCTGGACCTGAGGCATACCTCCTGGAGAGAGACAGACAGACAGGGCGCCCTTCACACGGAGCTTCAGCATCACAGCAGGAAGCAGGACAGGCAATCAGAAGGTGATCGTCACCATGGCAAAGTTGTCCTGGCGGCTGATGCAGACACAGTTGCCGGTGATGACAATGTGGGAGATTTCAGGGAAGTCGCAGAAGACGGTCCAGGTCTTGGGGGGGGCAGGGGGGTAGGATTTCCCCTTCTTTTTTCGACCACAGTAATCGTTGCCATGGTAACCAGTCTCCTGGGTCTAAAACACACACACACACACTGTCTTAAATCAGTCCTCACTGCGGCAGTATTTGCCACCATGAATTTGAGTGAGGCTCCTGAGGTGTGGGGCCCCTTGTTGGCCACAATCAGTTATTACACTTTGGTGGGCAGGGGCCCCTTAAATGACTATATGAGTGGGGCCCCCAAAAACAACAAAACCTTCCACCCCCCACATACGTCTTAACAGCTACCTGGTTTCCCTGGACTGCTCTCCACTGGATGCCCCCCATGCCAGACACCATGACCTCGTGGGTGATGGGGCTGTTCTTGCCGTCAGCCGATCCGGAGGTGGTGCTGACAGAGCTGCCGCTGCTGTCCTCAGACAGCACGAGGAGACGCGTGGCGGAGAAGGTCTCAATGCCGAAGCGTGGTGCCAGATTCTCCAGCGTGGCCACATACTTGTACATGACGTCTTGCAGGCCAAGGCGGCCGGCACCCACCGTGTGCAGCTGGAAGCTCTGCACGAACTGGCTGAAGACGCGCCGGATGCGCACCTTGGTCAGGATGTTATCACACTTGATTTGCCGGGCGAAGGACCGTGGAATGCAGTGCGGGTGGCTCAGGGGGGGGGGGGGGGGGTTAAACATATGAAAGTAAGAACATTAACGTCAGGTGTGTGGGTGACACACGTCAGCAAAAATAAAT
>JAODKC010000048.1:16331749-16352029 GCA_026777985.1 Mormyrops attenuatus | reverse complement strand
GACATTTCAGGTCCAGAAAGTAAACATCCAAACCAGGATTTTGTTGCAACCAACCAGTTGAGCATAAAGAGTCACAGTCACAGAGACTCAACTGATTGGTTGCAACAAAATCCTGGTTTGGATTTTTAGTTTCTGGACCTGAAATTTCCACCTCTGCTGATTAGCCATATCAGGCGTGCCTAGTTCTGTATTGCAGTGAATTACAATTATGTACATTCCATCCATCCATACCCACTAGTCATACACAGGTTCGTGAGGGTCCAGAGCCCATCCGGAAAGAAACAGACACAGGGCAGGGAATAACCCAGGAAAGGGTGACAAACCATTACAGGACACACACACCGTCCACACCTATGGATGATTTGGCAGCTCCAGTTCACCTCGGCATGTTTTTAGACTGTAGGAGGACACCAGAAAACTGGAACCCCACACTGCAAAGTCCACACAGATGGAGCCATGGTTGAGACTCAAACGTGAGGTGACTGTGCTAACCACAGGGCCACTATGCCGCCCGGTCTCTGTGTTCAGTATAGAAATTAAATTCTATTAGAAATCCTTGCTCATACTAATCTCTCATTGGGCTTTTAAAATTAAAGCAATTACAGTTAATCCAATAAAAAATGTGTCATGATTAATGCTAACACATTAAGCGCAAGTTCTTAAATTTATTCTTACAGTCCTACATACAGTATCCTTCAAAGAACGCTGACATGTTTTACATGAAAACAAAAAGATTCCAGAAGTCCTCTTCGAGACAGGATAAAAGGAAATTTGGTGCAATTCTTGTGTCACAGTTGCAGAGGACGGGACAGAGATGCATGGGGGACAATAGGACAAGCGGCAGTGCAATAAGACAGCAAATAGTGCAAGATAAAAGGGAATATAGGGCCTAGAAATTTCAGTCCCCCCATGGTGCCTGAAATGGGTGTGTGTGGCAATCCGTTATTACATCAGTTACACAGAAGACGGAAAGGACGAACCCCCGGCATTTTAAATTAAATCTAGACATAACAGCAGTAACTGTGGCGATCGACAAGAAATACATTTAGGTTTTAAACAGAAATGATATAACCGGACATATGAAGTAATTAAGGGTACCGGTTAGCAACAAAATTAGGTTACTACTGCAGGGTGACCTATTTTTTGTACGTGTCGGGGGTGTTGCATTACAAATTAAGCCATGGTGACCGGCATATTAAGGAAAAACGGTAAATTTCAGAACGCCATATCACCAACAAAAGATATTCAAACATATATATATATATACACACACACATATATACTTACTGGATCCGGACTCACACAGCTGCTGTCCCACAACGAACAAAATTAGGAGAAAACAGTCCCAGCTTATAACTTCCATTTTCCAAAAACTGGGAATACTGCCCTTTATTTTACTTTCCAGTGCCACTTAACCTTTTCCTGCCTAAGGAATCCTTTCAGATAACGCCCAAACCCCCATTCTGAGGGCGGACGCTGAAGGAGCGTATCAGTGCACTGTGAATAATGACGGGGGGAGAAACACTATTGTTATATTTCCGATTATTTACTTGGCAAAATTACATGTTAAGCGAGACATATAGAACATGGCAAGCATACAGCTGTCACGGAGCCAAATAGGCATAACATCTTCCAGTCTGAGCTTCCAATGATTGTAACAAGTGCAAGGAGAATCAGAGCAGAAGCTATACAGTACAGCGAATTTTAAACACAACAAAACAGATCGATAAAACTATTCCGATCGAAAAGACAAAGTGTAACATTAAGATTTTTCAGTTAACAGAAGAGACCAAGTGTGGCATCATACAGTACGTGTCTTTACTATTATTAACAACAACAATATCATATAATATGGTATAATAGCCGTAATAGATCTTTCAGATCATACATCAAAAACGTCCAAAAGAAAAAATGTTTAATCACAACAGCATATTAAAGTAGTTGTGAGGAAAGGAAAGGAGGACATTTACGCGGTTTCAGGTGAGGCGGACAGATTTTATTTAGGGAAAATCCAAACTCGAGGTCGACAGTCCAAATCAAAGCCAGAGATAACAAGACCAAGATCCGAAACATAGGGTAAGCCGTAGTCAAGGATCGGGCAATGGTAAGTCGATGTGCGTCCTTCAGCGTAGGGGCGAGACAGAGACAGTGATCGGTAGGCAGGCAGAGGTCGGGCATCAGGGCAGAGGGCAGGACGGGTCTCGTGGTCGGTAGGCAAGCTCGGGTCAGACGGGTAGGCGACTAATGCGAACACAGGACACCCAGGGAGATCTCGCATCGGCCCGCTGTATCAGACTGTCTGTAATAGACAAGATAATTAACGTACTCAGCTATTCACTGACAGCTGGGCGAAGGCGTAGGCTCCAAACAATAAACACCTGGAATCTGCAGACAGAGACAGACCGGAATTCCCTATAGGAGGCGTGGGCATTGCACTGGGGATTCCCTGTGATGTCACTGGGAGATCCCCAAGGCCGATCCCTGACAGTAGTAGTGCTTTAATTATATGCAGTACATAAATTGTGGGGCATCAACGGTGGGGGATCGAATGTGCACTTGACATTTAAATGTCTGTGCTGGATGATTTGGCGCGTGCTGTTTTTAACTGCCATTGAGCACGAGCTTTTAATTAAGCACGAGCTTAATTTTAATTAAATTAAGAATCTCGCCAACAAACATTTTGCTGCATATAACTGTGATAGTTATTATGACGCCAAGTTTGACCCCTGGCTTGAGTCACACTCGACAGAGCCAGTCTGCAGGGAGATCTGTGAAGTCTGGAATTTTCCAGAAATGAGGAATTATTATAAACTATTGCATCTATTTCCTGTTTATTTTTTGACGTGGTGCTTGTGGTGCTCCTGTGCGTACATGATTTAACCCTGACCTCCTTCCACAGATCCTCCAGGACCAGCACCCTGGATGATCCCTTTAATAGTGGCTGTGGTTGTAGCTCTCATCTGAATATATTTTGCATTGGACATGCAGAAACTTTTATCCAAAATTACATGCAAAGCTAGTATAAGTTCTTCCAGTCTGAGCTTCCAATGACTATGCAGTAACAAGTGAAAGGAGCATCAGAGCAGAAGCTATAACAGGTACACATAACAAGAACAAATCAATAAGAAACCTATTTAAATCAAAACGACAAAGTGTAACATTAAGAGGATTCAGTTAACAGAAAAGACCAGATGAGGCATCATACAGGGGGGAAGTGGGGTGAGACATAGTTCGCGACTAGTCACATCGTAATAGTATGTGATGTAAGAAAGATTTTAAAATAATTTTAAAATAATGAAAATTTCATAATTTAAAATTTTAAACTAACACTGTTTAGGTTGGTGTTTCACAACTAAACATAAAGTAATTAAACAAAGCTGATCCATATGATAAAATGATTTTGTCTGATCTAGGACTACAGTTTTTGTTAGGTATGTGTTTCGTCCTCGCGGTCTGAATGTGTTGTGAAATGTCCTGCTGCCGTGACCTTCGGTGTGACCTTCCTCCTGGTTAGCTGCTAAGCGGCCCTCGCCTTGCACACAGACAAGACAGTACTTTGTGATCGCGCTGTAGCTTGCATACTGTGAATGATCGAGCAGCTATATTAGAATGCGGACTTACAAGGGGTGATACAGTGCAACCGCAAAGCTTCACAGATCTGCAATTCACAGGTTCACTATGGGAACTAATCAGATTGTGTGTGTGTATTTATGTCACATGATTTGGAAAACAGAAATTGTATCCAATTTCAGAGCTTTGCAGAAAGGCCAATCGAATTATTCATTTGTTACATGACAGTGGTTTGAAGCTGAAAATAAAAGTGCTTTGACTGTTCAATGAATACCAAGCAGTATTGAAAAATGGGAGGATAAAATTAAGTCTTTTCAAAGCCAGGTAAATGTTGTGGTATAATACCACAGAAATGTTCACTTAATGCAAATGCAATCTAATATTATCACAAGGTTAGTTTAGGGTTAGGATTAGGGTCTGTCAGAACAGATTTGTTTTTGATTCAGTCTTGTATTTTTCGCTGCTTCTTAGGTATGGTTCTGTATTCACAATCATATTATTAATAACATAGTTTCAAAAAATATCATCTGCATAGATTCAATTTGTTTCAGAATAAAAATATGTATGCTTAATAATAATGAGATACTGTTTGAGAACGAATGTTCCCTCAGTGACATTATTTGGTGTGTGCAATGAAAGTTGAAGTTGAAAGTCGATTGGCTCATCAACGGAGACAGCCAGGCAATATTACAAAATTTAATTGGTTCCTCAAGCAGAGCTGTGAATTGTGGAGCAGTAGCACTGTGTACACAAGAACACAAGTAGGGTCAAGTATGCATATTTGGAAACACCCCTTGTGAGTATGGTTTTAAAAACCAGTCTTCAGGATAGAATGTTCTAAGGCACATATTAGTCACCTAGCCTCAGGCTGATTGTCACAAGAGGATCACATGTGGGAGATGTTACTTCTGGTTTTTATTTTTAAAGCCAACATGCCTCAATTTCTGCTCTTGACACATGAAAACACAAAAAACAGCAAAACGTCCAAAAAGTGCAGGGTAAAAAAAAGTAGTACAAGACAGTGAAAAACTGTTCGTTGGTTTACCCTCTTCAGTAGCACGCTTGCGCTTGCAAATATCAATTATATTGTTATGTATTGTGGGACATAGAAGCAGGAGTGGGGGCAGACAAAACAGGTTTAATTATAACAGGAAACAGACAAGAAGGTAACGGGATCGTGGGGGACCACAAACAGGGAATAACATACAGACCAACAGGCATAGCAATGTTAATGTCAGGACTGGGGAAAACAGGGCTGGGAAGCACCTATATACAAAGACTAACAAGGGAGGAAAACGAGAGGCAGCTGGAGTGATTAACGCGAGAGGAAAGACAAACGCATAACAGGTGCAGATAGGCAGGGTATGACATATATAAGAAATTCCAATAAAAACATGAACCATCCCAGCAAGTCATTGGTGATAAATCAAAAGAAATAATGCTTTAATAATTTAACAATCCCAAACCAACTTCTGATTGTGAACAGCATTTCTGTGAAAAACAGGAGGGGGATATGAATATCTTGGCTGCATGCTGTGCCAGTCCCACAAGGGCACCTATTGGTCACCTGACCTCAAGCTGAGTTACATGGGGGAGATGATACTCCTGTGTGATACTGCATAGTTAGATGGGCCCACAAACAGTATCAGCTGGCTCCAGCATGAATGCCGATGACATGGATGAGGAGACCATGAGAGGCGTTTAGTGAAGGACATCTGACAGGAAACAGTGACAGCAGGTCAGGCTATAAAACACTGGTGTGGGATTTTATGTGATACATGAGGCTTTGGCTCCGGGTTTGAAACACATGCAGGGATTTGGGAAGAAACAGAAGTTTGGTGCTGGGGGTGTAACATGGGTATGGAGGTACAGCTTTGGGAAGGAGACTCTGATGAAGGCAAGACAAATGCAGGTTGTAGAATAATTCAACCAAAACCCTATTAGCAACCCTAACCATAGCTCTAACCCCAAAACCAGCATCCTAGCCATGACCCTAAGAGCAACTGCAACCCTAACTAGGGACTCTGGGAATTTTCAGAGGAAGATTTCCATGGGAATTCATGGGAATTATTGGGGAATTTATATGTTCCTGTGCATGTACAGCTGTCAAATATACAAAACATAAATATGGCAATAAAAAAGAAATATTTTGAGACGTTTAGATTTAACTTGACACTTTATTGAACACGAATGCATTCCCCTGCTAACATTATAGACCACAAACACTTGGCGTGAGGCATGATGCAGTTTAATTTGGAGAATCTGCAGCGATGTGCTGATCCAAGCAGCAAGTGTGCTGGAACGCCTGTTAGCGTATCGCCCCTGTAGTCGACTGCGCAACCGGTCTGCTGCCCGCGGACCAACCAGGGCACTTCCAGTTCCTAGCTTTATGCTTCTTTTTTCATATCTAATTGCACTAGTGCACCATCTATTGGTGAAACAGTGTTACTGCAGTTTGTGGAAAGATGCAAAAACACCTGTCAACCAGGAGGAGGATTAAAAACACATAAAATCCAATATCGGTTCATATTGGTGTCAGGCAACGCAATGCATCCATCTTCTGAAACGGCTTAATCCCAACTGGGGTCGCGGGATCATCATAATAATAATAATTAATAATAACAGGGGGTGGCACAGTTGTTAGCACTGTTGCCCACACCTACCTGTCACACACCTCTGAGATCTGGGTTCGAGTTTCCCCTAGGGCTCCGTGTGTGGCGTTTGCATGTTCTCTATGTGTTGTCTTGGGGTTTTCTCTGGGTTCTCCGGTTTCCATCCTCAGTCCAAAGCCATGCTGAGGCTAATTGGAGTTGCCAAATTGCCCATAGGTGTACATGTGTGAGTGCCCTGCGATGGGGTGGTGCCCCATCCTGGGTGGTTCCCTGCCTTGCACCTGTATCCTCAGGGATAGGCTCTGCATTCCCCGTGACCCTGAACAGGATAAGTGGTTTCAGAAAATGCATGGATAATAGCAACCCTTCCATAGAAAATAGGGCCCCCTGCAGGCCTGTTTTCAGCATAAATATCCCTCTAACTCATAGATAGATAGATAGATGCTTTATTAACCCTGAAACTGCATGTTTACACTAGATGAATACATATATTTAGACAGTAAAAATACATTTAGACATCGATAGACAGTAACAGTTATTAAAATTATTTAAAATTAATTTAAAATTAAATATTTCGTATTAAATAATTCATATTATGTCAATAATAAACCATTAATAATACATGTAATTATTATAATAAATATTCATTATATACATGATAATCAATCAATTAATTAAAATTTTTTTATGACTAAATTGTAAATATATATGATATAATTAAGATTAATATAATTGTATAAGATTATATATAATAATAATTATATATGATTATATACTTATAATTATATATTATAACTATTGTAATCATATGATTACAAATATTTATTACATAGTTTATTATTAATAATTTTCATAGTTATATATTATATAATACTAGTATTATTATTTTATTAAATCTTTTAATATCTATTAAATTAACCATTTTTATAATAATAATAACCACTGCACCACTGTGCCACCCCCATTAATAATAATAACATTATTATTGTTACGTGACTCATGAGCAGCCTACATTGCATTGCGGGAGCGGGATGAAAAATCAGTCCCGCACAGACCTCTAATTGAAAATACCCAGTTGACTTATCTTGGTTACATGTATGTGTTTGGTAAAATCACTGAAAAAGAAATACCTAAAACCAACAAGAGTGAGATTTCAGTTTTTTGAGTGCATGACATGGTTATCCTGAGGGGCTTTTATTTCTCTGCAAGGGGGGGTTGTGGTCCTTCTGGTCCCAGGTCCAGTTCTGCCCCACAGCTGTACTCTGCTCCATCGTCAGCTCTGCTGGGGGTGATCAGGAGGGTGGAGGACACACTCACAGGTGCCTTTTCTCTTTCAGATTTTCCATCTTCTATTGAATAGTTTCCATCTCCAGGTACTAATGTGTCCCCTTTGTACCACTTCACAGTGAGGTTCTGAACAGGAGCGATGTTCTGGATCTCACACTTCAGCTGGTACTGACTCCCCGCCACCATGGAGTCATTAGAGTTCACAGAACTGACAGAAACACTGTCTGGGGGTTCTGTGAGGGAAAATGAGAAGCATTATGTCTCAAAAATAACTCACACATGAGACAGCTGTGCCTTATAGGAACAGAGACACATAGAGACATCCATGCCTTAAAATGAAATATTCTGCTGGGCTTTACTGATGTTTTAAGGTGATGCTCAGGTTGAATATTTCCCAGGTGTATGAGATCTGACAGCTGCAGTAGGTCCATCAGAAGAGACACACTTACTGTACACAGTGACTGAGAGAAGTTCTTTACATTGAGATTTTCCTTGACGGTTTACAAAGCACTGAGGCCTTAAGTCCCAGATTCTCAGACTTTCCACCCTCCAAGTGAGAAACTTCACACCAGGTGTAATAGATACGTCATTTACTGGAGCTATCCAGCCCATCCCACTGTGATCCGTTGACATGGTGCAGTTCACTGATACTGGGTCTCCATGTCTCACCACCACTCTGGGAGGATGGAGCTCAAGACAGCCATCACCAGCAGCTGCAAATGCAAAAAAATAAAACAAATAAAAAAAAATTTTAAGTTAGATTGGAACCAGGTAATTTAATATTCAGATGAGGCTGACCAGTTGGACAACACAGCTAGACAGAGTTTACAGTTCTGGAGGTGATCAACCTGATGCATAAGTCAGTGTCTAACCCAGTGACTTGAATGTCTGAACTCATTCGTAGAAAAGACAGAAATTAATATGCAATATGACTAACTGTGTTATTAGCATCCCGAATATAACAGGAGTTCAGTACAAAAGTCATCATCAGCTGCAAACAAAAAAATGTCAGCATTAAGTTACATGTTACTGGGTCTCTGTCTCACAGCTGGGACTCCCAGTGCTCCAGCATTTTGTATCCATGTAACTACAAGCTACTGGCAAAAAGTATGTTTTAATAACAACTATGCTCTCAGTGTGAGACCCCCCCAGACAGTCTGTCTCTGGGCCAAACCCCAAATGTCATTAGATCCTTGCAAAGCCCCTGGGGCATATTTCACAAACAAGATTGCTGGCTTAGCTGGATAATTTGTGGGATTTAAGGTAGTCTGGGCTAAATGTAAGCAACAAAAGATACAGTCCATATCAACTGGGTTACCTTAAATCCGACAAGCAAGTCTCATGACAAACATAACTAATCATACTTTTTACATAGCAAAAAGCTATAGCCTGTATTGGTTGTGGCCTAACTGGAATCCTGTGGAATTGACTGTAAGAAAAAATATAGATGTTTCCCAGCTGCAATGAATAATGCAAATGTTTCTAATTCAATTAGATCTTATATCAAAGTTTTAGGTTACCTCACATTACTGTACTCTGTCCCACTTTTTTCCCCACAAACTTACTACTTGCTCCACTTTTGTTCTGTTTGGAGGTGGTCACCCTGATGTCGTTTGAAGTACACAGCCACCAATCTTAATGCCCAAATGTTAAAATTAATATTGAGACGTTTAAAATGACATTCTGGTGCGCAGGGCTGCATGCCTAATTCCTGTGCCCAGATAGTTCCTTCATGATGAATTTTGCCAAGTGGTGGGGAAAGGGGGTCCCCACGATAAATCTGACTAACCAGATGGCCAGTGCAGGCCTGATGCTAAGTGAAACAGGTACGGGACAACGACAGGATATCGGCATGGAGATGGAGAGGAAAGGCTGCTGTGCATATGCTAAGACAGCCGTATAATAATACTCACTTTTATACCTATACAGCCAAATAATGTATAATGTCCTAATATCCAGCAAATGTAGCGTAATATCTACTCTGAACAGGTTTGTACAGTTGTAAACACACAATAAGAACGTGCTATGTGCATATGTTAGATTGTACAGCTTTCTGCCCAGTAACCCTGCCCTGCAATATAGAAACTGACATTTTAAATATATATGTTAATCACCACACCCATTATATTCAAGAGAAGACTGATATTTCTGGGAAACTGTCAGCACGACAATCTAGATGGATTAATAACACTACAGTATATATGAAAAAAATCTTTTTTGATTTTAAGGTGAACTGCCCCTTTAAGTTACAAGCGTTTAGAGAGGAACAAGTCAATTAAGTTTAAAACAGAATTTACACATATGGCGAAAATAAGCGATTAAGGTTACTGGTTAGCTATAAACCCCCGGGCCAACACAGACATACTTACTGGATCCGGAATCACACAGCTGCTGTCCCACAATGAGCAAAATCAGGAGAAAACGGTCCCAGCTTAAAACTCCCATCTTTGGAAAACTGAGAATACTGCCTTTTACTTTCATTTCCAGAGCCACTTAGAATTCCTTGCAGGAAAAGGTTTTCAGATAACGCCCAAATCCCCATCCTGGAGGCGGACATAGGGGGAGCGATCTTGATCGTATCAGTGTGCTGTGAATAACAATGGTGAAAATACAATATTGTTAAATTTACGTTAATTTATTTAGCAGACGCTGTTACCAAAGGCAACATGCAAAGTGAGACAGATAGAATATAACAAGTATACAGCTTTTGAAGAGCCAAATAAGTATAAGATCTTCCAATCTGAGCTTCCAACGACTGCTCAGTAACAAAAAACATCACAAAAACAAATCAATAACGAAACTATTCAATTCGAAAAGACAAAGTGTAGCATTAAGAACATTCTGTGGACAGAGGAGACCAGGCGAGGCGTCACTGGGCAGGACACTGGTGTAGGCTAGTATAAGTGTTCCTGCAAAAGGTTTTGACGTGTTTCTTCAATGTTTAGAGGGAATCTGATGACCGGATGTAGTTTAGTAGCTCATTCCGACATCAAGGAATTTATTTGAATCGGCAGATTGGAGTGACAGCGAGGTCAGACTTACTTACCAGGAAGCCCAACTGTGAACAGCACTGGCCCTGAGGTACAGGAGCCACACAGGTTGTGTCTGCAGATGCCTCTCTTACTGCCTGGTGATTCAGTCAGACCCATGTGGTAAACTGACATGAATATAAATCAGTATCATTCACATATTTGAAAGCACGATGATTAAATTATAAAAACAGTGCCCACCTCCTTAAGCGTGTCTTTATGTTTATTAATAACAATATTGTGTAATAGAGAATAATAACCACAATACATCTTTTAGGTGATTCCCTTCCTGCCTGCACCATGCCACACTCTCGCTCGCGGACTAAGTCCGCCTGGATCCCTGACAACTGATGGCTGTGCCTAAGAAGTCATTAAATGCCTGGATCTTGGTCTTTATCCAGGAAACCTATAATCCCAGACACTCAGACTCCTCGCTCAGTCTCTCGAGAGCCCTGATGAGAGCCTCCGTTGACTCTAAGATCACAGCATCGTCGGCAAAGTCAGGATCAGTAAATCTTTCTTCACCAACGGACACCCCACAGCTGCCGGACCCCACGACCCTGCCCAACACCCAGTCCATACAAGCATTGAACAGAGTAGGAGCAAGAACACACCCCTGACGAACCCCAGATTCACCTGGGAAGAATGCAGAAGTTCTCCCTCCATTCTGCACAGCACTCACAGTACCAGTGTACAGGACGTCCAGCAACTTTGGGGGGATCCCGAGAAGTCTCAGGATGTCCCACAGGACAACTCGATCAACTGAGTCAAACGCCTTACGAAAATCGACAAAGGCTGCAAAGAACCTCTGACGATATTTGCGCTCGATGAGAACCTTCAGTGCCAGGATAGTAGACTTCTTAGGTGTAAAACCAGACTGCTCCAGTCAATGACAGGCGAGCAAGTGACCATGGATCCTGTTAAGGATGACCTTACCCAGCACTGAGAGCAGTGTTATCCCCCTGTAGTTGCAGCAATCCAGACTAAAAGGGGACTGAACGAAGACAGCCTGGCAAAAACGGGAGAGCAGCGCTGGCGTCTCCTGGGCAGGACGTCAGCTCCACCCACCCTCTTAGTCTCCACTTTCTGCGGCAAGAGTTAACAGAGGGCTTTGGCAGACAGGCTGCAGCGAGCCAGCAGGCTGACCGGTGGGCACCTCAGGAGACGGGCAGAGCTCAGCCTGGTGCCTCAGGAGATCAGCAGGGGACCTCTGGAGACAGGTGGAAGTCGGCAAGGATCTCTGGGATGGGCTTCAGCTTCCGGGAGCTCTGTGCTGATCTGTGGAGCCAGGGATCGAGCAGCAAGGAAACCACCTGGATCAGGAACAGCATCCAGAGTGACTGATTCTGGGGAAATGTTCAGCTCGCCGGCTGTTTCACCTGGGTCTGTGGGGGGCGGAGAGGGTGGTCCAGGTGATCCACCTGGGGTGATCCACACGAGAGGTAGGATTAGATAAGTAACAGGTGTGGCTCATTAGAGCCACACGAGGGAGAGAACAAGGGGGAAGGAATACAGGGCATGACACTAAAACAAAAAAAAAAAAAATCAGATGAATAAAAAGTAAAATTGGTTTTTGTGATCTCTGACAGAAATGAGAAACTTAGCGGAAGAGTGGCCTTGCGTGCGATGGGCTGACATAGTAAGAATAAACTGGACAGCAGAGAAATTAGGGGAAGCATTTGAGGATCTCACTGAAGGGCAGTTACATAAGTGTCCTCATAGATGGGTGAAGCAGGAGGGACAGCCCAGGGGTTTCCTTCTGGGAGAAGAAATAAGAGGCAAGCAGATAAGCGACCCAGAAATGCTACTGGAAGTAGTGACAGGAAATCAGTTTCTCCCATAAGAAATAATCACAATTGCATTAATCCATTACAAACCCCATATAAATTTGTATGAACCCTGTGTAATTACCTGTATAAATACATACCTAGGGCCAAAACCATACATAAAAACTTTAAAACATGAAAATTTTTGCTGCACTTCTACTTTGGAGAGCTAATGGCATACGGTTATTTTCATGGTTCTGTGACGGGAGATGAGAAGAAAGGAGGCAGACCCCGTAATGCGGTAGCATCAAGGTTTAATTAATAAACCAGGAGCAAACAAGACCAAGGGGGAGATCCAGAGGCAAAGTCGAAACGAAGGCAGGGAGTCGGTGTCCGGGGAAGTCAGTCCTACACAAAAGGATGAGACAAGGCGACGATGGGAAGGGAGGAACGAGGTGGATGGGACAGCAGGGCAGGACGGGGAAGGCAGGCAGGGCAGGCAGGAGAAGGCAGGCAGGGCAGGCAGGAGAAGGCAGGTCGAAGGGACAGGCGTGACAGGCAGGGCAGGCAAAAAAGCAGGGCAGGACACAGCAGGCAGGGCAAGCGGGGAGAACAAGAAGCGCTCTGTAAGGCTCATTGGAATCAATGGCAACAATAGTTCGCAGCAATCACTCGGCTTAGCCCGCTTTAAGAAGCGGGGCAGTTAGCCAGTAATCGTCTGCAGGTGTCCGGCCCCGCCCGTGTGGGCGTGACAGGTAATCACAACTTTCCTATTTGGTTTGCTGCTATCACTAACCTGCTTAGGATCCATGGTGGCTTAAAACAAAATAAGAACAAAAAAGCCAAAAAACATGAGCATATTCACTGCACAGTTTGGTGGAGATGTTCACTGTGCAGGTGTTAGTGAAGGATTTCAGCCGGAGCGGCATCGTTGAAAAAAACTAGAGTGTCACTCATTCACACCTTGAAATAAATAATTTCTGCTTCAATATGGATTTGATCTCCTCTGAAAGATGAAGAGTATCTAGCTGCTTCTCTGCAGGCCCAGGAGAAAAAGTGGTGTATAGAGACTGAACAGGACTTGCAGGGGTCAGTGATGAGGATACGCTTCAGGAGGGCAGTGCAGACCACTGAATACATGCAGTGGAGCGGTACCGAGAGGAGGAGCGGGAGAAAGACCTGGATAAAACGCTGAGCCAATTGCAGCAGGAGGAGCTGACTGCCAAAAAGAAAAAGGTGCCGGCAGCAGTGGGCTCTCTGGACGGAAGACCTGCCGGGCCGCATGGGAGTAGCGAACACTCTCCTGTGGCTGTAACCCCTCAAAATGCTACTTGGCCTCTGGCTTCAAATTGGAACAAGTATAATGGGTGGGGAAATGGTCAGAGAAGGAGGTATTATGGGGGAGTGGACGCCCATCCATCAAATAGATGACCCCCAGCTGTAGGGAGGGGAAGAGGAAGGCCAGTGTACAATGACTTGGGATTATAATCAGTCTGGACAATGAAGCAGGACCTGTCTGCACCCACTGCCCCCGCCTCATGAGGGAGGCCCAGCGTACAGCAGAGCAAACAGGGAAGGCCACCGAGCCCGGTTATCCGCGGGGCCCCAGGGGGCCCAGAAGCCACATTTCAGGGATGCCCAGGGAATCCCAAAGGGAGACCTTAGATGCCAATGTTGAGTAGAGGACCTAAGGATGGACTAATGCTGCCGGTTCAAATAAATGGCAAAACGGTATCCCTGACGATAGATACAGGAGCCACCGACACTTGTGTAGGAAGCCTGGACAGATTTGTTAGTAACCCTAAAAAAGATCATAAATCATTGCATTATACTCATGTTTCAAGGTAATTGTTTAAGCTTAATTAGTATCACGGGTGTCATCAATCTTTTTATCAGCCATTAAGCATATTTAAGGGAGAAAACTTGCCACTGTGTAGTTTGGTATCATTGTTTGCACCTGACTGAACACGGACCAGAGAATGCAAAGGAGAGAGCTGTCTGAGGAACTTAGAATGAAAATTGTAGATAAATGTTAAATGTAAAAGTTGTAAGACCATCTCCAAGCAGCTTCATGTTCCTGTGACTATAGCTGCAAATATTATTAAAAGTATACGGTCTATGTCAATTTGATTGCCGATGACAGTTGGCATGCCGATATTGCCATAAGAACAGTGCACCACGTGGCTGGCAGTGATAAAGGATACAGTGATGACATTGGGATAGAATTGTTAATCTCAGACATTAGCGTGTCCTTTAAGAAAGCCATACGTGAAATCAGGATTTGAGTCTCTCTTTGAATAACACCTAACAATAATCTTGAATGGATTAATTACATTTATTATGATTAACAAAGGTTCATTAATTATATTGATGCTGCCTTGGTGACTTTGGGAGAACATGTGTATGCGACAAGTAGAATGTGGTAGCAAGACAGGCAGGCCTAGGACTGGATATTGGCAAAATATGGCGCGTGCCAAATGTTTGGAGATCAGTGTTGTAATACGGTACCTGAAGGCTCCTTCACTGAAGCTATGAATAAATTTCATTCTCAGAAAAGAAGTTACCCACAATGCAGGAAAGGAACAAAAAGCTGGCATACCATGTAGGGAGGTTGGCAGGAAACCCTTAATGAAAGTGCTTGTCATGATGGCAGTTGTGTTACTTGGAATGTTAACAACCTATTGCTGTATAGTTTCCGTGATGTGAGTGATCATATGATGATGTTAGTGATTGGAAGACCATTCAGCACAAACAGCACCGGTACGAGCCCAGATCTAGGCACCGGAGAAGATGGCATTGACAAGAAAGGCTCACCTTTGGAGACAAAGCCCAACCCATCATGATTCTGAGATGGGGACGCAAGGCCTTCCCAAAGGCCTTGGGAAAGCTGACAAAAGAGGACTGGTAACTTATATACAGTATGATGCATATGTATGAGTTTTTTGGGGACATGAGTAATGTAGTAGTACATGCTTACTTAATGCATTAATTAACTCATAACTCAGTGTTTGTTAAGTTCTCATCCCATGTTCATTCATCATTAATGACATAATTAATGACAGCTCATGTATTTCATGGGGAAACCTATATTATTTCTTTCTGGGATGCTGGGAAGAGTCTCAGCAGGGGCAGCGAAACCTGAGCAGGAGCCAAACTGGCCAGGTCTGGGAATAATGGTGGCGAACCAAAGAGGATGGAAGACACCTGGTGACCACCTAGTGACCGGGCCTCTGTGGATACAATAAAGACTGGCAGCTGAAGGACTGTGCAAGCAGCTCCTGGTTCCCAATGTGTGTTCTTTGGACCACTTTGAATATTAAAAGAGGTTTTCTGTTTAGGCATTTTGAATGAGAGCATCTACTGCAAATAAAATCATCTAGATGGGAATCTCAACCATTAATCTAAGTAACTTTAAGTCAGTAATAGTACTTATTGTACAGCTGCTGAACTTCATAACACATTACTGAAATAACGACGAGACTATTTTTTTTCAGAAGAAGTTTTGTAATTAGTAATGAAATCATTAAATTTAGTGTGTGGAATTATTTGGCAAGTCATGACCATTATTCGTTATAAATTATATCAAAGATGAAAAGGAGGACAAATACCCATGTACCCAGATAGGGGACATCGAGCAGGACAGGAGACTGTCCTTCACGAACAACATGAAATGCTTTTGTTGTAGTCTGTCATTTGTTTCACTTCCAAAGGGATAAAATGATTCTCTGTCTCATCATCACTCTGGGTGGATGGAGCACAACAGGACAGTCATCAGTAGCAGCAGTAGCAAAAGCAAAAAGGGAGAATACAAAAAAAATTATTTTAGCAAGTTTGGTCATTCTGGGTCTCCATATCGCCACAGCATTTGTCTTCAATATAAAAAAGCCCGAATCATCCTCGTACCAAACCAGAGACAGGACAGCTAGCCATGGCCCAGGGTTGGAGGATGCTGTTGATATTGGCCAGCAATTAATTGTTCTACCTGAGATTGCAACCACCACCCTTAGGCTAGACTTGGTACTCTGGTCCCCTTCACTGAAGTCTGTTTACTTCACAGAACTCACAGTCCTGTGGGAAAATTCAGTTGAAGAGGCTTATGAGCAAAAGAAACTGCACTACACAGAACTGGCAGCAGACGCTAAACAATGAGGATGGAATGCGAAAGTCTATGCAGTAGAAGTGGGATGCAGAGGTTTAGTGGCTTCTTCAACCATTAGGCTGCTGAAAGACCTTGGAGTCCATGGACAGGCCATGCGGTAGATAATTAAATCAATCTCTGAAGCGGCCGAAAGAAGCAGCCAGTGGATATGGTTCAAGCGGAAGGACCCTTGCTGGGCTTATAGAACATCAACATGACCCGCTCACTAATCCCAACCCACTTCACCCCCCACTCGAGAACCCAGGTCGGAACCCTCCAGAAGGAGGGGAACAGGGTATGCGGTCAGCTCGAGGCTTGACTCAGGGAAGAACATGCCCCTGCCTTGCATAGTCTGGTGAGCTGTGCCAGACAAGGCAATTTTCATGATCGGGCACGGGATACAAGCTCAGGCCTGATCACCCTGTAGCTGGCCACCTTTGATGAGGGTGTCTTGTGTTGAAAGACCGAAACACCCTATGACTCAAAGGCACACTACTGATGATGTGTCCCGAAATTTACATCTTCCCCATGTCTGAGATACAGCTCCCATTCTTCTCAACATCAAGGGAAACCTCATGTGTGTACCATCCATTGGCACAACGGACAGTTTAACATCACATCCCATGTTTCATGATTCTATTGCAGCAGTAGTCCTTGATCATTTTGTCTGATAAATAAATTAAAGGGACATCGTATATCAGTTATGGAGAGGCTTGCTGGAAAGCCGGACGATCCACAGTGTGGTTTGACAGAACAGGGGTTTTATTAGTAAGATTAGACAAAAACCAAGAAAACAAGAGGCCATGATGGGGTCTAAACACGGGCAGGTAGAAAATAAGATCTAAATCAGGGAGTATCACAGGAACTAACACAGCACATACATCTAACCAGGAGAAAACACAGGAACAAGTACAATGACTAACTAGGGAACAGAGTAAGGGCAGGAACTTAAATAAACTTGATAATGAGTAACAGGAGACAGGTGTGGGCACAATCACACCACAGGAGCTAGGAAGAGGTGAGGATGATTTTACAAGAACTAAGAACTAAGTGCTGCTGCTTTATTTTTGAGGCAATTTGTATGAAAATTAGATCAGCTGTAGATCATCATCCACACAATGTGAAGTAGTAAAAAGATCCATCAAATACTTTTTAACTTCACAAGCTCAAATATCTTCCTTCACTTAGCTGCCACTACATGGTGTTGCTTCAGTTCTGGGGTGATTTAAATCAAAATTTGAATAATTCCAGTTCTTCATGCATATAATATAATTGGCAAGTTTGAAAAAAATACTTCAGATATTTTTTGACTTATCATTCTAACGGGATTAAGTATCAAAACTGCCCTTTTCTTTAATATCACAATGTAGTGCTGCTTCAATTTTGGTCTGTTTTGCAGACTAAAAAATTTGTGTGAAATGCTTCTTAGTCTTTTAGATGCAATGTTTTGGCTTCAACAGTAAATAAAAAGCAGTCGAGGTTAAACTTGTCAATTTTGAAGGCCAAGGCCAGCCAGAAGCCCAACACCAGCCTGGATCTCATCTCAGGTCTCTGTACCAAGCATGGTGACTGGCTGGCAGTTCTCATCTGACCCGATTTAAACTTGTTTTCTACATTCAGTCACAAGTCAGTAAAAAAGTGAAATTGAGCGCTACAGGATGTGGCTTGATGAGACTCTGACTTTGCATTCTGCTTCCAAGAAACCCAACTGTGAACAATGCTTGCAGTGAGCTGCAGAAACCTCGTCATGGCTAATTACAGATGAAGGGGAAATAGAGATGTGCGGGTCTTGGTGATGCTATGATGGCTCCTTGATCTTGCTGAAGTTAAGGGAGAGGTTGATCACTCTGACAGGAGGCTAGGCTCCTTCTGTATGCTTAATCATTGTTGGTGATCTAGCCGACAATGGTGGTATCTTCAGTGAACTTGAATTTGAAGCTGGCACTAAGTCAGAAGTCCAGTAACCTGGTAATGGATCTTGAGGGAATCACAATGATAAATGCTGAACTGTAGTCGAAAGGCAGCGCCCTGACCCATGGGGTGAGCTGTCAGTGTTTCCCCTTGGGGGATGTGGATAGTGATCAGACACAAAGGAAAATGCCCCCAACAGATAGCACTGGTAGGAAACCTACCCCCCCCCCCCCTTCTCGGATGGTTCAGTCAGATCAATCAAATAAATTGTGAAGCCGTTCAGCAGAATATAAGCCTGTATCGGGCATATTTCTGAAAACACAACGATAGTAGAACTACCAAACCAGTGCTAACCTTAAACCTTAAAAGTGCTTTTACTGTTATTAATAACAATATTTTATAATAACCATACATACATGTCTGGTCATACAGGTCCTCAAAAACCTCCAATAGAAAAAAAGGTTTCATCACAGCAGCATATTAATGTAGTCATGGTTTAATGATAGACACCATGTGAACGCCACAAACAAGCTGCCTGGTGCATACACATAAAAAAGAAAGGAAAAACAAAAACACAGCAAAAAGTGCAAAGCAAAAAAAATATACATAATGAGTATGAGGTAGTCAGACACCAGACGCCATGGCAGAGGGTTCAGCCAGGGGGTCCGTTTCCTCTGGCTTATGATACATTTGGCTCCAGGTTTGAAACACCTGCAGGGTTTGGGGAAGAAACACAGGTTTAGTGCTGGGGGTGTAACATGGGTACGGAGGTACAGCTTTGGGAAGGAGACTCTGATGAAGGCAAGACAAATGCAGGTTGTGGAACATGGGGATTGTGGTCATGCGTCTCTAAAATGAGGCCTCATTCTTCACACTGACCACCTGAGAAGCAGAACAGGGTGTGAGTATGAACTGATATGAATCACAAACTTCATCAGAACCAGCAAACAAAATACTGACTGATTAACTAAAATCATCGATAGTGTCAAAACAGGAATAAAAACCACTGTGATTCCTCAAATAACATAGAAATATTCAGGAAAACCTACTTACTTAAAATCTGAGTACCATTATTAGCCCGCTGGTCCATTGAAATGAGTGGATCACTGGAATTGGGAAGTCGGTCAGCTTCCTTGCTCTTCTGCTTCCTGTATTTACAAATGGACGCGTAGACTGAAACTAAAAGAATGAATCCAATAAAAACTCCAATAAGAGGCCAGAATGTTCTTCTTGGAGGAGCTGTGAAAGGAGGTCAGGATTATAGGTATGTACAGTAGCAGCACATTCTCACAGATCTCTGCATGACAAAACAAGCAGGAAAGAAATAAGATAACTTAATTCCTCATTCCTGGAAAATTCCAGAGCTCACAGATTGGTTCTGTCGAGTGTGACTCAAGCCAGGGGTCAAACTTGGCATCATAATAACTATCAAAGCCAAAATGTTTGTTGGCGTGATTCTTAATTTAATTCTGTTTTAACAGCTTTTGTTCAATGGCAGGTGAGAGCACGTGCCAAGTCATCCAGCACAGACCTCAGGTTTAAATGTCAATGGCTGACTGTGACCGGAGTCCCTGGTGCAGAAGGACAAAAATGCTAGAAGTGAGTCTGAGAGGAAACATGTCATTTCATACCACAGAATGAAAACTGAGAAATAAGAGCATAAGTGGGGCATAAAATGCTGGTTGGAAAGAAGATAAACATCCGGAAGAGAAAAACTGGGTCACAGTGAAGTCTGTGAATAAAACACGCACAACAGTGATCAGTCATCTACACCGAGCAGCTGGGTCCCACATACCAACACAATAGACACATGTCTCTGGATTCAGGGAAACTGGATTCTCATGCAAACTTAAAAGGAGAAAATATCAACATGGTAATAGTACAATCTACTACAGTGCCGCCCCTCCCTACACGCAGAACACGCGCTGTGCGTAGGGCCCCACGATCCATGGGGGGCCCCATTTTCC
>JAODKC010000048.1:16319139-16331649 GCA_026777985.1 Mormyrops attenuatus | reverse complement strand
TTACAAAGCACTGAGGCCTTAAGTCCCAGATTCTCAGACTTTCCACCCTCCAAGTGAGAAACTTCACACCAGGTGTATTAGGTATGTCATTTACTGGAGCTGCCCAGCCCATCCCAATGTGATCCGTGGACACGGTGCAGTTCGCTGATACTGGGTCTCCATGTCTCACCACCACTCTGGGAGGATGGAGCTCAAGACAGCCATCATCAGCAGCTGCGAAAGAAAATGGCAATAATAACAAAGGAGTTATTTAAACAAGTTAATTGATACCATATTTCTCAGCAACACTATTTATAAAAAAATACCAAATCTTGTAAAAACATCAGGATATTTTTTTAACAAAAATTTCAGGAGTAGAAATGCTATATTCCTAAGCTCATGAACAAAACCCAGCTTCTGAGTCCAGCACTTTGGGGGCAGTGTACAGTATGGTTCCGCAGTGAGCCTGTGATCGGACGGCTGGCGGTTCAAATCACATCTTCGGCAGAATAGTCAATTGGGCCCATGAGCAAAGCTTGTAACCTCCTAAAATGCTCCAGGGGCGCCTGATAAGCGGCAGACCCTGTGCTTGAACGCCAAGCATGGCCCTCTTCTGTATTTACACTAAATGGTCAAAAGTATGTGGACACCAGCATCTCCAACGTCTGATTGCAAACCCAAGGGTATCACTGTGAAGTTGGTCGGCCCGGTGCTGCTGTAATAGCCTCTGCTGTTCTGGGAAGCCTTTCCATTAGATGTTGGAACATTGCTGCTGGTATTTGCTGCCGTTCAGGTTAGGGATTGATGGTGGGTGATCGGGTCCCTTTCTGTGAGCTTGTGTGACCGACCACTTTGCACCTGAACTTACTCCCGGACCTTTCAACCTTCACAATCACCTCATTCGCTGCTGACCAGAACAACACTAGCAGGCAAGATGGTACCTTATTGTGGTGTCATGTAGAAAGTCACTAATTTCTTCTGCACAACCACCCATTCTGCTTATAAGGTGTGTAGCAGAAGACTGTGTGCTTACCTATACACCCGTATCAGCAATGGGCCTGGCTTTAATATGGCACTTACTCTAATTAATAGGGGGCATCCACATACTTTTGCCCATACAGTGTGTGTGTGTGTGTGTGTGTGTGTGTCTCAAAGGAGTGAAGATGCGAAAAGAAGCATTTCAATGTGCCAGAAATCATGCAAATAGCAAACAATAGCATTTTAATGTACTTTTTATCTATTTCCATAATATTATGTCATTTGATCAGGCCGCCTGCGAACTGGAAACATAGCACAGTTATCAGGTCAAGTGGAACTTATAAGTCTTTTTATTGTTTTGTATAAAAAGGACTACCTGGGGACTATTGCTCCACCAGAGTTCCATGTGTGTGGAGTTTGCATGTTTTGCCCATGTCGTCATGGGGTTTCCGCTGAGGACTTTGGTTTCCCTCCACAGTCCACAAACATGCTGAGGCTAATTGGAGTTACCAAACTGCCAGTAGGTGTGTGTGTGTGTGTGTGTGTATATATGTGTGTGTGCCTGGAGTGTGAGTGATGGGTTGGAGCCCCATCCTGGGTTGTTCCTTGCCTTACGCCCATAGCCTCCGAGATGGGCTCTGGAAACCCTGCAACCAAGAATAGGACCAGCAGTTTCAGATAATGGATGGATGGATAGACTAACTGGGGACTATTGTTGTAAATCTGTGTTGGGGTAGTAGGGTTAGTAATATTAATGGAGGGGCAGTGGTCAACTTTGGGGCCAAGGTTTGAGTCCTTGCCATGGCTCCATATGTGTGGATCTTGTATGTTCTCCCCTTGTCGTCATGGGGTTCAGTGCTCCAGCAGGGTGCATGAATGAGTGTTGTGTGAATAACTGGTGTGTGACTGTGCCCTGCAATGGGTCTGCACCCCATCCTGGGTTATTCCCTGCCTTGCACCCATAGCTTCCAGGATAGGGCCCAGACCCCTTGCAACAGGACAAGCAGGTACAGAAGACGGATGGATATTAACGGGGAAGTACCGGCCCATTCCACCATGGTATGCTAAAAAGTACTGCTGGGGATCTTTACTGTCTGCTGCCATCAGACACAACACCAGCCATAACATGTCAGGAAGTGACTCATCTTTATAACAAAGAAAATCCGATGCTATCTACTATCTATTTTACCATCAATAATTTATTATTACTCTTATCTGTGAATATTTATTTTGGTAATATTACTATATTGTTTTTTGGAATAATATATGAGTACTGTGCACTTTTCAAATTTGTTTGCACACTCTTTACTTGTATGCACTACGTGTACTGTCTTTTCACTTTGATTGGCACTGTATAAATATGTTCATCTTTGCACTACATTCTCATTGCTGTATTAACCAGATATTCCCCCATAAGATCAATAAAGTAGGGTTACCATAGTTGGTGAGACGAAAAAGAGGACGTGTCCGGGGATGAGAATAATAATGAGTTTTAACATTCACCGACCAGTCAGGTATGAATGAGTTTTCTCTATCCACCCTGTACAATGAAAATATGTGTCCGGGGAAACCTGGACATATGGTAACCTTAGAGTTAACTCTCATTTTACAATCTACAAGTTATTTTCAGCAGAAATTACAAAACACTAAGCTAAAGTTTGTTAAACATCAAGCAAACGGTGCGATTCACTGTTCACACAAAAACAAAAATAAAGTGTCAAACTGCCCATGTTTTCCGGACGTTGATGTCGCTCGTGAGCAGCGTGACACATAGCTATGTGCATATCATCTCATTTTAAATGCAAAAGCCTTACAAACACTGTGTTATGATACTGAGTGGTTGCCGTATATTGGAAATAGGTGCCTTTTCCTTCACTTGGTTCTCCGCTGTAACGTGCAACACTGCCTGGGTCATACAGGTTGCAGCGCTAAACCTGGAAAAACAGCTTATTTTTGAAAAAACGCCCAGACGCGTGAACTGAGGCTCAAAAAGAAGTCGTGTCCAGGGAAACCTGGACGTATGGTAACCCCACAATAAAGTCCATCTTAATCTTACAGGAGAAGAGGTAGGAGATGGTGACCAGAGAGTAAACAGACAAAGTAGAGGAAGACTGATGAGAAAAGAAGTAGTAGGGGACACTCTAACAACTCTCAGCTGAGCAAGGAGCAACTTCCAACGATTATCATGAGAAAAGCTGAGCAAACACTTCAGCCTCATATGTGTCGATCACCATCATTCGTACCAGGAAGACAGAAAACCAGGGCTGGACTGGGATTAAAAATCTGCCTGGACTTTTGGTTCCCCAACGATGAATTGTGCCACCGGTAAAATGCCAGGCTGCCAGTGCAGGCCAGGTACTGTGAATGGTGATTGAAGTGTAAACGTTTGCAACATATTAAAGTAAATAGGAAATACTGTGCCGTCGAGCGGACCGAGGCATCGCAGGAGCAGAGAGACACGGAGACTCGCATGCCGGGGAGAACACGCTCTTTATTAGTACTCCATCGATATCAGGCATCCAACTAGCACCGAACCATGAATTACACACGGTTGTCAGACGCCGAACCGCAAGATGCACACATGGTGGGAGATTTACGTAAGTTAATTACACACGAGGATCGGACAGGGTATGTACACACAAGACACGGGCAAACACACGCGCGACAATAAGGAAATGCAACCATTAACATTAACAGCAACAAAAATACAACAAGGGCTATATGCTAGGATATGCGCCCCGCCGGTGCTACAAAACTTTTACTGTACTGCACTGTACAACATCTTTAGGATACCGTACATTGAATCCCCGTCATCTCTCCGGGGTCTCATGTTCACAGAGGAAGAAAACGCCCCCATATCGATACGGCTGTACAAAACAACCGGGCGCGCCTCAGAGAAACTCAGTATTATTCGGTGTATTCAGCTCTACGGATCGAAATGCGCAGAGCTTTAGTTTGGTTACTGTTGAGTACTACGGAGAAACACAATTCAAATGTAAGTTGGAATGAAAGAGATTTTGAAAGATAGAAGAATCTTGTTCCTTTCCCAGATACCAGTGTAAAATCTGATTGTTCTTCACACGTTTCCAGAACATCTGCCATACCACTTAGGAACTCATAATTGGAGAAAGAAATGCCCTTATTCACGAATATAACGCATGAATTTATCGCATGAATTTGCATATAAAAATATTGGGGAAACAAAGCGGGGAGAGGTAATCGTAGACAGCAGGAGAGGACACTGGAAATCGGAGATATCTCCGAAAGATCGGGATCGTCCTTATTGTTGCTTATTTCCAAATAGCTAACAATTTTAATAAATGGACGTTATACTGGAAGTGTTTACATTACAGCAGAAATTTACAGAAATCTACTATTTAAGGTATTTTAATACATTAAATTAAATTAGTCATACACAAAATGTTCCTAGATATATAAAATATTTACCGCTAACAAAAAAAAAATAGTTTCGCTGTCGTTTCAGAAGTCTCTGTACAAATGTTATCGGAACTAGAGTCTTTTTATTTAATCGAACACGCAAATTAGACATATATTTACGAAAAGCTGCATTTAATGTAAGACTTTCACTTTCTGAACGCTCCGCCATGCCGCAATCAGGTCAGGTTGGAAGCATGCCGGAGTAAATAAAATAAATTAGTTGCTATAAAGAACATAAAAGATTTGCAATGGCTGATCCCCGGACCCACAGAAGCCCCGACCAAAGTCCTACCTGTGAAGGCGCAGATAGCGGCGACAAGGACGAGTCTGCGAGCGGCGACTGCGGGCCATCTTTCCCACTCCATCGCCATTAAAGCGCTGCTCCCTCTCAGCGATCACGAAACCCCTGAGCTGACGAAGGGATCTAGGGAGTGGCGTGACATGGCGTGCATTCATTATACTTCTTTTCGCGGCTTATGTGGTGTCAAAGCGTGCATCAACGACTTCCTTCCACAAAAACCGCTCGTATTTGAACTGAAGCGATCGCAAGGGTGTCGATTTTGGTATGAACTATCGGGACTAATATTGTGGGAATGCCAGGAGTGTTTAGAGGGGCGGGATTTTCACGGCTGATTTGATCAACACCAGTGTTAAAACCAAACTTATACGATCTTGAGTGGTTGTAGTTTGTTTATTTTTTCCTCAAATGGATAAATTTGCATATCTGGTCCACAGCATGACATTCTCCAGGGTATTTGGTGAGGCATGTCCAAAAGCTTGATGGTCTGTCCTTCTGAACTAATTAGCTGATCAAGTGGAATCCCCCAAAGGCTCACCTTTCACACTGACTGACTCGCAGTCAGGAATAACTGCGGATGTGTGCAATTTGCTGGATGTGTACTAAAAATGTTAACGTGTAAAATGTAACAATGCGCGAGCCCTTATATATAGGAAATGGTTAGAGAGAATTTTGACAAGGCTAGTTTCATTTCCTGAATATGGTTTGTTGCAGGTCATAAAACTCTTTGACTCTTTTGCGAGAACAATTGCACCGTTTTGGAAAAAGTTCCTTCATGTTATCAGTAGATGTCAATGTTGTCTGCTAGTGACCTTTTTGATGAACTTTTTCATAAATTTTCTGTCTTCTGTCCTTTATTTTAAGGCTCTCTGTGGCATGTCAGTTGTTGTGATGGTTGAACCTGTCCATCCTTATGGACAACTTGTTTTGTATTAACAATTAAAGGATTGGTTAAAAAGAAAATCACATCATATATTTATAAAATATTACAAAAAGATTCAGAGGACAAGAAGAATGGGAACTAGAGATGAATACTATCGTTAAAGATGAAGATTGGACTCATTCATGTAAAGAAGGACACAGAATAACAAACAGTCCTACATGGAGGGAATTTGATTGGAAAGTTAAGATGAGATACTTTAAGACTCCCCTTCTCACCTCTAAGTTTGGTAACACCTCTAATCAATGTTGGAGGGGCTGTGACCTGGTAGGATACCACACCCACATTTTTTGGGATTGTCCAATACTGTTAGAATACTGGCAAAATATACAGGAAGAAATTAAAAAATGTTTGAACATAGAATTACTCCTTGAACCAGGCTAATTTCATATTAGGAATCACACCACATAATACAGTGGATGAAAATAAGGTTTTACTATTGAGTGTCCTTCTTTTAATTGCCAGGAAGATGATAACGGTCTCCTGGCTAAAACCGCAGCCCCCCATGATAGCACAATGGAAACAAAGAGTAAAGGAAGTGTATAACATGGAATTTAATCGCAAAATTATTACTGAGAACGGAGTATTTATTGACTAAATGGCTTCCAATATATAATTTTCTTTTTCAGCAGATGTATGACACTTAGGAAAGGATAGGGTTGAATAGAGACTTCCATGTGTATCTTGGTGGCCTATAGTCTGATTTCATTGTTTATACTTTTTGAATGTTGGCAGACTTAGTTGACTGACAGTGTTATTCAAATATGGTTTTCACACTGAAGGTGGTAGTGCCCAACCCATTCTGGTTGTATGATTATATGGATGGAACGACGTACACGGACTGGACTGTATGTATATATATTAATGTGCGAACCGCAGACTGGCCAGAGAAATATTTTTGTATTTTTGTAGTTTTGTTGGACATTTCACTGCTAATGCACTGTAAAAATATCTATGTTAAACTTTAAAAAAGAGAAGTAAAAAAAAATGAAAGTGTTCACCTTGCTGTTGGCCATCCTCTTCCTCTTATACCTTGAATCGTTCAAAAGCACTAGGTTCTCTCATGACCTTCTCAAAATGAGATCCATGTAGTCAGTGGTGCTTCAAGTGAAGTTGCAGGTTTGATCTGATAAAAATTCTCTACAAAATTCCAAATAATAACATTACATTTTAGGACAAAACCAGGGATTGTAATCACAGATAAAACAAGTTGGTCCAAGCATAGACCTTGTGATATAAACCATGCAACACAAAACATACAACATAGACTATCGAACACAGACTGTCTAACGTAGACTGTCGAGATTTGTGATGTACTCCTTTACATCCAGGGTGCCTGTCAAATGATATGGAGTCATCCAGATTAACATGCTTCTATGAACTTTAATCCCCCAGAGAGTAGATTTGCCTACATCCTCTAACTGTCGGGATTAGTCCCTGTCCTACTCCTTTTGTTACGTCAGTTCCCCTAGTGGCCAGCAGATGTTTCTGGTTATCCCTGTGTCTTTAGCTCCTAGCATGTTCTCCCGGCTGCTGAGGGGCTTAATGGGCTGAGTGGGTGGCTGCAGTTCATATTTCCCATTAACTACCGTGGGTTCAAGTCTGGCCAGAGTTCATCACTGCCTGAGGCCAATTCCACAGCAACTATGCCACCTGTTGATAGGAACTCACAAAATGAGAAGAAATAGCAGCACCTGGCGCTCACACCCCAAAGTACTGAAGTAACAAAAAATTACTCCTTTTGGTTTGGCACTTATGTACTGGAACTTTTGGTACTGGTACTCAACTGGAAATCAATGGAAAAAGGAAAGTACCAAAGGTACCAAAAGTATGGTGTCTGGTGCGGTGGAAAAGAGCTCTGATTATGCTAGCCTATATCAAGACCACAGCCCACTGAGCAAACCCCTACCATTCTATTAATATTAATGTCATCATCCTGTTTTTACTGCACCATTACAATTGCTATCAGTGTTAGTAACACACTATTGTTTCTAGTGTTATACTGTCACTATTGTGTACTATTAATATATATTACCATATGCAAAAGGGCAATCTGTCACTGTATACCTTTACATTTCTATACTTCTATACTTTACCTTTTAAGGTACAGAAATGGACTCTAAGGAACATCCCGGAGGTACAAACAGGATCAATGTATCATCAATGGTACAGAAATGTTCAGAGTCCATTTCTGTACCTTAAAAGGTACAATTACCTACAGCTAAGGGTACAATTGGCAGACCCTTGAGGGTACAGCCCCAGTGACAAGCAAAGGTACAAATTTTTACCCTTTTTTCTGAGAGTGTAGAATGAATGCACATTATGTATTTTTTAAATTTAACATTAAATATCACCAAGGGAATTGCAGATTGGACATTTTGCTGTACGTGATAACTCTAATACGGTGACAAATGCATTCTGCTCTGTTCCACAGTGTCTCCCTAACTGTTCCCAGAGTATGTGGCATGTATGTACATGCTTGACATCATCACACAGGCTGACTATGAGGTGATGGCATGAGCTGCATGTGGGCAGCGTGGCAGGGTGTGGCTCCTTGGTTCTCCATCCCAAACAGCCTCACAGGACAAAGCTGGCAAACAGCAGCACTGTTCAGCCACGGGGCTCCTGGGAAGATCTGTTTCCCATTACCTGAAATCTGCCTTGGAGGACTGAGTGTGTGACTGGATGGTATTTCCCAGCTCTCATAATTCTGTGATCTGGCAGCTCTTCTTTAAAATGGCTGTCTTTGGGACTGGTTTTGTTATCCCCACCTAATGAATCCAGTGCTCTCATAAGCTCCCCTACACCTCCTCCAATCCCTGTGTTTGGACGAGTTTCCTCCCGCAGTGTGTTACTGTATACGTAAGCTGCAATGGACTGGCATGCCGCCCGTGATTTCCCCTGCATCGTCCCCAACCTGGGGGTCTGCTGCCCTCTGGTGGCCTGTAGAGCAGTTGCAGGGGTCCACAAAAACATTGTACATGTACACAGTGTCGGTATGAGCATCTGGTTTATGTCACCCCCTGCCCCCCAAACAAGTAACGGTCTGGTGGCCCAGGTCAATTTTCATTTGAGGGGGGGGCCTCCTTCAAGAAAGGTTGAACAATACTGCTCTAATGGATAATGGAAATGGCCAGACTACATTGCTGACTAAACAATACTGGTGTCACAGATTACTGAGCACTGCTGTGAGATTTTCCTAGACATGTGAAAAGTTCAAGGATGAGATGTGTGGGATTTTTTTCAAGAAGCAAATCCACAAAATGTTTCTTGTGCTCTCCTGGATGATCTGTTGAGTCCCTAAGTCATGGGAAATCAATCCAGAAAATTCTACCACTCGCATTTTAAATAGAACTGGATGTATTAGCAGCAGTGGGGCAGGCAGCCAGAAAGGCCCCACCCTCCCAGAGATCAAATCAGAACATAAATCTGTTAGTATTATAACACCAATGCACTGGATCAGTCACGCAGCCTAAGTAATTTGAGTCAGGCTTCCTGTGATTCACCTTCTTATTACACTGGACTTTTGTTAATAAAAGCTATAAAGTCATAGCTCCAGTAATGGTGGAAGGGAGGACTGCTCTACAGAGGTAAAGTCTATAGGTTAGTCATCCAAGTGTCATGTTGCCCATGAGATTCACATTTTTTAGCCCATGATGTCATTTCATGGCCATGAGATGCAAATGTCACACGCTGTCAAGCACCCAAACTAAACAAAGGCAAAATGCCCCCCCACCCCCCAGTGGTCTGCAAGCTTCACCGCCAGAAAAATATGCCAGTTATATGCGCCACAAAGGAGACCCCGCCTTTTTTTGATAGCTGACCGCTTTCCTCAAATTGTACTGATTTTTTTCCCCATCACCCACCTCAACGTTTTCACTGCAGTTAGGATGACGTCTGCTACCCCGTATAGCCCGACGACTCCCATCACACAGGCACGACGCAAATCAAGTGGCAAAGAAAGCCTGGAGCAAAACAAGTGAACAACCACGCCCCAGTCGGAAACTGAAGAGCAGATTTCCAAAATTCTGAGAAAAGTTTATTAGAAAATTACAGTGGAATTAGTGAGCTTTGGGAATTTAAACGTTCTTTGAGGAATTACTTGAACACTGAGGTAGTGTTGATTCCCTATACTGTAACATATAATGAGGAAGCCTGACTTTAGATAACAGATGGTCTTATCGCAAAAACAACAAAAACAATGGATTAGAGTTTTACGATGACACCAGGAAGAGACTGACAAACACACAACAGCTTAAACACCCTCCCCACATCCTTCCTCCCTAGGTCTTTTCCTTAATAGGATTTCCATAAAGCCCTTAAAAACTTTGTTTCTAGCAAATGTGTGTCAAAAGTACCATTAAATGGGAGGTTTTGTTATTGCTTGACTTGGTACACACTCATGCCATTGTTAAATTGAAAACTTCATTCACTTACTGTCACACAAACAGTTCAAAATGTTAGTGTCCAATCTAGATCACAGGGTGACATCCAGGGATGCCGTTGGACTCTTACTAAAATAAAGAACATTAATGCTGAATAAGGGGAGCATCAGGGGACCCAAACGAATTAAAGGATTAATGAAAAACATTTATATTTATTTTTACAAAAATAGCACACATTCTTTTAGATTGTTACAAATCCATTTTTACAAATTCTGACTAAAATGGTCAAATTGCATACGTTTTGCAAACTTGAATACTTTTTGGTTGTGGTCTGTGTAACATCTGTCTGTAGGTCTTTGCTAGAAAATATACAGGTAGACAGACAGTAGCTTATTTGAATCTGCAGTGATAATACAGCTGGACAAGTTAACGGTTCACACCCAGAAGGTGAGCTGGAACTGGCAATGACCCGATTTACAAAATGGAAGGAAATCATTTAGGCCAGGTGGGGCGGGAGCGGGACCCTGACCAGAAAGGGACATCCATTACAAATGTGCAACCATATGCAGTGTCGATATAATGAAAGGCGCTATATCTAGCGGACGCATACACCTCCTGGGACTTTTCAAGTATCACTGGAACAGTTAGTGCATAACATGGGATTTTACACTATAGGCAGTTTACCTCCAAGTCTTAGCAAGTTTTCTGAAATGTAGACTGTAGGCTGGACCATATGAGAAGGACATGAGTAAAGAAAAAGCCTGGGGGGGGGGCGAATTACACACTTTGTACAATCCTTCATAAAATTGTGCAGTTTTAAAATAAAATATACTCTCCAAGCTGTGGAATTTGCAAACGTAGTGGGTAAGTGTACCGTGCCCAGGCTGTGCACTTCACTTCACTACTGCTTGCTCTCCCTTGTGTTTTAAGTTGTTACATGAGAATAAAAAGGTAACTATTAAAAACTAAGGCGATGTGAACAGGCCCCGGCTCCAAAGTGACATCCCTGGGTTATCCCTAGGACAGGAAAGAGTTTGCCAGTGGGACAATAAGCAAACGGGGTCCGGAGAGGAGCAGGTCTCTCTCAGGAGGAACAGACCATAGGCTGCTGTTTCAGACCCAGTGCACTGTATCAGTGAGGTCCTGTGTAGTCTGTCATAGATCCGTGGAGCACAATCCACCTGAAGTGAAACAGGACATGCCAGCTTGGACGCCTTAAACACAGATTTTATCCTCTGGCAGCCTGGTCATCGGTAAGCTGTTATCTTTGCCATTCTGGGCCACGTTGCCATTCTGGGTGCAAAGCTTGACGCTCTTCAGGTTGTAGTGGCCCATCTTCTTGTTTTTATAGTAGATGGAGTAGATTACACAGAATGCCAAGGAGATGCCCAGCACCAACACAACCAAAATCCCAGCAATGAGCGGCACGTAGTTCTCTGCATTAGACAAAAAACAACACAATGGGAACAGCCATTATTAGGTCACCTACGGGTGAAGGTGAGGGCAAGACAGAACATGCAGAGCTTGGCGATCCAGTGTCATTCTTAAGGAGAAAGACTTATTAATTTATAATTATCATTTAATATATAGTCATTTGAAAACCAAATGTCAAAAAAAGTTTAAGGCTCTGTCTTTGCGTAGAAGGTTGCTCATAAAAACTGATATTACAATATGAAAATGAAAAGTAATGCAATAAAAAGTAACAATAGTTTCATCTGTTCTGCCGAAAGTTACAAGTATTATGTTGGAAGGCTAGAAGGACACAACTTAGGCTCTCAAAGCAATTTCACCACCGGCTCATGTAATTCATTGAATTAGTTAAATAATCTGATGAGGCATTTATTAGCCAAACACCATATGGTAATGGTCAAGTCAGCATATATGTGGGTATATTGGATGGTTTGACAGACATAATGTGATAGTTTTACAACATGTAGATAATTTAAAAATAAATTTTCTTTGACCAAGACTTTTCAACAGTGCAGTATATACAGTGCAAAACAAAAAGGGAAAGAACTTAGTAAAGACTACTCTGTGCCTGAAATTACCTCTAAAAGCAAAGTTCATACCCAAAGAACTGCAGTCCATCAATGTTCACCAGTTACAAACAAGTCATTTTATTAGTGCTAATTAACAATTATTAATTTTGAGAGGAAAACGAAAGTTAACTCCAGTTTGGATTATACACTACAGAATATAGTGGAGAATTATGGTGAATATTCAGCAAATATCTAGTTATTTTAATGAAAATCTTAATTTAAAATCTGAGATACATTGCAAAGACTGCAAGCGAAGCAGGTGAAAGAGGAAGAGGAGGCAGAGAGGAAGGAAGTGATGACAGGTATTTATGCAAGTGTAATACCTGTAAAAATCACCCGCACTGTTTCTTCATGGATCCCTACAGAGTTACTTGCACTGCAGGTATAATTTCCCTCATCATCTGTCTCGGAGATGGTGTAAATGCCGTCCTGTGTTGGTAATCGCCGGCCATT
>JAODKC010000048.1:16300617-16313147 GCA_026777985.1 Mormyrops attenuatus | reverse complement strand
CCGTGGACACGGTGCAGTTCACTGATACTGGGTCTCCATGTCTCACCACCACTCTGGGAGGATGGAGCTCAAGACAGCCATCATCAGCAGCTGCCAAAACAAAAAAGCCATAATGAGCTGGAGGCAAAGGGTGCTCTATCATAGCGCTCCCTATAATAAATGGGCACAATTGTACATAATGATGTTCAATTTTGCCAACACTCTTTCTGGTTGCCTCCTGTTGGTCCTGTGATGGAGCTGGCCTTCCTGTGCAACACTCTCAGAAAAAAGCATAAAAATGTATACCTGTATTTGTCAAGGGCTGCACCCTTGCAATTGTACCTTTTAAGGTACAGATATGGACTCTGAGGAGCATTAATGTACCAACAATGCCACAGAAATGTTCCTCATAGTCCATTTCTGTACCTTAAAAGGTACAAATACCTACAGCTAAGGGTAAAATTGGCAGACTCTTGAAGGTACAAACCCAGTGACAAGCAAAAGTACAAATTTGACCCTATTTTCTGAGAGTGAAGGGTTCATTCCTACCTTTTGCCATCAAGCACTACGTCTCCCTCCAACATGCCACAACACGTCAGGAGGCAACTTTGCAACAGTAAAAGTCCAATGCTGTCTGTTTTTTATACTAATTTATTATTATCTTATGGAATATATTATTCTGTTTTTCAGGATTTTGTTTGTGCACTGTGTACTTTTTAATTTCTCTGAACCCCATTTACTTTGTTTACCCTATGTGTATCGCCCTTGCTCCTTGTCTGTTTTGCACTTTATGTATGTTATTCTGTGTTCCACATTCCTTGCTGCCGTTTGCACAAGAATTTCTCCTTGAGATCAGTACAGCTAATCTGATCTGATTAATTGATACTAGCTCTCTATTCCTCACTGGCAAATATACAGCCGAAAAGGGCAGAAAATGTCATTTCAAATCGTACATGATCTCTGCTACTAGGCTTCCACGCGTTTTCCACATGGCTTACTGTCTATCAAATATACAATGACCTTGCTATGGAAAGATGTCATACAGTCTTTAATCGATATTAACTTCTATTAAGGATTTTTGTCATGCCCTACACCAGGGCCAAGCTTATCCCCAAAACGCCGGTGTATGTGCAGGTTTTTGGGATAACCTGTAGGTCAGCTGTTCAAACCCAGGCGTGAGGACTCTTCAGCCAACCAATCCTCTAATTAGTAATCTAGTAATTAGTAGTCTCATGAGGAGGGAGATTATTGGTTACATAATAATAATTATAATGTGTAATTTCGACTATCAAGGTTATTTGTATGTTTGCTTTTTTCTTTATTAATTAGTTATCCCCACCTACCCCCTCTTTGGAGGACAGCTTTATTATAATGTACAGCAGGAATTCAATACATTAAGTCAAGTCAACGTAATTTAAACGTCTCTGTGTGACATGACAGTGGGGGGTGCAATAGGAATGTGGTCAAATAAGTTCTCCGTCCTCAATTTCAGAAAAATGAACAGAAATGACTAATTGATAAGACTCTTGTTTATTTTTAAGAGTTTCATCTCAGCCTGCAAGTTCATCTGTAAGTTACTCACATAAAACAATGAGGCGTGTTTTTCAGACCTAGTTAAGGAAATCCGATAGTCGAATTCCACAACAGTACTCTGTGGGGTGGGGGGACGACAATGGGAGTCATTCAAACGCCGCTGACCTTTTAGTTCAGTGGTAGGGCCGTTTTTAAATATACCTCCCTGAAAATATGTACACAGTGTATTATCACACCAGTTACGAAATCTCGTGTAGCTCTAAGTCACTGAAATCTTACTGTTTGTAATTTTTTGTTTGAAACTTGACTAATAGATTAGTAAAACGGAGAATGCACATAAGAAAAACTTCTTCGAAGCAACAGACGCTTAAATCTTACCGCCGCTGAAAGACAGATATTCTGTCAGAGTGGCAAGAGGCAAAATTTCAGGAAAAAAAAACACACACACACAACTTACCAGCCAGGAAAATGATAAGAATGATAAGTAACAGCCAAGTTGGTGTTGTTTCAAACATCACGTAAATTATATTCCGGAAAGTACGTAAGTGAAGCGGTCAGCCTGTGATCTCGCCTCTACTGAAATGTAGGGGTTTCTTATCCTTAATAGCATGGAGTGGGAGGTAAGGACTAGAGTGACAGCTCGCTAAACATATCCCTCAGCCCCCTTCCTATTAATAAGAGTGGGAGTTCTGTGATGTGCACTCCAGTAAATTCTCGGGCATTCTTAATGCTCCAGTTACAAATTTTACACTATCCCGAAGTGCTCAATTGAATAATGCAAAAAAAAAAGAAGTTTGCGACTTATCGTGGTCCGATATTTATATGCAGGGAACTGTATAAGTGCATCGGCTCATGCCAGCACGTGGGTCCGGTCTTTAGGCTCCGTCGCAGGGCTGCATGTCCGGCTGACCTAATCCGGTTCAGATCCCCGAGCGCAAAGCAGCAAGATGGCAAAAACAATAGTTCAGTTATCGTGCTGAAAAACTGATCTCATAAAAGTTAGAAGTAGAGTCAATCAGGTGCCGTGCTGGGACAGTCCTGGTTATCCGGTGGGATAATGGGAGATCATAACCTTCAGTCGATGCAAAGCACAGGGTGAACGCCAATAAGCACAGCGAACAGCGGAGGAGCTAATACGCGGTTCCACATGCGACATGTGGGTGACAGTGCTTCAGAAACAGCTCATTGTGCGTTCTCCACCCTGATGATGGAGTTTCGACCGAAAAAAAACACTGGGGTGTGTCAAACAACCACAGGGTGAACCTAATTTATTAAAAGTTTTGTCAGAACCAGCCCTGGAACCAGTCAGTTTTCTTCGAATAGTGTTTTTTAAATACCTTGTCAGTTACACGATAATGCAGTATAACTTTAGTGGATAATACTGTAGGCTGTCGATGTGATGGTTGTGGATTTAAATAGCACGCCTGCTCTTTGGGTGTCATGCTTGTATGTTCTACCCATGGCGCATTTCTGTTAAGTAAAATAAAATTAAAAAAAACATGGCAAATGGTGTGTGTAATTCACCCATTGTGTGGGCACGCTGTGATCAACTAGCATTCTGTACAGGCTGGTCCCCTCCTGTGGGTGCTGCCCACATCCTGAAGTGGATCCATCTTCTCCACTGAACATCCTCTCTGCTTCTGTCAGGAAATGACTCAGTTAATGTATTCCCGGTGAATTCCTCTGGTTTTCACCTTTGAAGACCGGCGTAGCATTCTAGAAACCACGTGACATTTTCATAAAGGATAATAAAGGATGGGATAACGGCCGCAGAAGAGAAGAGTTGAGCAGCTAGGCGATGTGTTGAATCTTGGCTTTATGATTTTCAGCCATTAAGCAAAATACCTTGTTACGTGGTCCGTAATAAGCAGGGCCACCATCACTATGCCAATATTTGTAAAGGTGACTGAAGACATTAGACCGCAATATAGGCTAACTAGTAGAACACAAAAGTTGAGATGAGCTAGGAAAACGTTAATTAAGTATGAAGGTTCTTTGAGGTTTCATTGTCGCATAACACTGTGCATTGAATTCTTACTAATCTGCATGCGGTAGACAAAGCAAAAAAAAACAATAAATAACAAATAACAGAAAATAACACCAACAAACACTTAGCATGTATACATGCGGGAGGTGACAAAGTCTCTCTAGGATAATGTTAATGGCAAGACACTCAAAAAATCCTTATGATATGTGCTTGCTTTTAGAAGAAATAGCGAGGGCAGGAGAAAGGTTTTAAGGAAGAGATAAGTAACAATGTCTTGTCCTAACAGACACCCACAAAAGTGTAACATCAGATGAAATCCCACATGCGGTGTTATAAGCTGATATGCACTGTCTGACGCAAGGCAAAAACATTAAAATGCATATACACAAATACTTACACACAGGCTCTCTCTCTCTCTTTCTCTCTCATGTACTTGGGTAATTCAAGAGAGAATGTTTTTCTCTGTGGGGGAGACCACATCCCATAGAAAGAAACATTCTTTTCCTATCTAGCCAAAGCTTTATCTTAACTAGGTCCTCATATCCTAGCAACAGTGTATCTTAGCAACAAGGTCAAGGGCAATGAATGACCTGCCTAACATATTTTGGATATTCACCCCCCCCACCACCACCACCACCACCCACCCAACCGGTGGTCTGCCGGACCGGATTTAAGGAAAAAAGACACAGCGAGGTGGGTGTGTTTGTGGGTGTGTTTGCTGTTTCAAGCTGTGCTTTGCTTGGAGTGCTGAGTGCATTAAATAGGTAGAAAAGCAATACAATATGTATGCTGCATACAAGCAACAGAGCAGCAGGGCAAACCAGCTGTGAGCTGGAACTAAATTCAGTATGAAACAGAAAACAAAATTGCGAATTGACTAATCTGGTGTTGAGCAAGAGACCACACGCTGGACCCTGAACCATAACAGCCCGAGAACAGACAATCTCAGCCAAGTACGAAGTACGAAGTTCAGCTGCTCGTAGATGGAAGCGGATTTAGGAAACCATGGCAACGCAGATCAGTTCTGGGGTCACTGTAATATAGGGGGCAGTAATACCCCCCACATCTTCACATTTCATCTCAGCATGAATCATTCACGAGGATTAAAATAGTTCCTCCTTCATTTGCCAAAAGCGAATGACCCAAAAAAGCTGTGAGGCTAGCTTGGAAAGTGACACAAAGTCAGCCTAATTTTCCATTCAACCAGTTACTTGATGTGAGGTCAAAAGAAGCCTGAAGCCCATCTGAGGAAGCAGAGAGCACATTGCATCCTGGAGAGGACACCAGCTATCTCTCAGATGAACAGGGAACATTGCAGAAAACTCAGAGACAACAATTCAACTAAACCAGAATAAGCCACTCGAATGTGTTGATTATACAACGGACTGAGAAGGTGCAGGAATGTAGCCCACGCTGAGTCAGGTGTGAGCTCACCATTTCACCAGAACCCACATTGTGTTCTGTAGAGAAAAGGCAATAGAAAAGTCTTTAGAAATTAGTGATCAGTGTTGACACACCACACAACAATGTGTCCTCTGCATTTAACCCATAGGTGACAACGTGACATAGTAGGGGGCAGCTAATTCAGCACCCAGGGAGTAGTGTTTAGGGGGCGGTACCTTGCACAGCGTACCTCAGTGGTGCTTTGCTGGTCAGGGATTCAAACCTGCACTCTTTCAATTGCAAGTGCGCTTCCCTAACCATTAAGCCACCACTGCCATTCACTGCCATATATGACATTCATTCATTTAAGATAACACTGTAAGATCTGTTGAAATTGGTTTTTGCAATCAAATTATTAACATCAATAAATCACTACAGTTGATATATTACATTGGGATGTATCCACTCATAAGACCTATAAGCATTAGATGTAACAGTATTCTATATTATTGCTAAATTTTGGTGAAACAATTACCAATTCCTGAACATAATGAAATTTTTTTAGGTGGATTTAACTTCAGTTTCACAAACAAATATAGCAATAAATAAATACTGGAAATTCACCCTAAGGAGAAAATTGTTAAGACTAAAGCTAAAGACTAATGTGAAATCTGGCTATATTATACAGGAAAAGTATTTCCCGTGTCCCCTGGCAAGAGCATGCTTAAATTGTATGAGTCTTGCAGCATTTAAAGTGTAAATATCCCGCTAGCACTGTGGATTACTTTCAATGTTAGGATTGTTTACCTATCACACAGTCGGAGGACAGAATTAGTGTCCTGGAGGCATGCATTGACATTCCTCTTAGGTATTAGGCTAAGGACTTGGTCAGCTCAGCTCCCTCTGATTATACAGACTCCACTGTGAACCCACCTGGCCCCATGAAGTGGTCGGTAGTGACAGAATAGGCCTCCCATGCACCAATCACCAATAACACACTACCAATCACCATAATCAGCTTTTCACCGTTAACCTTCTTAATTGTACCCCTTAATTTGGATAAGGTGCTCGTCAGTGGTGATCTGACAATCAGGAATGTCAAAAATCCCCCCCCCACCCCCACGGTAAGTTAGCGCTTTCCATAAAAATGCCTCCCCAGGGCCAGGGGCTGTAATATGAAGAGTGAACTGGATTCTCCTTCCAGCATGGAAATCTACACCTTGGCTGTTTGAGTTGGAACTGGTATACTTTCAACAATCCCTGATGTTAAACAACATATTCAATGTTGATGTGTAAAAGTTCCTTTCCACTTCTCTATAAAGGTGATGTGCACTAAACTACTGTGTAAGTCATAGTTTTTATTAACATCTGGGATGATTGTCGGACCCTGCCTGGTTTTTATTAGATGGCTGGTCCTCATCCTAACTGGAGGGGCTCTTTAGTATTGTCAGCGAACGTGGCAACAAACCACCGACCCTGACTATTCAGACCAGCACCCAGGCTGTTCTTCAACTGTTGATCTCCTTAAAATGCAGAAAGCCAACATGTTTGCCCTCCCTCCTAAGTCACTAAACACAACCCTCCATACAATGACACTAAATGAACTTTTTATTTGCTTATTTCAAGGTCTTTTTTTAATCAACAAGCACCATCACCATTACTTTTTACCATAACTTGCGACAAATTTGCTGTCGATGTATGGATGGATGAAACTTTGGTAGAAAAGAAAAACATATTAATTACCACAGTGTGAAGAAATTCAAGGGCACAGGAGTTTACGCCCATCCTTCTTTCTTCCAACAATGATCAAATTATTTGGAGCTTTTCTCATGATGGTTGCGAAATTTGTACGTTTTATGTTAAACAAGATGGAATACATCTGTTTAATCAACTGGTGAGTTCCGGTTAGACCTGCCTGGATTGAGGGCTGGCAGGTCGGCTTCTGGCTGCAGAAGAGTCATTGGTGCCAAAAATTGCAAGCAGGAAGGAATATTTCTCACAAACAGAAAGAATCGGCCAAGTCTTCCTAGGTGAACATCTGTAAATCAGAAAATCAGTCCTTTGAAACCAGTGTGTGGTTTAGGTTCTACGTCTAACCTGACGCAGCACTATATAGGTTTGTCATGGAGATCACCCCCACCCCCCCACTGAATCCTGTGAGGAGCAATGATGGCTAAAGCGGCCTGCCATCTGAGTCACCTGCTCAAAGAGATGGGTATACCCCCCCCCCACACACATACACACAGAGTGTGGATTAATGCATTCTACTTAATTTCCTGTTGGAAACCCACGGGTTGGAATTTCCTGACTGAAGAAAGAGGATCCACTTCCTGTTTTTTTTTAAACATTTACTGTTTTTAACATTTACTAAGCAGAGACTTGTCCAAAACAACATATGGGTAAGAAAAGTTGGGGGTCAGAGAGCAGGCCGAGCCATTATCCAACACCCCTGGAACAGCTTTGCTCAAGGGCCCAGTGCCAAAGGATGAGAACACACAACCTACCAAGTGGAAGCATGGACCCACATAACCCACAGAGCTGCATGCCGCCTCATTCCTCATCAAGGAAGAGTACGTACACACACTTGGTTTTATGATCGACACTTTGTCAATTAGCAAGCTTCGGCTCATCTGATTTATTGCAACCTTCAGACATTTCCTAGGGTTTTTTAAAGCTTTTTTTGAATGCAGAGATAAAAAGTCAAAAGATTAGGGAGGTGTGTCTGTTTCAGTTGAACTGCAGCTTTAACCCTGCGTATTCCAGGAATATCTTTGCACCAAAATCAAAGACTGATGTTCTGCAAAACCTTCACAGCTGTTAAAAGGCAAAAAACCAAACCAAAACAAAACAAAAAAGCAGCGATGGACCGGAAAGACTTTTCAAGTGTCGGGAAGGTTGACAAAGAGGCTTCAAGAGAGCCCTTTTGTGTGGGAGAACAATGGAGTGGATAGGGAGGAAGGAGAAGATACTAGTAAATGTGAATGATTTCAGCGTGGCCTTCAGTCTGTGGTGACTCCATTCTTTTCTAATGCCACGTGTGTTGAATTCCTTATTCTTTGTGCCTCAGCTGCACATAAATTTAAAGATATTACCCACAGCTTCTAGGTCATAAAGAGATCAGAACATGCATTCTGACTTTGGTGTGGGTTTTGTGGCTCTCTATTTGCCCAAGAAACCTCTGAAATCCCTGATGTCTGTAGCAAAAAAACCCAAGAACCAGTAACTACACTACACTATATTTGCTTTTGTTGTTGTTGTTGTCATTAAAAATGCTCTTGAACAATTTGACATCAATTTGTGGCATATCTTTGGCAACTGAAATGAACCAAGATCACAAAAGACTATCATGTCCTAGTAAAGGAAAAAGATAAGCATTCTCTTTTCCTCACTAGATCATCTCTTCAAGGATACATTTTTGTTGCCTGTAACCTTGTTTTGAAATATGATTTGTCACCCAACCAAGGACAATAGGTGTCTTTCCCTCATACACACACATGGAATAATGCCCCCAGGCAATTATGTATCTCCCACATAAAATCCCCCCCAGAACAATTTAATTAAAACTAAAAATAGATTTCTAAGAAATAAATTTTCCTTTGGATGGCAGACAGTATTATCACAAAGAACCACAAAGTCCTCTGGCATGTTGGTATAATGGAATCGGTATAGTTTAGACACCACCTGTTATCTTCATTAGAGCCCTTAGCAATAATTTTCCCGTACTTTTTGTGACAAGGACTTAGGGACATCACAAACTATGATCTTGAGGAAGGTGCCACAATTAGGTCACAAACATGTGTCTCACTCAGGGCAACCAAATCCTGGCTGGGCATCACATGGAAGACATCAGAAATGATGGCAATGCAAACTTGTACTGTGACTGTGAAACAAGTGCTCTGCCCCAAAACCATTACATCATCTGAGTGTGAATCACTCTGATAGATTACTATTGTCCCTCCTCTATCATCCAATCCCATAAACCCAGAAGAAGAAAGCGATCTGGCCGTGGACCTGACACTCAGTGGAGGCCAGCTGGCAGAGATCAGGTCCAGCTAGACAGAGAGGCTTTGTACACTGCGTTACTGTGTTCAAAAGCACTGGCAGATTTTAATAGGTCAATAGAATGCAATTAAACAACAACATCACACAAACTGAACTGTTCAGTTTTATGACATATGTCCTATCAACCTCTCCCCCAACTTACCTCAAAAGGAAATTAAGGAAATTGAAAATAAATGACCTTTATTAAGAGGTTACACCCTGCTTTGTTTTTTTTTTTTTAGAGCTAGTCCAATTTTTTTTTATTAAACAGGATGCGAGACTGGAACCACAATAACATGCTGTTGTAATAAATCACATCATTGCTTCTGAAGTGCCAGATAAATTGCCTAAATCTGCAGTCAGACCCCAAGCTTCACTCTCAACTGAATATGTGTTTGTGTCTCAAAGGAGAGCATGATGGGATATGTGAAAAGAAGCCGTCCACTGTACCTGTACAAGTAAAGGATCATTTCATTTTCATTTCCAAAACTTATAAAATGCGACTCTAAATATACTAACCTTGTCTGGTCATTTGTGCATGCGTATACACATTGTAAAGTTGAGTCATAGTCATTACATGGTGAGTACTGGTTTTCAGAAGCCAATTTGAATGAGCAGGTCATTGCCTGCTCTTAACTATATGAGCAGTAAGCTCCTCTAGGCTCAAATTAAGTCTCCTTCTCCCTTCTTCTACTCAAGGTGGCTCTAGAGACACACAGAGAAATTTAATATCTGGTTTCATTGAAACAAATATTTGGTCTTCATCCAATGACCACCTCACAGTTTAAGCGGACTTCCTAAGGCCCACACTGAAGCAGCAGCACTGGATTCGCCTGACCTTGGCAGCAGGCGGTAATTCCTAGTGTCCATAGTATCACTGCACTGCAATGGTTATGCATGACTAATGGAATACTTTTGTCTCCCCCCCCCCCAAAAAAGAATGCGTGCATTACTCAATAGCTGAGGATGTAAATTACCCCTTGCTCTTCCTTACTGTGCCACAATTGAAAACACTCTTGATCTTTTCTGCCTGGAAAATCCAAATGTAGGAAATCCCCCTTCCCCTTCACCCTCTCTGAAACTTCACTCTCCATGCTTATCTGTAAGTGGTTCCTGTCCTTGGAAGATAATGCTGACTGTAGCATTTTCGAAAATGTCAGAAGCCAGGAGGAAGCTTAGCCATAACTTAAAAATAAAATCATTAGCATGTGATCGATGCTATTAAATGAATATCAGAGAAAGACCTGTTTGTTTGGCAGTAAACCCCTGCACAATCATTTTTATGGATTCCAGAAGGCCGGGGTGTTTGCCCAGAAGAGACAATAGTGAAGCTAATAGCAGGTACATTGTGATGTCCAACTGACAAATAAAGAGAGTAAATGTAATGTAATGTAATTAAATTGCAAATGTAAATGCAAAGTGTTGCCCATTTGTGCGTAATGTCGAGTTATGGGTCTTCCTTCACTTATTTAATATGTTGTAGGACCTCCAGTTTATAGCGATAGATTACAATCCTGCATCCTCCTACAGTCACTCAAGAAGCGACTGAAGCTTTTGGCCAGCAGGTGACATCGTCAGGTGGTGTCCAACTTTCCTTGGGTGTTTCGACCCTGAACCACGACGCCCTCTAGTTGGTGATTTCTAACCACAAGGCCCAGCTGTTGATCATTGCAAAGTGAAGGAGGTCCCACTCAATCTGTTTTTGTGATCAGGTCCCTGCAGCAGCCTGAACCATGGTTACATAATATACAGATCCATGGTCCACTCCGGGCTGTGGACCAGTGCTTCAGAAACCCTGGTGTAGATGTCCTCTCTGAGGTCCTTAATCCATGGTACAGAAGCCTTTTTGGGGCAAAAATATGAATCGCCGTTTCACCTCTGAGTCTGCTCCGCTGGCCTTGTGCGCCTCCCTTATATAGCCCCAGAGTGGATGTTTAGCAATGTGCCTGAGCTGGGCGTTACGACCATGGCAGCTGGAATCCTATAGCTTCCAATGGGCTCTGTGGCAGGGTCACTGATCTAAATCAGGCAACGAGGGTCAGCTGCAAGCTGGCTATGCAAAGATAAGGCTACGGAAATTACCCGAGTAACAGTGTAGTGGGCTGGATTCTGGACTTTCTAAATAACAGGGCACAAAGAGTAAAGCTAAATAGAAGTCTATCTGAACAAGCTTGCTCCTCAACTGGCTCCCCACAAGCATGCATGCTTTTGCCTTTTTATTTATGTTCTATACAAACATGTGTCAGAGTAGGTGTGAGAATAGGACCATCCAAAAGAATGCAGTTGACTGTTATAGTTAGTCGTCTCCAGGACAACGAGACTAGTCACGGCATGATTGTTGATGACTTTGTCAAGTGGCGCAAGGAGTCCTACCTTCCCATTAAATATATCTAAGAGTAATGACATGATAATAGATTTCAGAAGAAATGCCCACAATCATGAAGTCACATCCATTAAGGGTTATACAGTGGAATGTGTGCAGTTTTACAAGCTGTAAAACAAACTGTGTAGCCATGTGCAGAAAAGGGCACCAGTGTTTGTTTACGAAAATTGTCTTATTTACATATTGACAAAACCATGATTCCCTTATTCTTCCATGATTTTATTGAATCAATACTATCATTTTCTTTGGTATTACAGTTTGGAAAGTAGAAAGTAGAAATACTTTGAATCAAGTGGTCAAACGGTCTAGTAAGCTGATTGGCGAGTCACAACCCAACCAGGAATCCCTGTACACAAGAAAGTAGAAGTGGATAACTGCAGAGTTTTCGCACACCCTTCACAAATGGAATTCCAGCTTCTTCCCACTTGAAGAATAATGCAGTCCCCAAGGTGCAGAACAAACAGTTTAAAAATTGCTTTGTCCCAGCAGTCATTACTCAGATGAACAAATTGATAAAATGAGAGGATGTTTATTCTCAATCAATGTCAGTGCAGTAATTTATCAGCTATACTCCATTTATGCTTATTCTTGATCTCATAGTAGTTTGTGCACCAATCCTGTCCAGGGTGAAATTAAATTATCCTTTATTTGTCTTTTGCACACATGTACATTAGAAGGCTTCTCATTGCATATCCCATCATCCTCTCCTGTGAGACCTAATTACACAAACACACATATATATAGTTGAGAATGAAGCTTGGAGTCCAAGTGTAGGCCATTTATTTGGCACCCCCAGACAGGGCCAGACCTACCTTTTCTGGTGATTGAGCCCTAGGCAACTGCCTAGTTTGCCTTTGCTTAGATCCAGCCCTGAATTTGCACAAGGGTCCACCCAGATGTGACTATACAGTCAAAGCTTGAACCAGCAACCTACCGGTCACAGTCACAGAGGCTTAACCTGCTGGATCACACATTGGCCCACTGGAATTTCCTAACTGCCAATGCTAACTAACATCCATCCTGCCTAATACAGATCAAGAGTAAATTACATATAGTAAATATAAAAAATGGTTTATATTATACCCATTATGTACGCAGGGAAAAGATTACTTCCCCACCAGGCAGTACACAGGTAAAATTCCAGGAATACGGATTAGCTGTGATCCGAAAGGTTACAACATCAATGACAGAACTGGGGAACACAGGACTAGGAAGCACTTTTAT